>JACEFZ010023238.1:27500-183802 GCA_014155875.1 Cepaea nemoralis | reverse complement strand
AAATTAAAAAGTAAAACCCATAGTATGTGATTTATATCTCACAAATATGTAAAATAGGTCTCAATTGTAATGACATTAGTATGTGAAATGTATCTCACAAATATGTCCCACTAGTATGTGAAATGTATCTCACAAATATGTCCCACTAGTATGTGAAATGTATCTCACAAATGTGTCCCACTAGTATGTGAAATGTATCTCACAAATGTGTCCCACTAGTATGTGAAATGTATCTCACAAATGTGTCCCACTAGTATGTGAAATGTATCTCACAAGTATGTCCCACTAGTATGTGAAATGTATCTCACAAATGTGTCCCACTAGTATGTGAAATGTATCTCACAAATATGTCCCACTAGTATGTGAAATGTATCTCACAAATGTGTCCCACTAGTATGTGAAATGTATCTCACAAATATGTCCCACTAGTATGTGAAATGTATCTCACAAATATGTCCCACTAGTATGTGAAATGTATCTCACAAATATGTCCCACTAGTATGTGAAATGTATCTCACAAATGTGTCCCACTAGTATGTGAAATGTATCTCACAAATATGTCCCACTAGTATGTGAAGTGTATCTCACAAATGTGTCCCACTAGTATGTGAAATGTATCTCACAAATATGTCCCACTAGTATGTGAAGTGTATCTCACAAATGTGTCCCACTAGTAGGTGAGATATGAGAAGAATCACCATTGGGGGACGTAACATCAATAACATAAAACATGCGGATGACACGGTATTGATTGCAGACAATGAGCAGGATCTGCAACATTTAGTAGATGTGGTTGTTGCACACAGTGAACAACTAGAGTTAGAACTGATTTGTAAGAAGACACAGATTATGGTCATCACTAGGAAGCTAGAATTACCACAATGTGATATAGGGGTATTGCCATGGCAAAGGTAGACATTTGCAGGATGGAAAACCAATAAAACCAATAAAAAGATGTCATTTGCAGCGAGAAAAAGAGTGTTGAAGAGATACATAGAACCTGTACTTTTTTATGGATGTAAAGCGTGGACAAGCTGAAAAACACCTAATGGCTTTGGAAATGTGGTTTCTGAGGAAAATGCAAAGAATATCATGTAAACACAGAAAAATCAATGACCAAGTCCTTCAAGAAACAAATGACAAATGTAAACTGATTAGAGAAATTAGACGTAGAGTCAAAATTTTTTGACACGTTATGAGACGTAATAAACTAGAGAACTTGGTGACAACTGGCAAGATTGAGGGGAAAATAACAAGGGGAAGGCAAAGGAGTAAATATCTGGATGGCTCTGGTGATCATGTGGGATGGTGAAACATGACCACCAACGCTTATCGGCATGGCACATGATGATGAGGGTCTAGATTCAATTTCCAAAAGTGGCCAGATTTTGTCCTGAACAGTGGATTTCTGGGGTTGACCACATCCTGTGCAGAATTGTGTGCAGAAGTATTATGAGAAAGGTGCAGACAGGATTGTAATGGACTCACAGAGTAAGAAGAGAAAGGTGAAGGTCGACAATTTACTAAGCAGTATTCCCCCCCCCCCCCCCCCCCCATATCCTATTTACAGGACATCACTGTCAACACCAGCACTGCTGTTGTTGATGTCTTGGCAAGTTAATGTTCAGTAGTTTGCCATTGCTTTCTGAATGATCGGCTCCCATACCAACACATTACAACCTAGCATGACACAGTCTGCTGCCAAATCGGTCGCAGCTGTGTTTCGAACTCAAGTAAGTGGAATTACGAACTGTGTCCATAACGCCTTTGCCGCAGAGACAGCAAAGAAGTATGTTTCGTAATTTTCTATTGCTGTCTGAACAACTGACACTCATACCATTGAAAACAACGCAAGACAGTCTGCTTCCAAAACGGTGGTGGCTGATTTTGTACCCTTGACTCAGTATGTCTGGGAATTATGAAACTATATTTCATTAACCCCTAAACTGGAATCAAATTGGTACTGGATAATTTTCCCCTTGAAAATAATCTTTTCTGAAGACAAGAGGGCTGGAAGGGAACTGTTTACCTCATCTTGGTGCACTGGTGTAGTATATAATATGGCCTAACATTTAACATTCTTGTATCAGAGTCTGCCATGGGGTAACCTTTGCTATAGGGTAGTAATTTATATAGTGGTTAAGAAAATTCTCCAGGCATTTGATGATCCCTGCATAGAACCAAGCATTGCCCAAAGAACACCGCTGTTAGCTACATGAGGTATCCAATCTACTAAGATATCTGTAAGAAACGTATCAGAGGATACTGCCCAACTGTAGTGGTAACTTGGTGCCTGCCTGTTTTTTTCACAGGATGTGATTGATGAGGTGATGCGGAGCAGATCCACAAGCAGTGAGTCTTCTTCAGCAGATGAGTACAAGTCTCGCATCCGGAAATCTCTTACAATAGCAGGTTGGTTTCAGCTCCATCTAATATTGCCTTTTATCACCTTTATCTGCTCCGCAACTTCTTGATTTGCTTTGGTGTATTTTACACGGATTGTTTTTGCTATGAAGTAATGCAGGTTATGGCTAAGGGGTTAAGGATGCTGGGGTTGGCTGTGAAGTCGTATAAAGGATATGCAAGCAACTTTAATTGTAATGCAGGATAACTGATTCTCTGGTCCACTAAATATATTGATAAATAGCACGTCTCTGAAACAAGTTAACGGATTTCAATATCTTTGAATTTAAATATCTTGGGCCAGCACTATGGCAAAGGGGTTACGGACACAATTCGTTACCCCGTATACCGTGTTCGAAACAGCTGCATACTATTTGGCAGGGGTCGCCTTGCATTGTTTTTCTTGCAATGGTATGATTGCTTGCCAACAAATCACAAACAGCCAAAAAATGCTGCGGTTGACAGCGATATCGTATAAAGGATATGCAACTAACTTTTGGAAGTATTATCACAGAACATGGCAGAATAAGACGGAGAAATCAAAACCAAAAAAGCTTATACATTAACTATCACCTATACTGAAACATCCAAATATACCTACGGTCACGAAACCACAGATAATAAATAACATATTCACATCAACCGTGTGCTACCAATATTTGACATTGTCCATAATCACACTTACCCAAAATCAACACCCGTGAGATGAGGTGCTGGAGAAGTGCTGCCAACTTAACAATCCAACATCGAGTAAGAAACGATATCAGACAGGCAGTGGTGTCAAACACCTTGTACCACATATATTCAAAGGCAGAAGATCAAATGGTTCGACCATCTCATTAGAATGCAACACCATCAACTACCAGCACTGGCACTACACCAAAGAAGATCTGCTATGAGAACAAGAGGATGCCTGAGAAGAAAATGGACTGACGACATCAAAGACATTGTACAATCACATGGAATGACACTATCCAGTGCCATCCATCTGACGCTGCAACGTCAACTAATCCTCCCCACGACACTTCATGGCAAAAGTGGAAGATGATGATGATGATGTTTTAGCTGGCATGAAAAATAATGTCATTCTTAAAATGATGGGCAGCCAGATTATAGAGTTTTTTCAAAGTGTTCATAAAGAAAGACTAATTTATTTTTGTTGTTGTTCTTGTTGTAGTTTTTGGAAGCATGGTGGTGTAGTGGTTAGTGCCCTTGCCTGCTAGTGGTTCAGGTTCAAATCCCCAGCAGAGGCATTAAATGTAATTTTGAAAATTTTTAGTGCTTATGTAATTTTTAACAAAAAGTTGTTTAGAAAACACAGACTTGTACTAAACAGTAGTTGTAAAATCAAAGAAGAATCAAACAAGTCACACAGAAACCCACAAAATCTCAAAAATCTGGTTTGTCTTTATATGTCCAAGTGACCAAAGTTGCTGGCCTTGACCCGAATTCTGTGTCAGATGATGCAGAGATTAGCCCAGAACTGCTGGATGCTTTGGTCAACCAACAGATGGCCCCAGATCAGATTGAAGTTGTTACAGACGTCCATGGACACACCAGAATACAGCCAAAAGTGGATGTATTGACGGTTGTTAGGGGGCTGCATGAGGAGATTCATAACACTGATTCTCAACATGGTAAGGGAATGTGAACGTGTGTATTGTCGTAGTATGTATGTATGTGTACGGGGATTTGTGAATGTATGTGTATCTGTAGCCGAAGCTGTGGCGACGGGGTTAATAACGCAATTTGCAATCATGCATACCATGTTCGGAACAGCAGTGGGCGATTTGGTAGCAGACCCCTAGCACTGGTTGTTTGCAAAGCAATGGCAAACTACTGAATGTAAAACTTGCCAAGAAATCACAGACAAAAAATATTGGGGTTGACTGTCACGTCTTGTAAAGGCTATGCAACTAACTTTATTATATGTGTGTGTGCTTGGTTCAGACATTTAAACTATGAGTGAGATGATGTCTCCTTGAAGGAACAAACTCCCTGCTGTAAACTGTTGATATGATCTTCTGTGGCCTGCCCAGTTGAGGATCTTGTAGCCTGCCCAGTTGAGAATATTCTGTGGCCTGCCCAGTTGAGAATATTCTGTGGCCTGCCCAGTCAAGAATATTCTGTGGCCTGCCCAGTTGAGAATATTCTGTGGCCTGCCCAATTGAGAATATTCTGTGGCCTGCCCAGTTGAGAATATTCTGTGGCCTGCCCAGTTGAGAATATTCTGTGGCCTGCCCAGTTGAGGATCTTGTAGCCTGCCCAGTTGAGAATAGTCTGTGGCCTGCCCAGTTGAGAATATTCTGTGGCCTGCCCAGTTGAGAATATTCTGTGGCCTGCCCAGTTGAGAATATTCTGTGGCCTGCCTGATTGAGGATCTTGTAGCCCAGTTGAGGATATTCTGTGGCCTGCCCAGTTGAGGATTTTGTAGCCTGCCTGGTTGAGGATCTTGTAGCCCAGTTGAGAATATTCTGTGGCCTGCCCAGTTGAGGATTTTGTAGCCTGCCTGGTTGAGGATCTTGTAGCCCAGTTGAGAATATTCTGTGGCCTGCCCAGTTGAGAATATTCTGTGGCCTGTTGGTAGGGCATGTTTGACTCAGTCTGAGATATTGAGACTCATATGATTTGCTTGCATTTAGAGAGTCATGCAGTAGCTAGTACGCTTGCCTGCCAGACCAGTCGCTGTGTTTGAATTCCCTCTTGAGGTGGGCATTTAACAAAACACTGACCTTAGCATCAGGTCAACCCAAGTCAACCTAGCTTAAATAACAGGTACCAGGAAATGTTCTAGGAAGTAAAGTCAGCCAGCTTGTTGACCACATCATACATCATACAGCACACATCATACATCACACAGCACACATCATACAAAATACAGCCCACACCACACTAGCAAGTGGGACAGTCATCCTACACACAACACTGGAAAGTGGGACAGCCAGCTTACACCACACTAGCAAGTGGGACAGCCAGTCCACACCACACTGGCAAGTGGGACAGCCAACCCACACCACACTGGCAAGTGGGACAGCCAGTCCACACCACACTGGCAAGTGGGACAGCCAGTCCACACCACACTGACAAGTGGGACAGCCAGTCTACACCACACGGTCAAGTGGGACAGCCAACCCACACCACACTGGTCAGTGGGACAGCCAGTCCACACCACACTGGCAAGTGGGACAGCCAGTCCACACCACACTGGTAAGTGGGACAGCCATGCAAATCTTTAGTTTAGTTTAGTTTAGTCGGCAGATCAACATCACGGCACACGGGTGTAATCCATAAGTGCTCCGTTCTACTCCTAACTCAAACCTGGGTCCGGAGAAGCTCAGCTCAGTGCATGAACTCTGTAGCACCAGCAAGGATCCTGACATATTTTGGGTAGATTTTTAACTCAAAATTTTGCCCAGCGGCGCCGTTAGGCTACTCTTTTTCGATTTCCAACTGCCAAGGGATTTTTTACGTGCGCAACAATACACACAGGCGTCCGAAGCAAGTGAACCAAAAAAAAAAAAAAAAAGTGGTAATACACCCGTAATATATGTATAATAAGAAATGCTGAAACAATGTCGATGTTGCAGACACAGAGACCATAAGCAGGGACGCGATGGCTGTCCTGTATGAGCTGGAGTTGCCTACAGAATATGCTAGTGGGGAGCCAGATACAGAACAGGCTGACTCCCTGCCAGGAGAAACAAAGGTCAGTTCCAGGGTTTAAAGGTGAGAAATTCCTTCTCATTGCACCGGGTTTTATCCCTTATGGCTCGATCTTTTTCCACAGGGTGGCCTGGCAAAAGTGTCACAACAAAGCACAAATTCCGTAAATTTGAAATCGGTGGGGTTGTAGATTTACCCACAGTTCAAGAAATTCCATTTCTCATCCACACCTTTTCTTAGAACGTGACTTAAATTTTCCTGCTTGTCTTTAACGTTTTCATCATTTGTTTTCAGTTTATTTTTTATTGCAACTGTTTTCAGTGCGAATGTTTGTTCACGATATTCACTTTTCACTCGCTGCTGTTAAATTTGTGAATGTATATGTATCAGTGTCTGTTTGTTTGTGAGCTGATATAGTCAAGTAGAGTAACCAATCCTTAAACCAAAATATGCAAAATACACTGTCAAATGTTTCAGTGGTGCCAGAGTGGTTTTGTAGAGACGATCCTGTCTTGTACAAAAGTGATAGTCTCTTTAAAGCTCCATGACATTGATTTATTTAACATGTGTTTTGTTGGTTGAAAAGATGCATTACACTGTTTCATTATGTACTGTGGTATCCATCTGAGGAGATACAATGAAATGTGCAAGGCAATAATAAATTATGCAATGTATTGTTCGGTCTTCTTTCTTATAATTCACAATGGGTTAACGTTTGATGTAGATATGTGTAAAATAATCACATTTGATTTCATTGATATGTTTTGTTAAGGAAACAAGCCTAGCTGAGCCAGACAGTTTGCCAACAAAAGATAAGACACATAAAGAGCAGAAACTTACATCTTCAGTAGTCAAAAAAGGCAAGAAGGCGACCTCAGGCTCATCAATGAATGTAACCAGAGGAAAGAGAGGAGATAATACCAAGGTATCCAGATCTGTGTCTGTGTGTGTGCATAAGAGAGAGAGAGAGGGAAAGAAAGTAAAATAGTTCGAGTGTACTAGTTCCTCATTTCAGTGTCCTCCATTATGAAACACTCAACACAAAAGAGGCGTTCCATTACAAGACCTCCTTACTCTGGTGTTACATTATTGTATACCTGTTTTGTCTAGAACCCTCCCAGTCTGATTAAAGTCAAGTCACATGGGCAGATTTGCCAACATGGAGTTCATGGAGAGAACAAAACAAATACCAGAAGAACTATTTCTTGGGCCCCAGGTGAGTTCAACTGATCAGGTCTGCACTGTTTTGGGAAAGAAAAGGGTGGTGACAAACAGAACAAGTCATCTCACCTCATAAATCTAAACAGACAGACAGACAGATATATACACACACAACAACATCCTATGACAAGATCTACAAAGTGATTAACTTGACCTCTGTAGTTTGAAAAACTCTAAAATTCTTGAGAGGTAATTATGCCACACACTGGAAAACATGTTCTAGAAAGTCCTAATATTGATGTCACCCAACAGCCCAAGCGTTTCCAGGGTGTGCCACCAAAAAGCCAGACCTCCAATCATGCTACCAGCAAAGAGATGTCGGTGGAAGCAAAGGAGGAGCCGTTTGTTGTAGGTGAGTGTTGTGTGCTGAGAGGTTGTAGTATCATGTCACATACTGTGTAATCTGGTTAACTTTGACTGAGAGATGTCTTACAGTACAGTATAAAATGTGAATAACATTTGGTGAAACTGCAGTAAAGCTATGGAATGTAAACAAGCCTTTGTGTACTACTAAGTGTACTATCTTCTTCTGTTAATTGTTATATGTTGTTTTCTGGGTTTTAGATTTATTTACTTAATCTAAGCCGTTACCAGCTGATACCTTAATGTAGTCACCAGAGGATCTTCTCCTGGACTATATGTTTTGTTTCATGCATGTATTTGTTTGTTGCCGCAACGTCCTGTATGTGTCATAATTCTGTTCTGTAAAGCTGCATTACTTTGTGTTATTTTATATTGTTTACAGTACAGTGTAGTGTGGTTAACTGTGACTGAGAGATGTCTTACATTACAGTGTAGTGTGGTTAACTGTGACTGTCTGATGTCTTACATTACAGTGTAGTGTGGTTAACTGTGACTGTCTGACGTCTTACAGTAAAGTGTAGTGTGGTTAACTGTGACTGAGAGATGTCTTACATTACAGTGTAGTGTGGTTAACTGTGACTGAGAGATGTCTTACATTACATTGTAGTGTAGTTAACTGTTACTGTCTGATGTCTTACAGTACAGTGTAGTGTGGTTAACTGTGACTGTCTGATGTCTTACATTACAGTGTAGTGTGGTTAACTGTGACTGTCTGATGTCTTACATTACAGTGTAGTGTGGTTAACTGTGACTGTCTGATGTCTTACAGTACATTGTAGTGTAGTTAACTGTGACTGAGAGATGTCTTACATTACATTGTAGTGTGGTTAACTGTGACTGTCTGATGTCTTACAGTACAGTGTAGTGTGGTTAACTGTGACTGACAGATGTCTTACATTACAGTGTAGTGTGGTTAACTGTGACTGAGAGATGTCTTACATTACATTGTAGTGTGGTTAACTGTGACTGTCTGATGTCTTACAGTACATTGTAGTGTAGTTAACTGTGACTGAGAGATGTCTTACATTACATTGTAGTGTAGTTAACTGTTACTGTCTGATGTCTTACAGTACAGTGTAGTGTGGTTAACTGTGACTGTCTGATGTCTTACATTACAGTATAGTGTGGTTAACTGTGACTGTCTGATGTCTTACAGTACAGTGTAGTGTGGTTAACTGTGACTGAGAGATGTCTTACATTACAGTGTAGTGTGGTTAACTGTGACTGAGAGATGTCTTACATTACAGTGTAGTGTGGTTAACTGTGACTGAGAGATGTCTTACATTACATTGTAGTGTAGTTAACTGTTACTGTCTGATGTCTTACAGTACAGTGTAGTGTGGTTAACTGTGACTGACAGATGTCTTACATTACAGTGTAGTGTGGTTAACTGTGACTAGAGATGTCTTACATTACAGTGTAATGTAGTTAACTGTGACTGAGGGATGTCTTACATTACAGTGTAGTGTGGTTAACTGTGACTAGAGACGTCTTACATTACAGTGCAGTGTAGTTAACTGTGACTGAGAGATGTCTTACATTACAGTGTAGTGTGGTTAACTGTGACTAGAGATGTCTTACAGTACAGTGTAGTGTGGTTAACTGTGACTGAGAGATGTCTTACATTACAGTGTAGTGTGGTTAACTGTGACTGACAGATGTCTTACAGTACATTGTAGTGTGGTTAACTGTTACTGTCAGATGTCTTACAGTACATTGTAGTGTGGTTAACTGTCACTGTCAGATGTCTTACATTACAGTGTAGTGTGGTTAACTGTGACTAGAGATGTCTTACAGTACAGTGTAATTTTGTTAACTGTGACTGAGAGATGTCTTACAGTACAGTGTAGTGTGGTTAACTGTGACTGAGAGATGTCTTACATTACAGTGCAGTGTAGTTAACTGTGACTGAGAGATGTCTTACATTACAGTGTAGTGTGGTTAACTGTGACTAGAGATGTCTTACAGTACAGTGTAGTGTGGTTAACTGTGACTGAGAGATGTCTTACATTACAGTGTAGTGTGGTTAACTGTGACTGACAGATGTCTTACAGTACATTGTAGTGTGGTTAACTGTTACTGTCAGATGTCTTACAGTACATTGTAGTGTGGTTAACTGGGACTGACAGATGTCTTACAGTACAGTGTAGTGTGGTTAACTGTTACTATCAGATGTCTTACAGTACAGTGTAGTGTGGTTAACTGTGACTGACAGATGTCTTAGAATACAGTGTAGTATGGTTAAATTTGGCTGTCAGATGTCTTATAATACCGTGTCACCTTGCTAAAAGGGGATTGTGTATTGATAATCAAAATGTGAATAATGATACGAATGTTGATAGCAACTACAAACTGATGCCGCTGCCATTGGATGTTGTACTGTGCTATGGGATGTTGTCCTCTGACCTCCCCTGGACCATGGACTGGAGTCTGTTGACAATGACGTAGCTAACAACCATAGAGATCACATGACCAACCAAAGCCTCCTTCTAGTCTGGTCTTGACCTGCGGTGCTGAATCCTGACCAGGTTATTCTAGCGTGCCTCTTCCCAGAAATCCAAGTCTTCCTCACTAGGTTGGTTTCTCAGCTTGGAGAGGAGAAGAAGAGCTCTGCATCAGTCTTGTGGAGAAGGTACTTTGGTAGCGGGAGAAGTCTCTGCACCAACATCGCTCCCATAGATGCAGATCCTGTTCAGGTGATCTGAACAACAACACATTGGACTAAGTTAAACCTCAGTCTTCCATCCCTTGGAACACAACATATGGAACACAACACATGGAACAAAACACAAGGAACACAACACATGGAATACATCCCTCAGAACACAACACATGGAACACATCCCTGGAAAACAACCCTGGAAAACATCTGTTAGAACAACTAGAATATCAGCACAAACTCTAGAATATTATCTGTATGTCTGGACGGATTCATTGTACACCATCTTGACCAGATTATTTGTGCCTGACTCTAAGTTGTATTGCCACTTGAGACTTGGCTGTGGAGACTTTATTTGCAGTACACTAGAACGCTAACATATCTGTTAACAGACTGGGGGTACCAGTCAGGTGGACTTAACATATGTTAAAAGATTAGGTGCAGTAAAGCGTGAGCTTAATTATCTTGTGGAAACTGCCATGGTGATTGAGTTTTAATTTGAAAGTTATAAAATAGCTTATTCTCAGGTTTATCAAATAATTTATCTTTATGCTTTCTCAGATTGATCAAATCTCTTATCCCTACATAAATTCTCAGATGGATCAAATACCTTATCCCTATGAGATTTATCAAATACTTTTATGAATTACTTTCTCCTCCATGTGACAGGCATGCCTAAAGAGAAGACAACAATCAGCAAGACAGCAGAACCTGCAGACACCCACAAAGAAATCAAGAAAGTGAAAAAAGGAAAGAAAGGAGCAACAGGAAAAAAGAAAACAGTGAAGCAAAGTCAACAGCAAACAGCGGTTACAAAACAGCCTGTGGAAAAAACCAGCATTTAAAACACAGCCTGAGGAGAAAGCAGCAGTTGACAAACCACAAGAGATGAAAGATGTAGAGAGGGATTTGTCACCCCCACAACTAGCATGTGATGTTAGTGAATCCAGGGTAAGTTTTTGTGCCAGGTTGGGTGGGAAAAAACATGGATAACTTAGCCCGCAGATGGAAGGCCTAGTCTAGAACGCTGATCAGTTTGACCTTGAACTCACCTAAACTTAACTAGAGTTATTGTCATGTGTTTAGACCATTGCATTTTGTAGGCCTGAATCTTTCTCTCTCTTAGCGGATAATGGGTGTAGGTGTTTAATCCTCATCTGGCTGCGCTTCAAACATCGACGCAGCATCCTAACATCAGTCGAATGTCATTCTTTCACTCTCTTAATGGACATTGAATGTAGGAATTGAACACTTGTCTGGCCGCACTCATGACGTTGTCAGCACAATCCCGTAACAAACACTCGTCTTGCCACACTCATGATGTTATCAGCACAATCCCGTCACAAACACTCGTCTTGCCACTTTCATGACGTTATCAGCACAATTCCATAACAAACACTCGTCTCACCACACTCATGATGTTATCAGCACAATTCCATAACAAACACTCGTCTCGCCACACTCATGATGTTATCAGCACAATCCCGTCACAAACACTCGTCTGGCCACTTTCATGACATTATCAGCACAATTCCATAACAAACACTTGTCTCGCCACACTCATGATGTTATCAGCACAATTCCATAAAAAACACTCATCTGGCCACACTCATGATGTTATCAGCACAATCCTGTAACAAACACTTGTCTGGCCACACGTGACATTATCAGCACAATCCCGTAACAAACACTCATCTGGCCACACTCATGACGTTATCAGCACAATCCCGTAATAAACCATTGTGCCCACTATATAAAACATGTGGAAGTGAACAGAAATTAAACTGAGTACCTTAGAATATTAAACTGTAACATTGAATCAGCATGACTGTATGAGACAAAAACAAGGAGAACGACTATGGAATCACTGATGCAGAGCTCATGTCAATCAGAAGTTGTCTGGGTGGGACCTACATTGAGAAAACCTGAGAATATAAAATCCGTTGTCTGGCACCATTAGGGCAGATATACAGGGAGGCTGAAGACACGCGGAGAAGAGAATTAGCCACAAAGGTGAATCATATGGGGAGGGTATGGCCAGAGCTGCCTTGTATAGGAACATTTACAGGCTTGGAATGAGTTGAGTCTAGATCTGACATCACAGCAATTAGCACATTCTCATAACTCTTTGTCCTCGTCTTCAACAGCCAGGGAAGAGTCCTAGTACTAATGGTACAGTTGCAGTCTGATTTATGTGTCTGTCTGTGTGTCAGGAAGATGCTCTAGACCAGTGTTTCCCAACCTTTTTTGTGCCATGCCCCACTTAAGCCTTTCTAAAATTCATATTGCCCCCCTCCCCCCTCTGCTCTTCAGATATTTCCTGCTGCACCATTCTCTCCATGCAAAGATGACTTGTCTGTTCTTCAAACATTCCCTGCTGCACCATTCTCTCCATGCAAAGATGACTTGTCTGTTCTTCAGCCATTCCCTGCTGCACCATTCTCTCCATGCAAAGATGACTTGTCTGTTCTTCAGCCATTCCCTGCTGCACCATTCTCTCCATGCAAAGATGACTTGTCTGTTCTTCAAACATTCCCTGCTGCACCATTCTCTCCATGCAAAGATGACTTGTCTGTTCTTCAGCACTATCCACACGATCCCATGGGGCCCTGGTTTGCCTCATCAGTGTTGATTTGGAACAGTTGAACAATAGGGAATCACACATGACATGTTGATTGGAACAGTTGAACAATAGGCAATCACTCATGACATGTTGACTGGAACAGTTGAACAATAGGCAATCACACATGACATGTTGAATGGAACAGTTGAACAATAGGCAATCACACATGACATGTTGATTGAAACAGTTGAACAATAGGCAATCACACATGACATGTTTATTGGAACACTTAAACAATAGGCAATCACACATGACATGTTGATTGGAACAGTTGAACAATAGGCAATCACACATGACATGTTGATTGGAACAGTTGAACAATAGGCAATCACACATGACATGTTGAATGGAACAGTTGAACAATAGGCAATCACACATGACATGTTGATTGGAACAGTTGAACAATAGGCAATCACACATGACATGTTGATTCATACGTGGGAAAATTAGGTAACACACATGACATGTTCATTAGTACATGTAAACAATAAACAATCACACATGTAAGCAATAGACAATCACACATGACACATTGATTCATACATGTAAACAATGGACAATCACACATGACACATTGATTCATACATGTAAACAATAGACAATCATACATGTAAACAATGGACACTCACACATGACACATTGATTCACACATGTAAACAATTGACAATCAATCACATGTGACACAATGATTCATACATGTAAACAAAAGACAATCACATGTGACACATTGATTCATACATGTAAACAATGGACAATCACACATGACACATTGATTCATACATGTAAACAATGGACAATCACACATGTAAACAATAGACAATCACACATGACACTGATTCATACATGTAGACAATTGACAATCAATCACACATGGCACATTGATTCATACATGTAAACAATGGACAATCACACATGACACTGATTCATACATGTAGACAATTGACAATCAATCACACATGGCACATTGATTCATACATGTAAACAATAGACAATCACATATGACACTGATTCATACATGTAGACAATTGACAATCAATCACATGTGACACATTGATTCATACATGTAAACAATGGACACTCACACATGACACATTTATTCATATACATAATCAATGGACAATCACACATGACAAATTGATTCATACATGTACAATCAATCACACATGACACATACATGTAAACAATAGACAATCACACATGTAAACAAAAGACAATCACGCATGACACATTGATTCACACATGTAAACAATGGACAATCTCACATGACACATTAACACATGTAAACAACAGACAATCAATCACACATGACACATTGATTCATACATGTAAACAATGGGCAATCAATCACACATGGCACATTGATTCATACATGTAAACAATGGGCAATCACACATGTAAAAAATGACATATTGATTCATACATGCAAACAATGGACCCAACGATGTTTGATGGCAGAAGTGGATGATGATAATGATGATGATGAAACAATGGACAATCACACACACATGCTGTGTTATTTGGGACAAAACTAGTTAGATGTGAGGAAAAGTCTCGTGGTGAGCAAATGCAGACAGTTTTATTTTAAATAAGGCCAAGACAAGACTGCTTCACCAGACCTGAGTTATTGTCAACTGCCACGATACTGTAGCTGATGTGAAGTTGGGTAGATATGTGAGGATTGCAAGCAATGTCTGTGCGGGCTACAGCCACAAGGATCAGCATCATGTTCTATCCCATATGGCTGGGACTTCTTTCCACAGAACAGCCTGCCGAATGTGTTGCACAGAGCTTGGACTCTATAGCTTCAGTCATGACCCCCAGAAGTCTCCCAAACTAAATTGTAAATCATAAACTGAATGACAGAGCCTGAAAATAAAATAAACCCACGATCTTTACAGTGCGAGACAAGCGGCTGAGCACATTGCCGTAGAGTCCCGAGAGAGGAGCCATGAGTCTATGGCAGTGGTACTGTTTTATTGTCATTGTCTGCTATGGCTCAATCAGTTCATTTGGTTATCTTTGTGTATGAGAATCTGATACTTGGTTTAGAGTCATTGAGATGGTAGGTCAGCCAGCCTCGGTAGTCAGCCAGCCTCGGTAGTCAGCCAGCCTCGGTAGTCAGCCAGCCTCGGTAGTCAGCCAGCCTCGGTAGTCAGCCAGCCTCGGTAGTCAGCCAGCCTCGGTAGTCAGCCAACCTCGGTAGTCAGCCAACCTTGGTAGTCAGCCAGCCTTGGTAGTCAGCCAGCCTCTGTAGTCAGCCAACCTTGGTAGTCAGCCAACCTCGGTAGTCAGCCAACCTCGGGTAGTCAGCCAACCTCGGTAGTCAGCCAACCTCGGGTAGTCAGCCACCCGCGCGATGTGCTCATTAATCAAGATTTTATATTTGATACATTTGTATGTATGTTTTTGTATCACACCAGATGTCATCTCCAGAGGTGAAGTCGGACGATTCTGAGTCAGACTACAGTTTTGTCCGGGAACAGTCAAGCCCTGAACCCGAGGATCGTGGGGAGGGACTGTCTCAGTCCAGGCACCAGGTGCCATCTCCTGGTGTGGATGAAGATGATAGGCTGGATGTGGAAGATGGGGTAAGTCTGTCTGACAACAATATAGCCTGCATGGCCGAATGGAAAAGAGTGCTCACTCTTAAACTTCTGATGTTTAATGCAGAGGTAGCAGGTTCAACCATTACACCAGTCAGTTGGACAAAAATGCTGACTTCCTGTCCTTGACTTGGAGACATAAATTACAGGTACCTCAAAAGTCAGATGGCGAGAGACACTATTAATAGGGAAAACTAATCCACATGCAAACATCAGTCCAGTGCATAGAAGCAGTAACACATATACGGACAACGCTTGAGTTCAAAGCTAGGAAATGCAAACAAACAAACAAATGCTCTAGTAGCTTGCATGTTAGTGTTTGCTAGGAAGTATCTAAGATGTCGTCAATTTGGTCGGGCAGGGTCCTCGATGCTTGCATTCCTCGTCCGCTGAGAGAGGGAAACACTGGCCGACTATTCCTGTGTGCATCCAGAATGTCCTGGCACTTCACATGCAGATATCAAGTTCCTGTTTCCCAACTTGTATTTGTATTTTAAATTGATAATTCATATAAAACAAGTCAAGTTAATTCCATGTCCCCTGCAGGACGTCACAATCTACCCCACCATGTTTTTGCTGTTTGTGATTTGCCAGGCCATTTTTACGTTCAGTAATATGCCATTACAAATAATGCCAGTAAAATGCTGGTGTTGACTGCAACATCCTGTAATAGATGTGCAACTATTTTACAAAAAAAATGCCATTGCTGTCTGAACAACTGACACTCGTACAATTGACATTAACGCAAGGTGGCCCGATTCCAAATTGTCCGTGTCTGAGTTTGAACCCTGAACTCAGTAAGTTGGGGAATTGCAAAACGTGACCACTGCCCCCGAAGCCATAGTGCTGGTAATTCATAGTAAATGTGAAATCCAGAATTAAACAGCTGTATTATTGGTATTTTCTTTTTCTGCGTTCATCCGGAGAATTTATTTTGGACCTGATTGCGTTGTGCCTGCTTACAGCAGAGCTGCATTCTTGCACCGTTAGGCTGACACATCTGACTTCTGCGGGCATTAGTTGACTGAGTTAACCTTCCCTGGGGAATTATTGGTATAATTTATGGTGAATGCAAAATCCAGAGTGGTATAGCTGTGTTATTGGTATAATTTATGGTGAATGCAAAGTCCAGAGTGGTATAGCTGTGTTATTGGTATAATTTATGGTGAATGCAAAATCCAGAGTGGTATAGCTGTGTTATTAGTATAATTTCCATGATTAGTTACTGTTTATGTACAAGTGACACTATGGCACTCAGGGCACACCCTCAGCAGGTATCATCAATACATGGATGCTGGCTGCTGCCGTCACAAGCTGGTTGTATACACATCTGACAGCTCCGCAGTCAACACCTGGCACCTGTTGAGTTGAAAGGTCCCCTTCTACACGCCTTGAGGCACGTCAGGCATGTGTTGCTAGACATCTCTATAGACCAATCAACATCAGGCACGTGTTGCTAGACACATCTCTATAGACCAATCAACATCAGGCACGTGTTGCTAGACACATCTCTATAGACCAATCAACATCAGGCACGTGTTGCTAGACACATCTCTATAGACCAATCAACATCAGGCATGTGTTGCTAGACACATCTCTGTAGACCAATCAACATCAGGCATGTGTTGCTACACACATCTCTATAGACCAATCAACATCAGGCACGTGTTGCTAGACATCTCTATAGACCAATCAACATCAGGCATGTGTTGCTAGACACATCTCTGTAGACCAATCAACATCAGGCATGTGTTGCTAGACATCTGTATAGACCAATGAACAGTCCAGGGCGGTGTGGGCAGCAGCACATTCACCACTTTTACTTCCCAAGACTTTTCCTAGTATCCATTTCACTTTAGGCTGGGCCGACCGGGGAGCTCAGATTAATTTTAGGCTGGGCCGACCGGGGAGCTCAGATTAATTTTAGGCTGGGCCGACCGGGGAGCTCAGATTAATTTTAGGCTGGGCCGACCGGGGAGCTCAGGTTAATTTTAGGCTGGGCTGACCGGGGAGCTCAGGTTAATTTTAGGCTGGGCCGACTGGGGAGCTCAGATTAATTTTAGGCTGGGCCGACCGGGGAGCTCAGGTTAATTTTAGGCTGGGCCGACCGGGGAGCTCAGGTTAATTTTAGGCTGGGCCGACCGGGGAGCTCAGATTAATTTTAGGCTGGACCGACCGGGGAGCTCAGGTTAATTTTAGGCTGGGCTGACCGGGGAGCTCAGGTTAATTTTAGGCTGGGCCGACCGGGGAGCTCAGATTAATTTTAGGCTGGGCCGACAGGGGAGCTCAGGTTAATTTTAGGCTGGGACGACCGGGGAGCTCAGATTAATTTTAGGCTGGGCCGACCGGGGAGCTCAGGTTAATTTTAGGCTGGGCCGACAGGGGAGCTCAGATTAATTTTAGGCTGGGCCGACCGGGGAGCTCAGGTTAATTTTAGGCTGGGCCGACCGGGGAGCTCAGGTTAATTTTAGGCTGGGCCGACCGGGGAGCTCAGGTGAATTTTTAAATTCTAACCCCATGACCATTGGTATGACAGGTGGGTGTCTGAGCACTACAACCATGGCTCCCGGTTCAGTTGAAGGTCACAACTTTGACAGCAAACACTAAAACTATGACAGCAGACACCACAAGCATGACAGCACTGACACCACAACCATGACAGCACTAACACCACAACCATGACAGCAGACATCACAGCCATGACAGCACACACCACAACCATGACAGCAGACACCACAACCATGACAGCAGACACCACAAGCATGTTAGCACTGATGCCACAGCCATGACAGCAGACATCACAGCCATGACAGCAGACACCACAACCATGTTAGCACTGATGCCACAATCATGACAGCAGACACCACAACCATGTTAGCACTGATGCCACAGCCATGACAGCAGACACCACAATCATGACACCAGACACCACAATCATGACAGCAGACATCACAACCATGACAGCAGACACCACAACCATGACAGCACTGATACCACAACCATGTTAGCACTGATGCAACAGCCATGACAGCAGACATCACAGCCATGACAGCAGACACCACAGCCATGACAGCAGACACCACAGCCATGACAGCAGACATCACAACCATGACAGCAGACATCACAACCATGACACCAGACATCACAGCCATGACAGCAGACATCACAACCATGACAGCACTAACACCACAACCATGACAGCACTAACACCACAACCATGACAGCATTAACACCACAACCATGACAGCACTAACACCACAACCATGACAGCACTAACACCACAACCATGACAGCACTAACACCACAACCATGACAGCACTAACACCACAACCATGACAGCAGACATCACAGCCATGACAGCGGACACCACAAGTATGTTAGCACTGATGCCACAGCCATGACAGCAGACATGACAGCAGACACCACAACCATGTTAGCACTGATGCCACAGCCATGATAGCAGACACCACAATCATGACAGCAGACATCACAACCATGACAGCAGACACCACAACCATGACAGCACTGACACCACAACCATGTTAGCACTGATGCCACAGCCATGACAGCAGACATCACAGCCATGACAGCAGACATCACAGCCATGACAGCAGACACCACAGCCATGACAGCAGACACCACAGCCATGACAGCAGGCATCACAACCATGACAGCAGACACCACAGCCATGACAGCAGACATCACAGTCATGACAGCAGACATCACAGCCATGACAGCAGACATCACAGCCATGACAGCAGACACCACAACCATGACAGCAGACATCACAACCATGACAGCAGACACCTCAACCATGACAGCAGACATCACAACCATGACAGCACTAACACCACAACCATGACAGCACTAACACCACAACCATGACAGCACTAACACCACAACACCATGACAACACTAAACACCACAACCATGACAGCACTAACACCACAACCATGACAGCACTACACCACAACCATGACAGCACTAACACCACAACCATGACAGCACTAACACCACAACCATGACAGCACTAACACCACAACCATGACAGCACTAACACCACAACCATGACAGCAGACACCACAACCATGACAGCACTAACACCACAACCATGACAGCAGACACCACAACCATGACAGCAGACACCACAACCATGACAGCAGACACTACAACCATGACAGCACTAACACCACAACCATGACAGCACTAACACCACAACCATGACAGCACTAACACCACAACCATGACAGCACTAACACCACAACCATGACAGCAGACACCACAACCATGACATCACTAACACCACAGCCATGACAGCAGACATCACAGCCATGACAGCAGATATCACAACCATGACAGCAGACATCACAACCATGACAGCAGACATCACAGCCATGACAGCAGATACCACAACCATGACAGCAGACATCACAACCATGACAGCACTAACAACCATGACAGCAGACACCACAGTCATGACAGCAGACACCACAACCATGACAGCAGACATCACAGCCATGACAGCAGAAATCACAGCCATGACAGCAGACACCATAATCATGACAGCAGACATCACAACCATGACAGCACTAACACCACAACCATGACAGCACTAACACCACAACCATGACAGCACTAACACCACAACCATGACAGAACTAACACCACAACCATGACAGCACTAACACCACAACCATGACAGCACTAACACCACAACCATGACAGCACTAACACCACAACCATGACAGCACTAACACCACAACCATGACAGCACTAACACCACAACCATGACAGCACTAACACCACAAGCATGACAGCACTAACAGCACAACCATGACAGCAGACACCACAACCATGACAGCAGACACCACAACCATGACAGCACTAACACCACAACCATGACAGCACTAACACCACAACCATGACAGCACTAACACCACAATTATAACAGCCCTGACACTACAACCATGTTAGCACCGATGCCACAGCCATGACAGCAGACATCAAGCCATGACAGCAGACACCACAACCATGACAGCAGACACCACAGCCATGACAGCAGACACCACAACCATGACACCAGACACCACAGCCATGACAGCAGACACCACAATCATGACAGCAGACATCACAACCATGACAGCGGACACCACAACCATGACAGCACTGATGCCACAACCATGTTAGCACTGATGCCACAGCCATGACAGCAGACATCACAGCCTTGACAGCAGACATCACAGCCATGACAGCAGACACCACAGCCATGACAGCAGACACAACAGCCATGACAGCAGACACCACAACCATGACAGCAGACATCACAATCATGACAGCAGACATCACAACCATGACACCAGACACCACAACCATGACAGCAGACATCACAGCCATGACAGCAGACACCACAACCATGACAGCAGACATCACAACCATGACAGCAGACATCACAACCATGACAGCAGACACCACAACCATGACAGCAGACACCACAACCATGACAGCAGACATCACAACCATGACAGCAGACACCACAAGTATGTTAGCACTGATGCCACAGTCATGACAGCAGACATCACATCCATGACAGCAGACACCACAACCATGTTAGCACTGATGCCACAGCCATGACAGCAGACACCACAATCATGACAGCAGACACCACAACCATGTTAGCACTGATGCCACAGCCATGACAGCAGACATCACAACCATGACAGCAGACACCACAACCATGACAGCACTGACACCACAAGCATGACAGCACTGACACCACAACCATGTTAGCACTGATGCCACAACCATGACAGCAGACATCACAGCCATGACAGCAGACACCACAGCCATGACAGCAGATACCACCGCCATGACAGCAGACACCACAGCCATGACAGCAGACACCACAGCCATGACAGCAGACACCACAGCCATGACAGCAGACATCACAACCATGACAGCAGACACCACAACCATGACAGCAGACACCACAACCATGACAGCAGACATCATAGCCATGACAGCAGAAATCACAGCCATGACAGCAGACACCACAATCATGACAGCAGACACCACAATCATGACAGCAGACATCACAACCATGACAGCAGACACCACA
Source organism: Cepaea nemoralis (assembly GCA_014155875.1). Classification (NCBI taxonomy): domain Eukaryota; kingdom Metazoa; phylum Mollusca; class Gastropoda; order Stylommatophora; family Helicidae; genus Cepaea; species Cepaea nemoralis. The sequence goes on along the minus strand of JACEFZ010023238.1, from coordinate 162,152 downwards.
ACCATGACAGCACTAACACCACAACCATGACAGCACTAACACCACAACCATGACAGCACTAACACCACAACCATGACAGCACTAACACCACAACCATGACAGCACTAACACCACAACCATGACAGCACTAACACCACAACCATGACAGCACTACACCACAACCATGACAGCACTAACACCACAACCATGACAGCACTAACACCACAACCATTACAGCACTAACACCACAACCATGACAGCACTAACACCACAACCATGACAGCACTAACACCACAACCATGACAGCACTAACACCACAACCATGACAGCACTAACACCACAACCATGACAGCACTAACACCACAACCATGACAGCAGACACCACAACCATGACAGCAGACACCACAACCATGACAGCAGACACTACAACCATGACAGCACTAACACCACAACCATGACAGCACTAACACCACAACCATGACAGCACTAACACCACAATTATAACAGCCCTGACACTACAACCATGTTAGCACTGATGCCACAGCCATGACAGCAGACATCACAGCCATGACAGCAGACATCACAACCATGACAGCAGACACCACAACCATGACACCAAACACCACAACCATGACACCAGACACCACAACCATGACACCAGACACCACAACCATGACACCAGACCATGACAGCAGACACCACAGCCATGACAGCAGACACCACAACCATGACACCAGACCATGACACCAGACACCACAGCCATGACACCAGACACCACAACCATGACACTAGACACCACAACCATGACACCAGACCATGACACCAGACACCACAACCATGACACCAGACACCACAACCATGACACCAGACACCACAACCATGACACCAGACACCACAGCCATGACAGCAGACACCACAACCATGACACCAGATCATGACACCAGACACCACAACCATGACACCAGACACCACGACCATGACACCAGACCATGGCACCAGACACCACAACCATAACAGCAGACACCACAGCCATGACACCAGACACCACAACCATGACACCAGACCATGACACCAGACACCACAGCCATGACACCAGACACCACAGCCATGACACCAGACACCACAGCCATGACACCAGACACCACAACCATGACACCAGACACCACAACCATGACACCAGACTCCACAACCATGACACCAGACACCACAACCATGACACCAGACACCACAGCCATGACAGCAGACACCACAACCATGACACCAGATCATGACACCAGACACCACAACCATGACACCAGACACCACAACCATGACACCAGACACCACAACCATAACAGCAGACACCACAGCCATGACACCAGACACCACAACCATGACACCTGACACCACAGCCATGACAGCAGACACCACAACCATGACACCAGACACCACAGCCATGACACCAGACACCACAACCATGACACCAGATCATGACACCAGACACCACAGCCATGACACCAGACACCACAAACCATGACACTAGACACCACAGCCATGACAGCAGACACCACAACCATGACACCAGACACCACAGCCATGACACCAGACACCACAGCCACCACAACCATGACACCAGACACCACAGCCATGACCACAGACACCACAGCCATGACAGCAGACACCACAGCCATGACAGCAGACACCACAGCCATGACACCAGACACCACAACCATGACAGCAGACATCACAGCCATGACACCAGACACCACAACACCAGACATCACAGCCATGACACCAGACACCACAACCATGACACCAGATCATGACACCAGACACCACAGCCATGACACCAGACACCACAACCATGACAGCAGACACCACAACCATGACACCAGACACCACAACCATGACACCAGACACCACAACCATGACAGCAGACATCACAGCCATGACACCAGACACCACAGCCATGACAGCAGACACCACAACCATGACACCAGACATCACAGCCATGACACCAGACACCACAACCATGACACCAGATCATGACACCAGACACCACAGCCATGACACCAGACACCACAACCATGACACTAGACACCACAGCCATGACAGCAGACACCACAACCATGACACCAGACTCCACAACCATGACACCAGACACCACAACCATGACACCAGACACCACAACCATGACACCAGACACCACAGCCATGACAGCAGACACCACAACCATGACACCACAACCATGACACCAGACACCACAACCATGACACCAGACACCACAACCATAACAGCAGACACCACAGCCATGACACAGACACCACAACCATGACACCTGACACCACAGCCATGACAGCAGACACCACAACCATGACACCAGACACCACAGCCATGACACCAGACACCACAACCATGACACCAGATCATGACACCAGACACCACAGCCATGACACCAGACACCACAACCATGACACTAGACACCACAGCCATGACAGCAGACACCACAACCATGACACCAGACACCACAGCCATGACACCAGACACCACAGCCATGACACCAGACACCACAGCCACCACAACCATGACACCAGACACCACAGCCATGACAGCATACACCACAGCCATGACAGCAGACACCACAGCCATGACAGCAGACACCACAGCCATGACACCAGACACCACAACCATGACAGCAGACATCACAGCCATGACACCAGACACCACAACCATGACACCAGACATCACAGCCATGACACCAGACACCACAACCATGACACCAGATCATGACACCAGACACCACAACCATGACACCAGATTATGACACCAGACACCACAGCCATGACACCAGACATCACAGCCATGACACCAGACTTCACAACCATGACACCAGATCATGACACCAGGCACCACAACCATGACACCAGATCATGACACCAGACATCACAGCCATGACACCAGACACCACAACCATGACACTAGACACCACAACCATGACACCAGATCATGACACCAGACACCACAGCCATGACACCAGACACCACAGCCATGACACCAGATCATGACACCAGACACCACAGCCATGACACCAGACATCACAGCCATGACACCAGACACCACAACCATGACACTAGACACCACAACCATGACACCAGATCATGACACCAGACACCACAGCCATGACACCAGACACCACAACCATGACACTAGACACCACAGCCATGACAGCAGACACCACAACCATGACACCAGACACCACAACCATGACACCAGACACCACAGCCATGACAGCAGACACCACAACCATGACACCAGATCATGACACCAGACACCACAGCCATGACACCAGACACCACAGCCATGACAGCAGACACCACAACCATGACACCAGATCATGACACCAGACATCACAACCATGACACCAGACACCACAACCATGACACCAGACACCACAGCCATGACACCAGATCATGACACCAGACACCACAGCCATGACACCAGATCATGACAGCAGACACCACAACCATGACACCAGATCATGACACCAGACACCACAACCATGACACCAGACACCACAGCCATGACAGCAGACCATGACAGCAGACACCACAGCCATGACAGCAGACACCACAACCATGACACCAGACCATGACACCAGACACCACAGCCATGACACCAGACACCACAACCATGACACTAGACACCACAACCATGACACCAGACCATGACACCAGACACCACAACCATGACACCAGACACCACAACCATGACACCAGACACCACAACCATGACACCAGACACCACAGCCATGACAGCAGACACCACAACCATGACACCAGATCATGACACCAGACACCACAACCATGACACCAGACACCACGACCATGACACCAGACCATGGCACCAGACACCACAACCATAACAGCAGACACCACAGCCATGACACCAGACACCACAACCATGACACCAGACCATGACACCAGACACCACAGCCATGACACCAGACACCACAGCCATGACACCAGACACCACAACCATGACACCAGACACCACAACCATGACACCAGACACCACAACCATGACACCAGACTCCACAACCATGACACCAGACACCACAACCATGACACCAGACACCACAGCCATGACAGCAGACACCACAACCATGACACCAGATCATGACACCAGACACCACACCATGACACCAGACACCACAACCATGACACCAGACACCACAACCATAACAGCAGACACCACAGCCATGACACCAGACACCACAACCATGACACCTGACACCACAGCCATGACAGCAGACACCACAACCATGACACCAGACACCACAGCCATGACACCAGACACCACAACCATGACACCAGATCATGACACCAGACACCACAGCCATGACACCAGACACCACAACCATGACACTAGACACCACAGCCATGACAGCAGACACCACAACCATGACACCAGACACCACAGCCATGACACCAGACACCACAGCCACCACAACCATGACACCAGACACCACAGCCATGACCGCAGACACCACAGCCATGACAGCAGACACCACAGCCATGACAGCAGACACCACAGCCATGACACCAGACACCACAACCATGACAGCAGACATCACAGCCATGACACCAGACACCACAACACCAGACATCACAGCCATGACACCAGACACCACAACCATGACACCAGATCATGACACCAGACACCACAGCCATGACACCAGACACCACAACCATGACAGCAGACACCACAACCATGACACCAGACACCACAACCATGACACCAGACACCACAACCATGACAGCAGACATCACAGCCATGACACCAGACACCACAGCCATGACAGCAGACACCACAACCATGACACCAGACATCACAGCCATGACACCAGACACCACAACCATGACACCAGATCATGACACCAGACACCACAGCCATGACACCAGACACCACAACCATGACACTAGACACCACAGCCATGACAGCAGACACCACAACCATGACACCAGACTCCACAACCATGACACCAGACACCACAACCATGACACCAGACACCACAACCATGACACCAGACACCACAGCCATGACAGCAGACACCACAACCATGACACCACAACCATGACACCAGACACCACAACCATGACACCAGACACCACAACCATAACAGCAGACACCACAGCCATGACACCAGACACCACAACCATGACACCTGACACCACAGCCATGACAGCAGACACCACAACCATGACACCAGACACCACAGCCATGACACCAGACACCACAACCATGACACCAGATCATGACACCAGACACCACAGCCATGACACCAGACACCACAACCATGACACTAGACACCACAGCCATGACAGCAGACACCACAACCATGACACCAGACACCACAGCCATGACACCAGACACCACAGCCATGACACCAGACACCACAGCCACCACAACCATGACACCAGACACCACAGCCATGACAGCAGACACCACAGCCATGACAGCAGACACCACAGCCATGACAGCAGACACCACAGCCATGACACCAGACACCACAACCATGACAGCAGACATCACAGCCATGACACCAGACACCACAACCATGACACCAGACATCACAGCCATGACACCAGACACCACAACCATGACACCAGATCATGACACCAGACACCACAACCATGACACCAGATTATGACACCAGACACCACAGCCATGACACCAGACATCACAGCCATGACACCAGACTTCACAACCATGACACCAGATCATGACACCAGGCACCACAACCATGACACTAGATCATGACACCAGACATCACAGCCATGACACCAGACACCACAACCATGACACTAGACACCACAACCATGACACCAGATCATGACACCAGACACAACCATGACACCAGACACCACAACCATGACACCAGATCATGACACCAGACACCACAGCCATGACACCAGACATCACAGCCATGACACCAGACACCACAACCATGACACTAGACACCACAACCATGACACCAGATCATGACACCAGACACCACAGCCATGACACCAGACACCACAACCATGACACTAGACACCACAGCCATGACAGCAGGACACCACAACCATGACACCAGACACCACAACCATGACACCAGACACCACAGCCATGACAGCAGACACCACAACCATGACACCAGATCATGACACCAGACACCACAGCCATGACACCAGACACCACAGCCATGACAGCAGACACCACAACCATGACACCAGATCATGACACCAGACATCACAACCATGACACCAGACACCACAACCATGACACCAGACACCACAGCCATGACACCAGATCATGACACCAGACACCACAGCCATGACACCAGATCATGACAGCAGACACCACAACCATGACACCAGATCATGACACCAGACACCACAACCATGACACCAGACACCACAACCATGACACCAGACACCACAGCCATGACAGCAGACACCACAACCATGACACCAGATCATGACACCAGACACCACAACCATGACACCAGACACCACAACCATGACACCAGACACCACAGCCATGACAGCAGACACCACAACCATGACACCAGATCATGACACCAGACACCAGATCATGACACCAGACACCACAACCATGACACCAGACACCACAGCCATGACAGCAGACACCACAACCATGACACCAGATCATGACACCAGACACCACAACCATGACACCAGACACCACAGCCATGACAGCAGACACCACAACCATGACACCAGATCATGACACCAGACACCACAGCCATGACACCAGACATCACAGCCATGACACCAGACACCACAACCATGACACTAGACACCACAACCATGACACCAGATCATGACACCAGACACCACAGCCATGACACCAGACACCACAACCATGACACTAGACACCACAGCCATGACAGCAGACACCACAACCATGACACCAGACACCACAACCATGACACCAGACACCACAGCCATGACAGCAGACACCACAACCATGACACCAGATCATGACACCAGACACCACAACCATGACACCAGACACCACAACCATGACACCAGACACCACAACCATAACAGCAGACACCACAGCCATGACACCAGACACCACAACCATGACACCTGACACCACAGCCATGACAGCAGACACCACAACCATGACACCAGACACCACAGCCATGACACCAGACACCACAGCCATGACACCAGACACCACAACCATGACAGCAGACATCACAGCCATGACACCAGACACCACAACCATGACACCAGACATCACAGCCATGACACCAGACACCACAACCATGACACCAGATCATGACACCAGACACCACAGCCATGACACCAGACACCACAGCCATGACACCAGACACCACAGCCATGACACCAGATCATGACACCAGACACCACAGCCATGACACCAGACATCACAGCCATGACACCAGACACCACAGCCATGACACCAGACACCACAACCATGACACCAGACACCACAGCCATGACACCAGACACCACAACCATGACACCAGACATCACAGCCATGACACCAGACATCACAGCCATGACACCAGACACCACAACCATGACACCAGACATCACAGCCATGACACCAGACACCACAACCATGACACTAGACACCACAGCCATGACAGCAGACACCACAGCCATGACACCAGACACCACAACCATGACACCAGACATCACAGCCATGACACCAGACACCACAGCCATGACACCAGACACCACAACCATGACACCAGACACCACAGCCATGACACCAGACACCACAACCATGACACTAGACACCACAGCCATGACAGCAGACACCACAGCCATGACACCAGACACCACAACCATGACACCAGACACCACAACCATGACACCAGACACCACAGCCATGACACCAGACACCACAACCATGACAGCAGACATCACAGCCATGACACCAGACACCACAACCATGACACCAGACATCACAGCCATGACACCAGACACCACAACCATGACACCAGACACCACAGCCATGACAGCAGACACCACAGCCATGACACCAGACACCACAACCATGACACCAGACACCACAGCCATGACAGCAGACACCACAGCCATGACACCAGACACCACAACCATGACACTAGACACCACAGCCATGACAGCAGGACACCACAGCCATGACACCAGACACCACAACCATGACACCAGACACCACAGCCATGACACCAGACACCACAGCCATGACACCAGACACCACAACCATGACAGCAGACATCACAGCCATGACACCAGACACCACAACCATGACACCAGACATCACAGCCATGACACCAGACACCACAACCATGACACCAGATCATGACACCAGACACCACAGCCATGACACCAGACACCACAGCCATGACACCAGACACCACAACCATGACACTAGACACCACAACCATGACACCAGACACCACAGCCATGACACCAGACACCACTGCCATGACAGCAGACACCACAGCCATGACACCAGACACCACAACCATGACACCAGACACCACAACCATGACACCAGACACCACAGCCATGACACCAGACACCACAGCCATGACACCAGACACCACAGCCACCACAGCCATGACACCAGACACCACTGCCATGACAGCAGACACCACAACCATGACACTAGACACCACAGCCATGACAGCAGACACTACAGCCATGACACCAGACACCACAACCATGACAGCAGACATCACAGCCATGACACCAGACACCACAGCCATGACAGCAGATCATGACACCAGACACCACAGCCATGACACCAGACACCACAACCATGACAGCAGACACCACAGCCATGACACCAGACACCACAACCATGACACCAGCCACCACAGCCATGACACCAGACACCACAACCATGACACCAGACACCACAGCCATGACAGCAGACACCACAACCATGACACCAGACACCACAACCATGACATCAGACACCACAGCCATGACAGCAGATCATGACACCAGACACCACAGCCATGACACCAGACACCACAACCATGACAGCAGACACCACAGCCATGACAGCAGACACCACAGCCATGACAGCAGACACCACAGCCATGACAGCAGACACCACAACCATGACACCAGACACCACAGCCATGACAGCAGACACCACAGCCATGACACCAGACACCACAACCATGACACCAGACACCACAACCATGACACCAGACACCACAACCATGACACCAGACACCACAACCATGACACCAGACACCACAACCATGACACCAGACACCACAACCATGACACCAGATCATGACAGCAGACACCACAACCATGACACCAGACACCACAGCCATGACACCAGACACCACAACCATGTCAGCACCACCCCACAACTGCTAGCACCACTAACACCATGGTTAATGGCATGACTTCCCAGGATGATGATGAAACATCCAAGCTCAGGTCTATCTCCAACCGTGAGGCCAGGGCAGCCAGACGAGCTGCAGCAGCTGCCAAGCGGAGGGAGGAGGTCGAACGCCGGCGCAAGCTCAAAGAGGAGCAGCTGAAAAGAGAGAAGGAAGAAATTGAAAGACAGATTGTTTTGCAGAAGGAAATGGAAGAGCAACGAAAGAAAGGAGAAGAGGAAAGGAGGTACATGTGAACTTTTACTGTGTTGGTATTGTCTCTGACCACACCTGTGGCATAACCCCACATGTGGGTTGTCATGGAGCTGCAATGACAGCCTTCCCGTCTCCTTGTTTTCCTCAATACATTTGTGTGTGTGTGGCAAGGTTTCAAGCCTTCAATCTTTAACTCATATACAGTGAGCCACTCATCTCATCTCATCTCATCATGTTCCTCTTGTACCTTGCGGTGTCGAGGTGAAGTATAAACTTCGTGAGAGTGCCCGGTTATGGGCTTCGTATATCGACATTCCCATGGATTCTGTTATTCCCTCCGTCCAGCGTTTACGTGGTCGGCCTCTTCCTCTGTTTCCATCTGGTCTGTACGTCATTGCTTGTTGTGGCATGCTGTTGACTGGTAGCCTACTTGCATGGCCAAACCATTTGACTTGCTGCTTTCTAATAAAATCTAGAGCAGCTTTAACCCCCACTTTAGTCCTGATTTCTTCATTTCTGATCTTATCTCTTCTTGATACGTTGAGTATTCTTCTCAGGAACCTCATTTCTGTTGTGATTTTTCTTTTCTCTTTTTCTGTCATTGTCCAGGTTTGGCATTGGTAGCACAGAGTTGGTAGGAAGATTGTGTTGCCACTTGAAGTGCCAAATACACCCCTCCCAAATGTACCACACTTCACGTAGAGTGGATCAAGTTGTTGAGATTCTCTACAAGTCCAGATTAAGCATCATGTGAAATCTCATATTCCAGTCTCATATCCCATGGCCACTGTTTATCTGCAGGTTGTGCCTGTGACACATCCCATGGCCACTGGAAGTCAGAAAGAGTAGGCTGCAAAAACTCTGCTTTGACAACATTGCTAGGAAAGAAAACCTCCCCTGGGGTTGGGGTGGGGTTGTTCTCCATGGTCAAGTGGTTAAGCCACATATCTCACGCTCAAAAAGTTATAGGTTTGATTCTGGGCTCCGCCAGTTCACGAGTGCAGTTTTCTGGGAATTGTCGCTGAAGCTGCGGAATTTGTTTTGTGCGACACTTTCGGCAGGCTACTGAGTGGAAAGAGACAGAGTTATGTGGGATAAAACCCAGTGCATTGATGTAGATTGTCTGGCCTTTAAATAGCTCCCCACGGGTATATAGAGCCTGTTACCCTGGATGGAATCTGTCTATAGGAAGTCAACCACTACACATATGCAACAGTCGCACATGCTGATCTCTGAGGTGTACAGGTGTAACATTGTCTTCTCAAAAGAGGAATGATGGAGATGAAATTTGGTCAAAGCAGATTGCTCAACAAGCAGAAGAGGAACCCCTCTATAGAAACACCAGGCTGAGCGGCTGGAGGCTTTCTGTTTGTAGGTCACATCAGTACATGGTCAGATATCACTGGAGGGGGCTATTTTCTTGTTATAGTCCATGCAGTGTGGCACTGATCATGTCTGTCCCCAGCCTTCTATCTCGTGTACTATCAATATTCTTATAGTCCATACCCTCTGGTGTTGACGATCATGTCTGTCCACAGCCTTCTGTCTCATGTACTGCCAATCTTCTTATAGTCCATGCCATGTAGCGTTGGTGACCATGTCTGTCCACAGCCTTCTGTCTCATGTACTACCAACTTTCTTGTCCATGCCGTGAGGTGTTGGTGATCATGTCTGTCCACAGCCTTCTGTCTCATGTACTGCCAATCTTCTTATAGTCCAAGCCATGTGGTGTTGGTGATCATGTCTGTCCACAGCCTTCTGTCTCATGTACTACCAACTTTCTTGTCCATGCCGTGAGGCGTTGGTGATCATGTCTGCCCACAGCCTTCTGTCTCATGTACTACCAATATTCTTATAGTCCATGCCGTGTGGTGTTGGTGATCATGTCTGTCCACGGCTTTCTGTCTCATGTACTGTCAGTCATTTCTGATACTGATGTTTCTCCATGCCATGATGTATGCCCAGTATTTTCTCTTTTGATCTCCACCTACCTTTCCTCCCTTCCAACATTCTGGTGGTGACAGTATACTCCAGCTTTCCCCTTCCCATGACATGCCCTAAGAATGTAGACAACCCTCTTCTCATGTGAATAACAGCTCTCTTTGCGTGTTAACTTCTTCCAAGATATCTTCATTGCTCTTTCTGTTTGTTCATGGTATTATCATTCTTCTATAAAATCACATTATTATTATTATAGACATTCCAAGTGTAGGAATTAATATTTAATGATTGATCTCATGTGACAATGTCTACAGATTGCGTTTACAGCAGAAGTTGGAAGAGGCCGAAAGAGAAAGGATGGAATCAGAAGAAACAGACAGAAGACGAACACTAGAGGTTGAGAGAGAGAGACGAGCCAAGGAGGAGTATCTGAGAAAACTCCAGGAAATGAAACGGAAGCAACATGAGGAGGATCTGAGGAAGTGTGGTAAGTGTCAGAGATGATAGTTTGAAGTTGTAAACACAAGCAAGAGACCGGACAGCACACAAATACCTTCTGTCTGTCTTTTCTATTCTATCATAGGGCGTCAAAGTACAATGCTAGGTTCCAAATGTTGCTGTTATATAGCATGAGGCGGTGTTGAGGTGAGCGCCCAACCTTGCATAAATACCCAAATGGCTCGTGCATTCATTACCACTGCAGCAAAAGTCCAACTCCTGGCCTTCTCGTGGCGGACCTGTTTTAACTAACAGGAGAAAATGCGGAGGCGAGTCACTGGCGCCGAGAAATAATTAGAACGCTCTAGATGTGTATGCACATACATGCATGCGCAGACGTGTGTACGTGCTTACACATCTACACTCGAGTAAGACCACAGTCTGCTCTAGCAAAGGAAAGGTGCTGAAGACGGAGGCAACCAGCCAGGAGGCGCACCATAGAAATCAGGATCGCCATGCAGTCACACGTAGTGAAATATGTCAACTATTGCTAAATGTTATGGTGCTCACCCTGCTTTGGACCCCCAGGCAAGTGCAGAGCCGGGCCCTATGCCTCGAAAGGGTCCAACTACAACTACTGGAGGTCATTCTCAAATGTCCTGTGGAGCCATGGGACCTGAGAATAGAGCGCCTGGCCATACCAAACAAAGACTAAACATAATGCACTGGAATGTGGAGGAAGTCTGATGTGGGAGAGTATCTGCCTGCATGGTGAGGAACCACCAGTCTGCACACCAATAAGCCAGACACCACATGACTCACACAAACCTCAGTCCGGTATGACATGACACTGATGTTGGACAACAGAATGTCTTCATCTGACATACAGGACTTCACACTGGAGTTCACAGCCAGCGAACACAAGCAAACAACAAAAAAATAGAACTAGAAAATATCTTGGACCAAGAAAAAGTAAGCATATGTTGCTTGTAAGAAACTCACTGCAACGAAAATATAGCCGTCAAAATCAGAGGCTACCGGTGTTACCGATCTGTCGGTAAGGACAGGCGAAAGGGTGGATACTGACCCTTGTAAAAAATAAGATCACTGCTTCTCAAATTGAAGTTCACATTGGAAGGGGCTGAGTATCAGACACTTAAACTTAAGAAAGGCAATACAGATCTTCATCTGATCAATTACTACTGTCCAAGTGACCGCCCATAGGCACTGGACACACTATCATTAAAAGAAAAAATGATTGTGTGAGGAAATTTCAACAGCCACTCACAGAGCTGGGGTTAGGATCACATGGACCAGAGAGGAGTGAGACTGGAAGACTGGCAGGATGAGAATAGATTCATCTTGATTAACAAGCGTCTGACCCACATACTTTCTACTCGAGATCATGGCACACTACAACTACACCTGACCTGGCTTTTCATTCACCAGACCTGGAGTGGAACATTACACGAATCGTTGGGAAACAACTTGGTGGCAGTGACCATAGGCCAGTCTTTCTAACTGTAGAAAATGAGCTTGTAAGTGAAAGCAGAACCCTCTCGAATTGGAACTACAAGAAATAAAATTGGGCAATGTACAAGAATCGCACCAGCATACTGGTTAGAAACCTGAACACTGAGAAAGACATAAATAAAGTACTTGAAGAGTTTGGGAAATGCATACTACAGGCAGGGCGAGAAACAGTACCAAGAGGAGCCCGTAAACATTATAAACCCTACTGAAGTATTGAACTGGAACAGTTGCATAATGATGTGGAAGTGTGTAGAAAGCAAGCAGAGGCCACAACCAGCCAAGAGCACCACAATAAATACCAACATGCAAAAGCCAAATTTCACAAGGGCCAAGCTGAAGGCTAAAAGGGAAAAAGGGCTGGCAGGGGGGGAAAACAGAGTCACCCCCCTTAGAAAGAGGGGACAAGGAAGATGGAAGCTAATAAAACAACTTAACGATGAAGGGGGACCGGGGGAAAACTCAAAAAAATTTCACTACATAAAGACGGAAAAATCTTTCCCGGAAAGCAAGCAGGAAAAGACCATTTGGGGACTCATTCGACAAGATAAAAAATATCGAAAAAATTAAAAACCCCAGAGAAAAAAAAGGGATTTCCCAGAGAAAATGGCAACAAACGGACCCGAAGGAAAATTGTTACATGAGGTTATGGAGACAACCCTATAACAATCAACCCAATGGAGCTACCCCCTATCAAAAAACTTTAAAATGGGGGAAAGTCACCAAGGAAAGTTGGAAAAGGTAACTCCCCCAAAGAAATTATCAGGAAAAATAGGAAAACAGAGGCCAAAGCCCAAAAACCCTTTTGGGCAGATTTTTCCAAATAACAGCGGGCCTTTGGCAGTGTTTCCACAAGCCCGAAGAGAAGCAAAAACCCTGAAAAAACCTCCTCCTTAAAAAATCCCCCGGGGAAAAAAAATTAAGTTCCAAAAGCATCCCCAACCCCCACAACCAAATTTACCCCTCCAACCAAACTTTTTTTCTCCCCCCGGGGAAAAACCCCAAAAAAGGGCCCCATAAAACAAAACACAGAATGCTGTGGTACAAAATTTAAAGGAAAAAACATCCCCCTTGTGGCCAAAAGGCAGGGGTGGCTTTAGGCAGTGCTACTCTACGGAAGATCAACAACCCCCACTTTTTCCCCAAGAAAAAATTTAGGTGCATTCCCAAAAGAAGAAAGCTTTTTTTTTTGCTTGTGGCATCGGGAAAAAATCCCGAAGGAAAAAAACCTTTGGGAAAAAAAAGTTTGGGGAAAAAAGGGAAGGGGCTTTATGAAGAAACTGATAAACTTTTAAAAAATCAGGGGGAATGTACAAATTTCCCAAAGAAAACTGGGACAAAAAGAAGAGCTTGGAAATCCAGATAGACGGGCTTTAAGAGCAAAGAAAGTACTACTGCCCCCCCACAAAGTTCCCCAGGGCAGAGTCTTTTCCCCCAAAAACCCTTTTTTAATTTCATCAATGATTTTTGTTGCTAATCTACTGCATTTGGGAAAAAAGCGGAAATGTACGCTGATGACCTGGGGGTTTTTGGAGCACAAAAGAACATGCATCAGGGGCCACCAAAACCCTCTAAAAAAGAGCTGTAGATGAAATTTGTTGCATGGGGCAAATAAAGGTTTGGTTCTCCAAAACCCCATTTTCCCCGTGAAAAAAAAAGGCAACCCCAATTTCCCCTTTTGGTCCAAAACCAAAAGGGAAAAAGGGATCATCCGGGAAAAAAAGGGAAAAACCCAAAAAAAAATAGAAGGGGAAAAAGGGGAACCCAAACCATAACCGGGGAAAATAAAAAAATTTTAAATACAGGATCCCCATGGGAAACACATAAAAAGCGTGAAAAGCAAAAAAATAAAAAATCCGGGGGAAAACAAATTTAAGGGAACCACAGGGGGGGGGCCCCAAGTGGGAAAAATAAGAAAGTTTTCAAAGAGAAATGGGAAAACCCCGGAATTCGGGTAACTGGTGAATTGGGGTTTAAAAACCTAATACAAGGGGGGCTGGAAAAGGGAAAAAAGGGGAACCAAGGGGGCCCCAAAAGGAGGGAAAGTAACCCCAAGGGGAAAAGGGAGGAGAGGGGGGGGACACAAGCACTGAGTGAGCGCAGAGATATGAAAATGCTAATACAAGCAGAAAAGTTCCTCAGCTTGCCAGGCCACCCTATGAAGAACACATTTGAAAACCTAGCTATGGGGCGGTTTTGAAAAGAAGTAGTTTTATCCACCAGGCCAAACGACTCTGCAGAGAAACCACCGATCTGCCCACAGTTGGTATCCCCTCCTAACAACTATTCCAGAGCGAACTCCATGGAAAGATGAGCATAGACTATCGTACAAATCCAGACAAAAGTGAGAGGAATATTTGACAAGGAAGAACAGAACAGTGTGCAGCGCAGAACAGCCACTCTCAGCTTCCTTGATGAAGAATACCCACAGGACCTCTGGATCCGAGTCTACACAGATGGGTCAGCACAAAATGCTATTCAAAATGGAGGAGTGGGAGTGTACATAGAATACCCAAATAATACTAGAGACATGGCCAGAGTACCAACAGGAAAGTACTGCCATAACTATGATGCTGAAATTGAGGCAATCAAGATAGCAATAGAGAAATTACTAAATACCAACCATGGTACACAACCTGTGGTGCTACTGACAGATGAAAAATCAGTCCTTGAAGCTCTCCTGTCTGGGAAAATGCCAGTACTAAGGACACTACTTTCTGAACTTATCAGTCAGCATAAGGTCACCATACAGTGGATACCATCCCACTGTGGAGTACCCGGGAACGACAGAGCTGATCGATTGGCTAAGGAAGGAACAAAAGAAGAAGTCTGATGTGCCCGCTACATACCACCAAAAGAAAAGAATGATAAAATCAGTCAGAAAGCCACCACAACCTGCTCAAGATGACTACCACGTTATGGACAGACCAGAACAAGTCATTATTCTGCACCTCAGAACAGGACACAATAGATTACGCAACCACATGTATACAAAATTCAAAATTGGTGAATCGGCCTTATGCACATGTGGACTGGTGTTGCAGACAGCAGAGCACATACTCCAAGACTGCCCAAAATATAACATATCTAGGCAAACCTTCTGGCCTAGAGAGACAACAGTGGAAGATAAACTCTTGTTGAGTTTGTTGAGTCTGTACAATTTTTTCTCCACTTCTTGCAATTGCGAGAATTTTCACGACAATCTTCAGTGTCTCATTTGTGTGTAAAGTGTGGGAGTTTGTTCTTATTAGTTTCAGTGATCATGTGAGGCATCATGTATGTGTCTAAATGTGAGGATGTGTATGGGTGTGTATGTGAGGGATATGGGTGTGTGTGGGGGTGTGGGGAATGTATGTGTGGAGGGGTTTGTGTGTGGGGGATGTGTATGGATTAATGGGTGATGTGTGGATGTGTGAAGGGATTTGTAGTCGGTGGTGGATGTATGTGTGTGTGAGGGATATGTGTGTGTGTGTGTGGGGGGGGGGGGGGATATTTGAGAGGATAGTTGGAAGTATGTGGGTGTTGGTGGGTTGGGAGGGGGTGTGGGTAGGGAGTGTGTGTTTGGGTGGGTGAATGGGTGTGTAGGAGATTGTGTGGGTTGGGGGATGGGTGTGTAATGGGTGTGAGGGCTTTCTGTGAATGGGATATGTCTGTGTGGGTGGGAGTGTGTGAGTGTGGATGGGGTAAATGTGAGTAGGTGGAGGATGTATGTGTGGGTGGTGAGGATGTTTGTAGGTGGAGGATGTGTGAGTGGGTGGGGAGATGTGTGGGCGGGGATGTGTATGGGGAATGTATGTGGGGGATGTGTGTGTGGGGGGAATGTGTTTATGGGTGGAGTTTTGTGTGGGAGGGGAGATGTGGGGAGGTGTGGGATGTGCAAGTGATTGAAGGATGTATGCGAGGATGGGGGATGTGTGTTTGGCTGGGTGGTTGGGGTGTGTGTGGGTGGGAGGGTAGATGAGAGATGCATGTGTTGATGGGCAAGTGGGTGATGTGTGGGGTGTGAGTGGTTGATGGATGAGTACGTGAGTGGGTGGATGTGTGTGAGAGATGAGTGTAAGGGTGGGAGGAGGTGTGTAGTTGTGAGAAGATGTGTGTGAGCGGTGGATGTGTGTGGGTGGGGTATATGTGGGTGGTGGGGTGTGTGTGGGTGGGAGGTTGTGTTTTTGGGTTATGGGTGGGGGATATGTGTGGGCAGGTGGGGAGATGTGTTTATGGGTAGGGATGTGTGTATAGGTGGGGATGTGTAGTTGAGAGGTGGCGAATATTGGTTGGGTTAGTGGGTGTAGGTTGGCTGATGTGTGTGTGTGTGGGTGGGTGGGGAAAATTGTGAGAGTGCGGGATATGTGTGTGGATAGGTGCGGGATGTGTGGGTTGGCAGGGGTATGTGTGTGTAGTTTCTTCTTCTTCTTCCTTCTTCTCCTCCTCCTCCTTCTTATTCTTCTTCTTCTTGGGGAAATGTGTGTGGGTGGGGGATCAGTGGATGTGTGGCGGCATATATGTTTGCCTGGTTCTGTGTGAGTGCGTGGAGGTATGTGTGGGTGGGTGGGGGAGGTTATGGTGGGTGGGGGATGTGTTGGTGGCTGCGGGATATGAGGGTGGATTGGGGATGTGTCTCACAACATGACAATATGCACTGTTTATGTTTACAACTTTCATTTGATGTTTTTTTTTTCTCATGTGAATGTATCATGCGTAATATGCATTGTTTATGCTTACAAAATCAATTTGACAATGTTTTTTTTCCCCTATGTTAATGTAACATGCACATTTGATGAATGAAAGATGAGTGATTGAAAGGACCGAATGTAAGACGGGCCTGGTGCCCAATTGTTACCCTTTTAAAATAAAGTTGTTTGTTTGTTTTGTTTGTCTTCTACCCTGATATGTAGGACATAACTGTAGCCTTGTTGAGTCTGTTCCTCTCTTGCCCCTGACATGTAGACATAATGTAGCCTTGTGTCTGTCCTCTCTTGCCCTGACATGTAGACATACTGTAGCCCTGTTGTGTCTGTCCTCTCTTGCCCTGACATGTAGACATACTGTAGCCTTGTTGTGTCTCTGACATGTAGACATACTGTAGCCTTGTTGAGTCAGTCCTCTCTTGCCCTGACATGTAGACATAATGTAGCCTTGTTGTGTCTGTCCTCTCTTGCCCTGACATGTAACATACTGTAGCCTTGTTGAGTCTGTCCTCTCTTGCCCTGACATGTAGACATAATGTAGCCTTGTGGCTGTCCTCTCTTGCCCTGACATGTAGACATAATGTAGCCTTGTGTCTGTCCTCTCTTGCCCTGACATGAAGACATACTGTAGCCTTGTTGAGTCTGTCCTCTCTTGCCCTGACATGTAGACATACTGTAGCCTTGTTGTGTCTGTCTTCTACCCTGACATGTAGACATACTGTAGCCTTGTTGTGTCTCTCCTCTTCTACCCTGACATGTAGATATACTGTAGCCTTGTTGTGTCTGTCCTCTCTTGCCCTGACATGTAGACATACTGTAGCCTTGTTGTGTCTGTCCTCTCTTGCCCTGACATGTAGACATACTGTAGCCTTGTTGTGTCTGTCCTCTCTTGCCCTGACATGTAGACATACTGTAGCCTTGTTGTGTCTGTCCTCTCTTGCCCTGACATGTAGACATACTGTAGCCTTGTTGTGTCTCTCCTCTACCCTGACATGTAGACATACTGTAGCCTTGTTGTGTCTGTCCTCTTTTACCCTGTGTAGCCTTGTTGGGTGTCTTCTCCCCTTTGGACAGTGGGACTTTACTGTACCCTTTGGGTGTGTCTGCCCTTTTTACCCGGGACATGTGGGACATACTGAAAGCCTTTGTGTCTGCCCCTTTTCTACCCGAATGTAACAAAAACTGTACCCTTTTGGTTCGCCCCTTCTTGCCCTGACAGTAGATATCCCGGTACCCCTTGTTGGTCTGTCTTCCCCCCTGACAGTAGACATACTTTTAAGCTTGTTGTGTCTGTCCTCTCTTGCCCGACTAAAGAAAATACTTTTAGCCTTGTTGGGTCTGTCTTTACCCGAATGTAGATATACTGTAGCCTTGTTGTGTTTTTGCCCTTTTAAACCCTGACATGTAGACATACTGAAAACCCCTTGGTTGTTTTCTGTCCTCTTCTCCCCTGAATTTTAGAAAAATACGGGCCCTTTGGTGTCTGTCCTCTCTTGCCCTGACATGTAAAATACTGTACCCTTGTTGTGTCTTTTCTCTTACCCGACAGTAAAACAAAAGAAAAGCCTTTGTGTCTGTCCCCTTCTACCCTGACAGTAGACATATGTACCCCTTGTTTCCTCTCTTCTTCCCTGACAGTAGACAACGTGGGTTTGTGTGTCTGTTTCACCGACATGTAGAAAAACTTTTAGCCTTGTTGGTCTGCCTTCTACCCTGAAAATGTAGGACATCGGGGAAACCCCTTTGTGTTTTGGTCCTCTCTTCCCTAAACATGTAGACATACTTAGCCTTGTTGTGTCTGCTTCAAACCTGACATTTTAGACATACGTAGCTTGTTGTGTCTGTTTTACCCTGACATGAAAAAGACATACTGTACCCTTTTTGTGTCTGTCCTCTTTTGCCCTGAATGAAAGAAACTGAAACCCCCTTGTTGTGTCTGTCTTCAAAACCATGACATGTAGATATACTGAAAACCCCGGGTTGGTCTGTTTTTAAAACCCTGAAATGTAGACATACTGTACCCGGTTTTTGCCCCTCAAACCCTAAACATGAAAAGATATACTGTAGCCGTTGTGTTCCTCTTTTGCCCGACATTTAAAATATACCGTAGCCTTGTGGGTCTTTCCTCTTTCCCCGGGACTTTTGTAGACATACTGAAAAGGCCTTGTTGGTCTGTCCTTACCCTGCCCATGTAAAATAATACTGTACCCTTTGGTGTGTTGTCCCTCTTTTCCTGACATGTAGAAACTGAAAGCCTTTTTGAGCCTGTCTTCTCCCCCTGACATGAGAAAATACGGAGCCTGTTGGTCTTCCCTTCTACCTGAAATGTAGACTTTACTGTACCCTTTTTGTGTCTGTCCTCTTCTCCCCTAACATGTAGACATACTGTACCCTGTTGAGTCTGTCCTCTCTTGCCCTGAAAAGGAAATACTGTACCCTTTTTTGTGTCTTCCCTTTCTACCCTGACATGTAGACATACTGTAGCCTTGTTGTGTTGCCCTCTCTTCCCCTTTGACATGAAAGAATACGTAGCCTTTTTTGGTCTCCCCTCCTTGCCCGAAAAGAAGACTACTGTAGCCTTTTTGGTCGGCCCTCTCTTTCCCCCGGGACTGAGACATACTGTAGCCTTTTGTGTCGTCCTCCCCCTGACATTAGATATACTGTAGTTTTGGTTGTGTCTGTTTTTTCCTTGCCCTGACATGTAGAATACTGTAGCCTTGTTGAGTCTGTTTTCACCCTGACATGTAGACAAAATGTACCCTTGTTTTGTAGTCTTCCCCCGACAGGGTAGAAAATACGAAAGCCTTGGGTCGTCCTCTCTTCCCCTGACAGAAAGGACAAAACTGTACCCTTTGTTGTGTCGCCCCTTTACCTGAAATGAAAAACATACTTAGCCTTGTTGTGTTTGTCCTCTTCTACACAACATGTAGACATACTGTAGCCTTTTTGTGTCGTCCTTTTCTACCCACATGTAGAACATACTGTACCCTTGTTTTCTGCCCTCTTTTGACCCTGAATGAAAAGACAACTGTACCCTTTGTTGTGTTTTCCCATTTTTCCACCCGACAGTAGACATACCTTTAGCCTTTTGTGTGTCGTCCTCTTTCCCCTGAATGTAGACATACCTACCCTTGTTGGTCGCCCCTCTTTACCCTGACTGAGACTTTATGACCCTTTTTGTGTCTGTCCTCTTCTACCCTAAAAGTAGAATACTGAGCCTTGTTGTGTCTGTCCTCTTCTCCCCAAAAACATGTAGACAACCGTACCCTTTGGTTGTGTCTGTCCTCTTTCCCCTGACATGTAGAAAATACTTTAGCCTTGGTCTGCCCTCCCCCCGACATGTAGATATACGTAGCCTTTTGGTCTGTCCCCCCCCCAACCCTTTTTGTACCCTTTGTTGTGCCCCTGTCCTCTTCTACCCTGACATGAGACAAACGTACCTTTGTTGAGTTTTCCCTCTCTTGCCCTGAAATGGTAAAACAACTTTTACCCCTTGTTGGTCTGTTTTTAAAACTCTGACATGTAGACTTTACTGTACCCTTTGTGTGTCTGTCCTCTTCCCCCTTTGACATGTAGACAACTTTTACCTTTGTTGTGCCCCTGTCCTCTCTTACCCTGACATGAAAGACATACTTTTAGCCCTTGTTGTGTCTGCCCTCTTCAAACCCTGACATTTTAGATATAGGGTAGCCTTTTTGGTGTCTTTTTCCTTTCAACCATGACATGTAGACAAAACTGTACCCCTTGTTGTGTCTGTCCTTTTCTCCCCGACATGTAGACATACTGTAGCCTGTGTCTGTCCTCTCTTCCCTGAAGTAGATTACTGTAGCCTTTTTGTGTCTGTTTTCAACCCTGACATGTAGAAATCCCCGAAAAGGTTTGTGTCTGTCCTCTCTTGCCTGAAAAGTAGAATACTGTAGGCCTTTTTGGGCTGCCCTCTTTTCCCCTGACAGTAGAATACTGTACCCCTTGTTGTGTCCCCCTTTCCTTCCCCTGAAAATGTAGACATACTGTAGCCTTTGTGTGTCGTCTTTACCCTGAAAATGTAGAAATACTGTAGCCTGTTGGGTTGTTTCTCCCCTGAATGTAGACATACTGTACCCTTTGTTGTGTCGGGCCCTCTTTCCCCAAAAAATGTAAAACATAACGTAGCCTTGTTGTGCCTTTTTTAAACCGAATGAGAATCTTTAGCCTTTTTGTGTCTGTCCCTTCTCCCTGACAGTAGACATACTGTAGCCCCTTGGGTTTTGGTCCTCCCCTTCCCCCTGACTTTAGACATACGTACCCTTTGGGTTTTTTTCCTCTTCTACCTGACATGTAAAAAATACTGTACTTGTTGTGGTTTCCTCTTCTCCCGGACATGAAAGACAACCGTACCCTTTTTGTGTCTGTCCTCTTTACCCTGACATGAAAGGAAAACCTGTACCCTTTTTGGTCTTTTCCTCTCCTGCCCTGAAGTAGACATACTGTAGCCTTTTGTGTCTTTTTTTCTACCCTGACATGTAGAAAAACTGTACCCCTTGTTGTGTCTGTTTTTAACCCTGACAGAAAGACATACTGTAGCCTTGTTTGTTGTCTTCTACCCTGACATGAAAAGATATAGTAGCCTTGTTGTGTCTGCCCTCTACCCTGACATGTAGATATACGGTACCCTTGTTGGTCTGTCCTCTCTTGCCCCTAAAAAGTAGATATACCGTAGCCTTGTTTTCTTGTCCTCTCTTACCCTGACTGTGGGACATACGTAGCCTTGTTGTGTCTGCCCTCTACCCTGACATGAGATATACTGTAGCCTTGTTGTTTTTCCTCTCTTGCCCAAACAGTAGACAAAACGTACCCTTTGTTGAGTCTGTTTTCTATCCTGACATGTGGGACAACGTAGCCGTTGTGTCTTTTCCTTTTTTCCCCTGACTTTAGACATACTGAGCCTTGTTTTTCTGTCTTCTACCCTAACATGTAGACATACGTAGCCTTGTTGAGTCTGCCCTCTCTTCCCAACGACATGTAGACATACTGAAACCCGGGTTGGTCTCTCCTCTTCCTACCCTGACATGTAGACAACTTTTAAGCCTTGTTGTGTCTCCCCCTTTTTGCCTGACATGTGGGAATTTACTGTACCCTTGTTGTGCCCTGTCCTTACCCTGACAGTAGACATACTGTAGCCTTGTTGTGTCTGTCCTCTTCTCCCCTAACATGTAGACATACTGTAGCCTTGTTGTGTCTGTCCTCTTCTACCCTGACATGTAGACATACCGTAGCCTTGTTGTGTCTGTCTGTCTTTCTACCCTGTAAATGTAGACTATGACATGGTAGCCTTTGTTGTTCTGTCTGTCTTCTACCCTAACCATGTAAGACATACTTGTAGCCTTGTTGTGTCCTGTCTGTCTGTGTCTTCTACCATACCCTGGACATGTAGGACATACTGTAGCCTTGTGGTGTCTGTCTGGTCTACCCTGACATGTAGACATACTGTAGCCTTGTTGTGTCTGTCCTGTCTTCTACCCTGACATGTAGACATACCTGTAGCCTTGTTGTGATCTGTCTTCCTACCCCTGACATGTAAACATACTGTAGCCTTGTTGTGTCTGTCTGTCTTCTACCCTGACATGTAGACATACTGTAGCCTTGTTGTGTCTGTCTGTCTTCTACCCTGACATGTAGACATACCGTAGCCTTGTTGTGTCTGTCTGTCTTCTTACATAGACATTTAGGAACATACTGTAGTCCTTGTTGGTGATCTGTCTGTCTGTCTTCTACCCTGACATGTAACATACTGTAGCCTTGTTGTGTCTGTCCTCTTCTACCCTGAAATGTAAAATACTGTAGCCTTGTTGTGTCGTCTCTTTCTACCCTGACATGTAACATACTGTAGCCTTGTTGTGTCTGTCCTCTCTTGCCCCTGAATGTAGACATACTGTAGCCTTGTTGTGTCTGTCTTCTACCCTGACATGTAGACATACTGTAGCCTTGTTGTGTCTGCCCTCTCTTGCCCTGACATGTAGACATACTGTAGCCTTGTTGTGTCTGCCCTCTCTTGCCCTGACATGTAGAGATACTGTAGCCTTGTTGTGTCTGTCCTCTACCCTGACATGTAGACATACTGTAGCCTTGTTGTGTCTGTCCTCTCTTGCCCTGACATGTAGACATACTGTAGCCTTGTTGTGTCTGTCTTCTACCCTGACATGTAGACATACTGTAGCCTTGTTGTGTCTGTCCTCTCTTGCCCTGACATGTAGACATACTGTAGCCTTGTTGTGTCTGTCTTCTACCCTGACATGTAGACATACTGTAGCCTTGTTGTGTCTGTCCTCTCTTGCCCTGACATGTAGACATACTGTAGCCTTGTTGTGTCTGTCCTCTCTTGCCCTGACATGTAGACATACTGTAGCCTTGTTGTGTCTGTCCTCTTTTACCCTGACATGTAGACATACTGTAGCCTTGTTGAGTCTGTCCTCTCTTGCCCTGACATGTAGACATACTGTAGCCTTGTTGTCTGTCCTCTTCTACCCTGACATGTAGACATACTGTAGCCTTATTGTGTCTGTCCTCTTCTACCCTGACATGTAGACATACTGTAGCCTTGTTGTGTCTGTCCTCTCTTGTCCTGACATGTAGACATACTGTAGCCTTGTTGTCTGTCCTCTTCTACCCTGACATGTAGACATACTGTAGCCTTGTTGTTTCTGTCCTCTCTTGCCCTGACATGTAGACATACTGTAGCCTTGTTGTGTCTGTCCTCTTCTACCCTGACATGTAGACATACTGTAGCCTTGTTGTGTCTGTCCTCTTCTACCCTGACATGTAGACATACTGTAGCCTTGTTGTGTCTGTCTTCTACCCTGACATGTAGACATACTGTAGCCTTGTTGTGTCTGCCCTCTCTTGCCCTGACATGTAGACATACTGTAGCCTTGTTGAGTCTGTCCTCTCTTGCCCTGACATGTAGACATACTGTAGCCTTGTTGTGTCTGTCCTCTCTTGCCCTGACATGTAGACATACTGTAGCCTTGTTGTGTCTGCCCTCTCTTGCCCTGACATGTAGACATACTGTAGCCTTGTTGAGTCTGTCCTCTCTTGCCCTGACATGTAGACATACTGTAGCCTTGTTGTGTCTGTCCTCTCTTGCCCTGATATGTAGACATACTGTAGCCTTGTTGTGTCTGCCCTCTCTTGCCCTGACATGTAGACATACTGTAGCCTTGTTGTGTCTGTCCTCTCTTGCCCTGATATGTAGACATACTGTAGCCTTGTTGTGTCTGTCCTCTCTTGCCCTGATATGTAGACATACTGTAGCCTTGTTGTGTCTGTCTTCTACCCTGACATGTAGACATACTGTAGCCTTGTTGTGTCTTGTCTTCTACCCTGACATGTAGACATACTGTAGCCTTGTTGAGTCTGTCCTCTCTTGCCCTGACATGTAGACATACTGTAGCCTTTAGTCTTTCCTTTCTCCACTATATTGCTTTATTTAGAAAAATCACACATATCCTATCCCTGAGAGTGGTTTAGATAAGATTGTTGACATTATGACAAGTCTGAGGCTTGAGGTTAATCAACGCAGTTTTACAATCCCGGCTTCCAGGTTCAATGTCAGCCACATGTCATGCGGAAGCAGACCGTGGTGCATTTATTGCACAATCGTATGAGGCACTCAGAATGCAATGGCAAGCTACTGAATATACAGTTGTTTAGAGAATCATTAACTGCCAATAAGTTATGGGGTTGATTGCCACATCATGTAAAAAGCCACACGAGAGCACCCACATATGGAAAACCTCATGTAGACAGCACCCACATATTGCACCCCTCATGTGGAGAGCTGACTAGATTAGTTGAGATGAGTGTGCTTCCAACATGTGTGACAAGTGTGAACAAATGATGGCAACAACAATATTCAAGATCAGACAGAACACAGAGACTAGATGATATTTAACACGTTGAGGGGAAGTTCATGCAATACAAGATAACACAGTAATTGGATAAGATAACCGTGAAGGATATGATCATTACAATGGGATACAAGAAATATATGAAATAAGATCATTTACAGTGATGTAAAATAATATGAGACATGATAATTTGCAGTTAGATCAGATAAGAACAATGTAGAAGATAATTTACATTGAGATAAGTCAATTTGCAATGAGGGATAGGAAGCATAAAATAACAGATAGGAGAGATAGGAAGTATGAAATAACAGATAGGTGAGATAGGAAGCATGAAATAACAGACAGGAAATAACAGATTGGGAAGATAGGAAGCATAAAATAACCAATAGGAAATAGGGAAGATAGGAAGCATGGTATAACAGATAGGAGAGATAGGAAGCAAATAACAGATGAGAGAGATAGGAAGCATGAAATAACAGATGAGAGAGATAGGAAGCATGAAACAACAGATGTGTGAGATAGGAAGCATGAAATAATAGATGTGTGAGATAGGAAGCTTGAAATAACTGCTAGGAAATATCAGATGGGGGAGATAAGAAGTATGAAATAACAGATAAGGGAGATAGGAAGCATGAAATAACAGATGTGTGAGATAGGAAGCATGAAATAATAGATGTGTGAGATAGGAAGTATGAAATAACAGATAGGAAATAACAGATGGTGGAGATAGGAAGCATGAAATAACAGATAGGAGAGATAGGAAGCATGAAATAACAGATAGGAGAGATAGGAAACATGAAATAACAGATGGGAGAGATAGGAAGCATGAAATAGCAAATGGGAGAGATAGGAAGCATGAAATAACAGATGGGAGAGATAAGAAGCATGAAATAACAGATGGGAGAGATAAGAAGCATGAAATAACCGATAGGAAATAACAGATAGGAGTGATAGAAAGCATGAAATAACTGATAGGAAATAAGACGGAGGAGATAGGAAGCATGAAATAACCGATAGGAAACAACAGATGGAAGAGATAGGAAGCATGAAATAACAGATAGGAAGCATGAAATAACAGATAGGAAAGATAGGAAGCATAAAATAACAGATGAGAGAGATAGGAAGCATGAAATAACAGATGGGAGAGATAAGAAGCATGAAATAACCGATAGGAAATAACAGATAGGAGTGATAGAAATCATGAAATAACCGATAGAAATAAGACGGAGGAGATAGGAAGCATGAAATAACAGACAGGAAATAACAAATTGGGAAGATAGGAAGCATAAGATAACCAATAGGAAATAACAGATAGGGAAGATAGGAAGCATGGTATAACAGATAGGAGAGATAGGAAGCAAATAACAGATGAGAGAGATAGGAAGCATGAAATAACAGATGAGAGAGATAGGAAGCATGAAACAACAGATGTGTGAGATAGGAAGCATGAAATAATAGATGTGTGAGATAGGAAGCTTGAAATAACTGATAGGAAATATCAGATGGGGGAGATAAGAAGTATGAAATAACAGATGAGGGAGATAGGAAGCATGAAATAACAGATGTGTGAGATAGGAAGCATGAAATAATAGATGTGTGAGATAGGAAGTATGAAATAACAGATAGGAAATAACAGATGGTGGAGATAGGAAGCATGAAATAACAGATAGGAGAGATAGGAAGCATGAAATAACAGATAGGAGAGATAGGAAACATGAAATAACAGATGGGAGAGATAGGAAGCATGAAATAGCAAATGGGAGAGATAGGAAGCATGAAATAACAGATGGGAGAGATAAGAAGCATGAAATAACAGATGGGAGAGATAAGAAGCATGAAATAACCGATAGGAAATAACAGATAGGAGTGATAGAAAGCACGAAATAACTGATAGGAAATAAGACTGAGGAGATAGGAAGCATGAAATAACCGATAGGAAACAACAGATGGAAGAGATAGGAAGCATGAAATAACAGATAGGAAGCATGAAATAACAGATAGGGAAGATAGGAAGCATGGTATAACAGATAGGAGAGATAGGAAGCAAATAACAGATGAGAGAGATAGGAAGCATGAAATAACAGATGAGAGAGATAGGAAGCATGAAACAACAGATGTGTGAGATAGGAAGCATGAAATAATAGATGTGTGAGATAGGAAGCTTGAAATAACTGATAGGAAATATCAGATGGGGGAGATAAGAAGTATGAAATAACAGATGAGGGAGATAGGAAGCATGAAATAACAGATGTGTGAGATAGGAAGCATGAAATAATAGATGTGTGAGATAGGAAGTATGAAATAACAGATAGGAAATAACAGATGGTGGAGATAGGAAGCATGAAATAACAGATAGGAGAGATAGGAAGCATGAAATAACAGATAGGAGAGATAGGAAACATGAAATAACAGATGGGAGAGATAGGAAGCATGAAATAGCAAATGGGAGAGATAGGAAGCATGAAATAACAGATGGGAGAGATAAGAAGCATGAAATAACAGATGGGAGAGATAAGAAGCATGAAATAACCGATAGGAAATAACAGATAGGAGTGATAGAAAGCACGAAATAACTGATAGGAAATAAGACTGAGGAGATAGGAAGCATGAAATAACCGATAGGAAACAACAGATGGAAGAGATAGGAAGCATGAAATAACAGATAGGAAGCATGAAATAACAGATAGGAAAGATAGGAAGCATAAAATAACAGATGGGAGAGATAGGAAGCATGAAATAACAGATGGGAGAGATAAGAAGCATGAAATAACCGATAGGAAATAACAGATAGGAGTGATAGAAATCATGAAATAACCGATAGGAAATAAGACGGAGGAGATAGGAAGCATGAAATAACCGATAGGAAACAACAGATGGGAGAGATAGGAAGCATGAAATAACAGATAGGAAGCATGAAATAACAGATAGGAAAGATAGGAAGCATGAAATAAATAGGAGAGATATAAAGCATGAAATAACATCAGTGTTTCCACTTGTATGTAGAGCTCATGCTGCAGCAGCAGAAAGAGGAGGAAGAGAGAAAGGCAGCTGAAGAACTTATGTTGTCAAAAATGGCGTTACAAGAAAGACTGGAGTATGAACGCATGAAGAAGGAAAAAGAGGAGGAACGACAAAGGAAGGAACTTGAGGAAAAGTGAGTAGCTTTGTTAGTCATTTCTCTCTCTCTGATCTAAGTGTAAACAAGTACATCCTCCAACAGGCAAGTACTTCTCCTCCTCAGCATTTATCCCTCCGTTTCATCTCCTATCCTACCTTTTTGTTCCTATCCTTTCTTTCTTCTCCTGTACCTCCTCCTTACTTCCATCATCTTCAGATCATGAGTCCCAAGCTGTTTCACATCATCTCCTATATTTGAAAGCTTGTTGCTTCTTTCAACACATGGTGTATTATGGTGTTTCCATCTTGCCAACCCTCAATAGTTGCTTCTTACAACACGTGGTATATTATGATGTTTCATCTTGCCAACCCTCACTAGTCGCTTCTTATAACACATGGTGTAATATGGTGTTTCCATTGCTTCCCTCTTGCTCATAATCTTCAGGTGTGTTGATGGCAAGGTAGAATTTCACCTACTACATCGGTATATGATGAAGTGGTCACTTCTATTTGACACCATCTTCCCTGTTGCTCAACACAGAGTCAAGCTGTGTTATTTCTTAGTTATCTTGGACACTGGAGTTAATGTGGTGTGGGGAGATTCTCCTTATCTGATGTGTGTTGCAGGAGGCTGGAGTTCTTTTGGTGTGGGGAGATTCTGCTTGTGTGATGTGTGTGGCAGAAGTTCATGTGGTGTGGGGGTGATTTTCCTTGTGTGGAAGTATCCATGCACAATAAAAAATCTTTGTTTCCTCTTTCAAGGGGAATATAGGTCACACCTAGTCTTGAAACTCAAAGGTCTGTGTCAAGGTTCCTCCAGACAGATTCCATCCAAGGGAAGGGTCTCTTACCATGGGTGGGTTATCTTTTCTTAAGAAGTTTGCCATGGCAGTGGTCTAATGACCTACTCTGATTGCCAACTGCCGTGGGATTGTTGAACTTGCACACAGGACCTCCAGTATTTCACCCTTATGTGAGGAGGCTCGGTATCCAATCTCAATACCCAAGAGATCAGGGAAATGTCTGATATCATGAGAAACAGGTTCCAAGAACCATTGCCAGCCCTGTTCTGGGATTGAACGCGGGACTGCCCAAGATAGACAGGCACCAGAACCTCTCAGCCACAGCTGTCCCCGTACAATAACAAGGATCCTATACACAGTGTTCTGTCCAGTGGAGGGATCTTAAATACTTCCGAAAGGTGATCTTTCTGTCCAGTGGAGGGAACTTAAATACTTCTGAAAGGTGATCTTTCTGTCTAGTGGAGGGATCTTAAATACTTCTGAAAGGTGATCTTTCTGTCCAGTGGAGGGATCTTTCTGTCCAGTGGAGGAACCTTGCGAACTGTGTGTTCTGGTCCCATGTGTGTTCTGTCGCACTGTGTTCTGTCACATTGTTGTACTGTGTGTTCTGTCCATTGGAAGAGCCTCAAATACTGTACTGTGTTCTGTTTCAGGCTGCAGAGAGCTGAAGAAGCTAAAGCAGCTATGGAAGAAGCTCAGCGATTGGCTGAAGAGATGGCCAGGAAACAGGCAGAACTGGAGGCCAGGTTGCGGTTTAACCGATCCATTCAAGATGAAACTTCACGTCTAACCCAGGCTCATTCAATCAACCGAGCTTTTGTTTTCTCCTACTTCGAGCTGCTCCAGTGGCTTGGTCTCGACATCCCAGAATTTGAACTGGCAAAACTGGCAGAGTACTGACCTTATTTTGCAGGGGGGAGAGTTATAAAGTGTGGGGGTGTGGGGGTGGGGAAACAACTGAGGCCTAACAATATCATGAGAATTAGCATTAATTCTTAAAGGAGGGAGGGCAGAAATTCACTTGTTATTATCAAGTTTGTTATGTCTGATCAGCTGTTATATACACAAAAGTAGTAGCGTTGACAAATAACTGCAGCGACAATGTGTGACCTCATCCCACTGGACACAAGGACTGCTATGATGCAGCGCATCCTCGTGTTACACTGACAGCATTACACATGTCGAGGCCATTTTGTTGACTGCTGCTGTCAAGCGAGAGCTAGTCCTCTTTCTTTTCTCTTGGGAAGGGGGGGGGGGGGGGGGGGGGTGGGGGAGAGAGGAAGGAGACTTGGGACAATGGCTATTTGGTCTTCCATAAGAGAGTGATTTTCCTCAAAACAATGGGCCTCTCTCCCCCCCCCCCCCCCCCCAAACAAGAGCAATCAATGTCTGTCTGCCCCACCAATGAGAGCAATTGATTGAAGGCTCTCTGTCCCACCAATGAGAGCAATCGATTGAAGGCTCTCTGCCCCACCAATGAGAGCAATCAATTGAAGGCTCTCTGCCCCACCAATGAGAGCAATCGATTGAAGGCTCTCTGTCCCACCAATGAGAGCAATCGATTGAAGGCTCTCTGTCCCACCAATGAGAGCAATCGATTGAAGGCTCTCTGTCCCACCAATGAGAGCAATTGATTGAAGGCTCTCTGTCCCACCAATGAGAGCAATCGATTGAAGGCTCTCTGTCCCACCAATGAGAGCAATCAATTGAAGGCTCTCTGTCCCACCAATGAGAGCAATTGATTGAAGGCTCTCTGTCCCACCAATGAGAGCAATCGATTGAAGACTCTCTGTCCCACCAATGAGAGCAATTACTCTGCCCCACTAGAGGGAAGGAAGAGCTAGTGCTCCCATGAACTTGGAGCCCTTCAATGAAAGGGAGAGTGAGCCAGAAGCCTCAGGGAGAGAACGCTGGTTTTCCCCATAAGAACCAGAGTTGGTCCCTAAGAGAGATCAGCTCACCCTACAGATGGAGCCAAGCCAGCTCACTATTGCGAGGGAGGCGCACTCACTGGAGGGTGAGCATACCTGGCCTAGTAAATAATCTCTCTTTTTCCTCACTGGAGGGTGAGCATACCTGGCCTAATAAATAATCTCTCTTCCCTCACTGGAGGGTGAGCATACCTGGCCTAGTAAATAATCTCTCTCTTCCCTCACTGGAGGGTGAGCATACCTGGCCTAATAAATAATCTCTCTTCCCTCACTGGAGGGTGAGCTTACCTGGCCTAGTAAATCTGCCACAAGGAAGAGCCTCCCTCTAAGAGGCGCTGGATCTCTCTCCCCTACCCCAGAAATAACACTGACACACACACACACACACTGCAACACCATATACCACATATAAGTAAGTTTATGTATAAATATGTGTCCAAATGAACGCTGAATATAGACATTGATTACTGGATGATACATGTGGATACTGCTTCCTGCAGCATCAGCAGTTAAGTACAAATAATAAAAACATGTTTTTCAGACGAGACTTTCATCATCAAATGCACACTGTCTCTCTCTATCCACGACATAAAAAAGAAACAGAACTCTTGACAGTCCATTTAAGAAAAAAAAAACAACACCCTCAAGGTCTACAGCTGCAGGAGTTACAAATGGGTCTATGATGTATCATCACACTGATGAAGAGAACATAAATTAGATATGTTGATGATACAACAGAATCTCCGAGAGAATTCATGCTACAATACATCGTCTTCCTACCCATCTGTCAACACAATGTGCACAATGCATTCATAAATATATAATTCCTACGGCTAAATAATATATACATACAATTACACCAACTGCTAAAAATGTACATGACTGCTGACTATACTATAGATACGTTGTTTCATCTCAGGGCCTTTATGATTATTGTTGTCTTATCTGATGAACACAATGATCATACATTCCATGGAGAAGTGTGTGTTGGTTGCATATCCTTTTCAGGACGTTTGCAGTCAACTCCAGCATGTATTGCTGTTGTTGATGTCTTGGCAAGTTTACGTTTCAGTAGTTTACCATTGCTTTCTGAACGACCAGCACCCATACCATTTCGTAATAAATCTGTGCAACACGGTCTGCTGCCAAATCGCGCACAGCTGTGTTTTGAATGGGGGTATACGGGGTCACGAACCACACCCCCCTTCGGCATGGACACAGTGTACCCAGTACAAGTGTACCTTGTACAAATCATATTGTGGAAGGTCTGATACTGTAGGCAATCCAAATAAATAAACTCTGTTGGGAATTTGACAACCACATTTACAAGAAGTATGCACAATTCTGGTACATGGATGCTGATATTTGACAGTGCCCAAGGCAGTGAGGAGTTGAATGCAGACTCACCATAACAAAATAAAACATGAGTCACAGAACCCAGTTGTGCCAACTTAATTTCTATTCTCTAATTAGCTGTTCATGCAGTCAAGGATGAGAATATTCCCCACGCTGCCATTTTAAAATAATCTGCACCAGTCACAGATGAGAATATTCCCCATGATACCAGTTTCCTGTATAATTTTTAAAAAATCTGCATACACAATATGAAATATATATGTATATTTATAAGTGAGAGGATACATACTTGTAACAGCTGCTTTATATACAAAAAAACAAACAAAATGAACTGGTCATGAATGAGACAGCACCATCCAACACCATCTCAATGAGAGCATCAGAAAGGTCCATCAACGAGACAACTGTACAATATACAGGTGCAACATTAGTTGTATCAACGAGACAACTGTACAATATACAGGT
Organism: Cepaea nemoralis; assembly: GCA_014155875.1. Taxonomy (NCBI): domain Eukaryota; kingdom Metazoa; phylum Mollusca; class Gastropoda; order Stylommatophora; family Helicidae; genus Cepaea; species Cepaea nemoralis. The sequence goes on along the minus strand of JACEFZ010023238.1, from coordinate 128,393 downwards.
GCAACAACATTAGTTGTAACCATGAGCAAACATTTCTACAGTGTGTGATATGTCGTAACAAAATATAACTTCATAAGTAGCAATTGTCTAACATGACATCATTGACATCACGTCTCAGTTCTGTGAGGGCAGACCACTTCAATGAATAAACTGATAAAACATCACACCTCAAGGCTGACACACCAATGTTTAAAAAACATTTTAGAAATCCATCTATGCCGAACCCTACATTAGCACAATAGTTGGGGGGGGGGGGGGGGGGGGGGGGGGGGGGGGGTTGTCTGTGTGTCTTATTAATTTATCCCCTTGTTTTGCCTGTTCAAACTTCAGTAGTAGCTCTGGTCTTGTTTCAACTTCTTACCCGCCACATACAATAAAAACTGAATATGAACTAATGACTGACTGCCACATCTGACTGATGTTGGTAGCCATGAGTTTAATGCATTTTCTATTCAATTCCCTGCGTGTGCATGTGCGCACGTGACAATGTCTATAGCAAGCAGTCTGCAGTGCAGTCTGGTCTAACATGCCGGAGAGAATGTTCCAGACAATGTCTACAGCAGTCTGGTCTAACATGCCGGAGAGAATGTTCCAGACAATGTCTACAGCAGTCTGGTCTAACATGTCGGAGAGAATGTTCCAGACAATGTCTACAGCAGTCTGGTCTAACATGCCGGAGAGAATGTTCCAGACAATGTCTACAGCAGTCTGGTCTAACATGTCAGAGAGAATGTTCCAGATAATGTCTACAGCAGTCTGGTCTAATATGTCAGAGAGAATGTTCCAGACAATGTCTACAGCAGTCTGGTCTAATATGTCAGAGAGAATGTTCCAGACAATGTCTACAGCAGTCTGGTCTAACATGCCGGAGAGAATGTTCCAGACAATGTCTACAGCAGTCTGGTCTAACATGTCAGAGAGAATGTTCCAGACAATGTCTACAGCAGTCTGGTCTAACATGTCAGAGAGAATGTTCCAGACAATGTCTACAGCAGTCTGGTCTAACATGCCGGAGAGAATGTTCCAGACAATGTCTACAGCAGTCTGGTCTAACATGTCAGAGAGAATGTTCCAGACAATATCTACAGCAGTCTGGTCTAACATGTCAGAGAGAATGTTCCAGACAATATCTACAGCAGTCTGGTCTAACATGTCAGAGAGAATGTTCCAGACAATGTCTACAGCAGTCTGGTCTAACATGTCAGAGAGAATGTTCCAGACAATGTCTACAGCAGTCTGGTCTAACAAGCCGGAGAGAATGTTCCAGACAATGTCTACAGCAGTCTGGTCTAACATGCCGGAGAGAATGTTCCAGACAATATCTACAGCAGTCTGGTCTAACATGTCAGAGAGAATGTTCCAGACAATGTCTACAGCAGTCTGGTCTAACATGTCCGAGAGAATGTTCCAGAATGCCTTCACTGACCTTCGACAATACTGAATATTTATATCATATAGAAGGTGGACACTGCCTGGTAGATTATCTTGTTTCTCTCTGGGTGTGCTGCCATCATGACGCGAATTAGTTTCAGTCATTTCACCAAAATTACATAACTATCAGAGACAATCCATTTACATCCACAATTATACATCAGAAATTCAAAACAATGTATTCCTTTAGTGAGATAACATCGCTCCACACTCGTCAGATCTGCAGTCTGCTCCGGAGGAGATGCAGAAATAGGCCAGGCAGTAAAATTGTTCGTAGCTTGTGTTAAGATCAATTAAGCTGTACTACACAAATCAACATGTATAATAAGTTCTTTAAAAAATAATGACCAATAATTTTCTTCCAGCACGAAAGTTAAAAAAACAAAACAAAAAAAAACACACACGACAGAATCGAAACTATCAAAGAAGCCCAAAGCTAGGTTACCTGATAGGTCAGTCTGGAAGAAATGTCAAGGACATTACTACTACCATTTATTGGGGCTCAGGCCCTCAACCAACCCACGAAGCGCTGTCCTATCCCTATCTCCTGCCGCTCCCCCATGTCCTCCCTATCTCCTGCCACTCCATGTCCTCCCAATATGATTAATGTATAATTATCTTCATGTTCGATCTCCCACTATTTCACTTGCCTTGGCGGTTGCATACAAGAGTGTCTAGTTATATTGTCCTCAGGCTTTCTCTGTGTCCTAAACCAGCATCTTTTCCTCACCTCATTTTGTCCAACTGACGACTATATTATAAGTGGTTCTTTTGTAATGACTGTCTAACAACTTAAGTCAGTCTTTTGTAATTCCTGCCCCACTAACAGCTATATTATTATATCAGTGGGTCTGGTCTCTGACGAAGACATCCCAATATATTTATGATTTCTGGTAATGACATCGTCCATCCCAAAGAGTCTGGAATTGACAAGGTCCATCTTATGACCATATGAGAAGTGGATCTCTGGCTATGACATTGTGTATCTACTGACTGGCTTGAAGGCTGTGGGAGTGCCCTTTAGCTACACAACAGAAGCCACAGACCCCAGTTACAAAATAAAGTTACACAGCACTGAACAGAAATTGTTACAAAACAGAAAGCACTAAACAGAAATTGTTACAACCCCAGTTATAAAACAGAAAGTTACACATCATTAAACAGAAATCATTACAATCCCAGTTACAAAACAAAGTTACACAACACTAAACAGAAATTGTGACAACTGCAGTCACTAAACTGGAAGTTTAGAGTCACTAAACTGGAAGTTTAGAGTCACTAAACTGGAAGTTTAGATAATATGTAACCCAGAGAAATGAATGTATCACGAGTGCAACAATGTGTGTTGGTTTTTGGCAAGATGAGAAAATGTAAAGACGTCAAAGACTGGAAGATCTCATTAAGGCAAGCTTCACTGTGTTTTCTTAACTGACTTGACAACAAAAACACACATGCCAGCAGTCAACTCATAGACACACTTGAAGCTCATTCATGGCAAAACATGGTGAGTACATACAATCCACACAGATACAAGGTGAGATGAGTATGCTGGAGACACCAGCATCCTAAAGTACTGACATTTGCCTGAGAGACACTGAACACATATATCTATCTATTCTAGTCAATCATTGAATGCTACTCAATGCAATGGGTGTGAGAAAATAAACATCTGCTTGTATAATGCAATTGAGCGTTTACATGTTCCCCAAACAAGTTCACACAAGTTACAATACAGTTTCTCTGCGTACAGTGTTGGTGATTGGCGGACAAAATCAAGTTACTACAAAGAAGAGATGAGAGAGCCTTAGATGTGAAGGAAACATGTGTCACACTGGTCAAGTAGCCGCCATACAACAGCTTGCGATGCCCACAGGTCACAACCTACCCGACTATAAAGAAAAGTCAGCAAATCACACAGCAGTATGTAAAAATATGAGATGTGAACCTGAAGACCATTTATTATTGTACTTGTCAACATACCCTGTGATCATTGAGGCATTTATATCAGTTGTATCTCCCAATGCCTGCTTCACAGAAACCTTCAGGCTGCTGCCTTTGTCAGGTTGCTTTGTGGAGCTGAACTTCTGTGTCACCAGTTGTGACCCGCTTTTTACAAAGCAAGAGAAAGAGGAGAAAGTAAGGAGACACCCAAAAGAAGTACACAAAGTAAGGAGACACCCAAAAGAAGTACACAAAGAAAGGAGACACCCAAAGGACTACGCAAAAGCAAAAACCCAGCATGAAAATTGCAGCCGTAACAAGCGCAGCAACAGGACATAAATCTAAACAATTGTTTCACTAGAAAGCTGAACTATAACCATGCAGGCGGAACAGGGACTACACACGCTGCTCATATAGAACAATAGATTACAGTTACAGACAGGCAACATTTCATTATGAATACTTCTTGGCAATAAGTTTGGATGGGGGGAAACCTCACTACAGCACGCTGTTCTTGGACATTTACGACGTGTGTATGAAACTGCATACGCATGATCATCTGCCACCACATAACCTTCAAGCTAGATGAAAATGCCACATAATGACACATTTTCAAACTACCATTTTTTAACCTGTCTTATTTTGTGACTGGCCGACTTACCCTGGTAATACTCTAACAGTTGACAAATTGTAGTACAGCTCACCAACTGCTACACAGGACAAATCAGTGGTCAGGACAACTCACGACACCCACTTCAGGACAAGCAACAACATCTTCACTTCTCTCCCACAGCCGCAGGAAACACCAACTGACATACCAACCACTAACAATGGAAAAATATGGCTAATAATGGAATGCCACTAATAACTATAACATACCACTAACAGTGAAATACCACTATGATAAAATACCATTAACAAAGAAATACCACACTGTCAAAATATGATCTCAACCATGAATCCCAGCCATCACGTAATGTGTTCTCTCACTTTTTACGTGTGGTCAGAGCACATTAAAACATCATCTAGCCTTCCAAGCTACTTACACTGTGTTTAGCTTTAAAAAATTATGAACAACTGATTAACTAACAATGGAAACACCATGAACTACTTACATATCATTAACAGTGAAAACATCACCAGCAAAGGAAAACATCATGACATACGAGCAAGTGACAAATCACTAACAAGTGAAAACATCACTAACATACCACAAACAATGACATACCATTATCAATGAAAACACCATGAACAAATAACACAATTAACGATGAAAACAATGAACAAATGACAAAATTAACAATGAAAAACATACCATCAACAATGCAAGCACCATGAACACATACCACTAACAATGCAAAAACCATGAACACATACCACTACATAAACATTTATCAAGAAGGGAAATTAAATATGGTCCAACGCAGCTGAGACACCAAGTCCCTGGAACAATGTCTGGTTCACATGGGAAACCTTGGTGACAAACATCAATGAAAATGTACAATATTACAAGATATGTGAAAACCAATCTATACTGATAAAAATATATCTGTGACACTAACATCTCTATCAACAACTACAGGAACAACTATGTTACAAGTTATTTTGAGTCCGTTTTCCAGAAAAATCACAAGAAAATCACTCGTGTCCAGAAAAATCACAATGAAAATCACTTGTGAGAATTCTACATTCACCGCCAACTATCAGTCAGTTGTCAGATTTTCCTCACGACACAAAACATTCAGCTTGGATCCCCTCCTCAATATCTCCCTCAGCATGTAGCAGTCTACGACACCAATTCTATTTTATGTTGTATAGATGCCAAACTGCTGAGTGTGTGCCTCATGAGAAAGTGCAGTTCACAGAAAGGTACCAGGTGACATGGCAGTTTGTGCAGGCTTCAACATGTGGGTTACCTACCTCGTGAGAAACTGAAGGTCTTAGGTGTCAACCTGCATGTCACAGATTTTAGGTGCCAACCTGCATATCACACATTTTATTTGTCAACCTGCATGTCACACATTTTGTCAACCTGCATGTCACACATTTTGTCAACCTGCACGTCACACATTTTATTTGTCAACCTGCACGTCACACATTTTAGGTGCCACCCTGCACATCACATGTTGGTGTGAAACTGTAAATGAAATATCCTGATGGCAAATGACACTTCTGAGAGACTGTTAAACCACCCAGTTAGTTTCACATGCACTGACTTGTGCTGTTAATTCACCATTTTGGCAGTTGTGGTAATGGTCAGGAAAGTCAGCATATCTCGAGACCTAGGTTTGACGTGTTGACTGGTTCAAGCTCAGTACCTGGTAGGACTTTGGTTGAGACAGTTTACATGCACATATGACCTTTCCCTTCACTGAAACATATAGAGGAATGGGAGTGATTATTCACCCCCTACTGTCAATTATCATGTGTGAAACCCTGATTTCACAGCCTGAATCTGCTCTGAACATATCTGTACAACCCACACTTAAAACCAAGGGAGCTTGTGTGCCACTTACTCCTCTCCTCAAATCTTTCCACCCACATTTCTTCCAACTTCCAATTAAACAAATTGTTACAAACAATTGAAAGGTTAAAATATGCAACAGTAACATATCTGTTAACCTTGAGAATCAATGTAGGAAACAACTGAACAGCTGTTGACGGAACTAAAAGAACACAGTGGAGCATATCGTGAAACACACATGAGTTCTGGCACTTAATAACCACACACACAAGTTCTGGCACTCAGTAACCACACAACACAAGTTCTGGCACTCAACAACCACACATGTAACAAGTTTTGGTACTCAACAACCACACACACAAGTTCTGGCACTCAACAACCACACAACACAAGTTCTAGCACTCAACAACCACACACACACAAGTTCTGGCACTCAAGATCCACACACACACAAGTTCTGGCATTCAACAACCACACACAAAATTTCTGGCACTCAACCACACATGTAACCAGACAAGTTCTGGCATTCAACAACCACACACACACCAGTTCTGGCACATGTAACACACACGTTTCAGCAACACCACTGACTATATTTCACCAGATGAGACACAGAATCTGATCCACTAGAAAAGACCCCAGGCACATCCAGTCTGTCCAGTCTACCACACTTGGGGTTCACTTCGCAGTATATAGTGCTAGACAATGTCATGTGATGAGAAGAGAAGCATTGGAGAACATTGTGACAGCTGGAAAGATTAGAGAGACAAGAGGCAGAAGCAGACCAAGAGAAATGATGCTGGATGGACAGACAGTGGCATGGAGGAATATCAGCAGAGTTGACCCAGAACACCAAAGCCAGAGATCTGTGGAGAGACATGAACAACTACAGCAGCTGGCAGTGCACATTATGATGAAGAATGAAAGAATCGCAGAAATGAGCAGACAAGCTGAGAAACATCTAATGGCAGTGGAAATTTTATTTCTGAAGATGCAAAGAATACCATGGACGAATAGAAAAACCAATTCACTAATTCTACAAGGAACAAATGAAATGTGGTGCATGTGAGGGGAATTAAGCTGGAGAATCTAGCGACGGCTGGCAAGATTCATGGGTAAAAGAGCAAAGGCTTGGCCACATGGCATCATTGAGACAAGAATACGGACCTGATCCACAACAGGTGACCATTGGCATAGTGAACCATGAACAGTTCATGCCAATTGGCATGGCACTTGATGATGATGAATGAAAGAGTCATCACCTTTCTCCACTGTCACTCACATCAAACATTGAGTAAATGCAATCTTATTTCAGTGAACACCAATCAGAAATCCAACAACAAAATGATGATCTCATGTTCTCAACTCCCACTGACACATGACAAGCAGACACTACAATGTAACTAACAAACTCACATTCAAAACAATGTATTCCCTTATTCAATTTAAACAGAAGCCACACCCAATAGGTTGCATGATTTATTGCCTACGAGATGCAACGAAATATGTCAGATAATAAATCGTACAACTTATTGTATGTGCTTTAACTCCCATTTGAGACCATTCTTTGAAGGCAAACAAATTACTGATGCTTTAATTATTAACATGTGCAGTTCTCATTTCTTTTTAGACATTTTCTTTTGTTCCTTTTCCTTCTGTTTTCGTTCCTTCTCCTGGATCTTCTTTTCTCGCTCTACATTTGTCCGCATCTCTTTGATCTTCTTCTTCAGTGTTTCTCTATCCTTGCTGCTGACCACCCCGACAGTCTGTGGATAAGTAAACGGATGTTAGTGCAGCAAGGTGTTGACATCACTTGATGTCATGATAAGTGGTACGATACAGAGAGCAATGATACTGAATGATGTGATATGAGGACAATTCAAATGAAAACCTTAAAAATGTGAGAGAAACTACAATAACCATGCCAATATCTTGTAACCAGTCAATATTGTTAAGATTGTCATGAGTGTTAAGCATGTGACACCATGATGTAGATGAACAGGGTGACGTTATAAGGCCAGCTTAAAGATGCCCCCCCCCCCCAAACTTTGATGTGCACCAAAGAGGAGCAGCGTTCTGTTATCTGTTTTTTGATCAGTGAAGGGGGGTGAAATCTATAGAAATACATGAATGAAGATCCAGTATGGTAATACACATGCCTGTCAGTCCAGCAAGTATATGCGTGGAGTATTACACAGAAAATCATGTTGAGAACCATTTGAGGCCACTAAGACAGTTCACAAATAAACAAACACAGTAATGTTTGGTGCTCATATAAGGAGAAGAAGGAAGTAGAAGAAATTAGCGGACACATTAGACAACATAAAATTTGAAAGCTATAGTTACCGACCGGAATCGAACCTGTCACCTCCAAATGACGACAGCGCCTCGCTGCAGGAATAAGTTTACTTTGACGCATGATCAACTAGACACTCCAAAAAGTTTCTTCATTAGCCATTTCTATCATACACATAAACCTACAACTATGGAATACGGACAGAATTCGTATCAAACCATTGAGATAGGGTCTCAATAGATAGAACCATAGGTCTCATAATTTTATATTTTACCAGCATAGGTCAAATAACAAACACACAAACATATATGGCCAATGAAGACACTTTTCTTGGAATGTCTAATTGGTCATGCATCGAAGTACACTTGTTCTTGCTGTGAGGCGCTTTTGCCATTTGGAGGTGACAGGTGTTAGTAACTAGAGATTTCAAATTTTATGGTCTAGTGCGTCCTCTAATTTCTTCTACTTTCTTCTTCTCCTTCTATGAGCGCCAAACAATACTGTGTATGTTTATTTGTGAACTGTATGAGTGTAGTAGGAAGTTTCAAAATTGCGTGACTTCTGTGACAGACTGTTCACGACCGGGTCAGGCACACTGAGTAGTGACCAAGTGAATTTTTTCTACAGGAATCCAAGCACTTTATTGGCAGTGAAGGACTTGCATTTAACACAGTGGTGACTTTATCAAAACATGATACATTTGTTCTTTACTTCTTCCAGAATATATTCACCAAAAAAAAGAAAGAAAAATGATTTTAGGTTTTCATTTGATATTTGTACATCGAGCTACATTAAGTCAATCCTGACGCACAGAAATGAATCATGAACAATGGGCAGGTTAGTGAGGAAATGTGTAGAAGCTGCAGAGATGAGTTTCTGCAGTAACACATTGACAACATAAAAAGAGTAGTAAAGATATCTTAGAGCTGAGATGAGTTTCTGCAGTAAGACATTGACAACATAAAAAGAGTAGTAAAGATATCTTAGAGCTGAGATGAGTTTCTGCAGTAAGACATTGACAACATAAAAAGAGTAGTACAGATATCTTAGAGCTGACAGAAGGGGACAGTCCACATTCTGTGGGCACATCATGAACAGGGGACAGCTGCAGCATGTCATGACAATGGGAAAGTTGGAGGGTAAGGGAGGCAGAGGGACACTAAGCGATGCTAGACAGTATGGCAAGGAGGAACACTTGTGTCAGAAATCACTGGTAGTACACAAGACTGGAAAGACATGATGACCAACACTGCACAGTATGAACTGTAAGACAAAGAAGAAGAAGAAAAGGATGTGGAGAAAAAGAAGGAGAAGAAAAGGAAGAGAAGAAGAAATGTGGTAGAGAACATTCCGAACAAGGATCTATGTTTCTCTATGTGCCATTACTTGTCTGATCTGGTTCTTCTTCTTCTTCTTCCTCTTCTTCTTCTTCTTCTTCTTCTTCAGCTTTCCGAGCCATTGAGGTTCTTTGCTGCAAATACAATCCATCTCCATTCTGATCTGGTTCTTGTTCAGAAATATTTCCGTCAATCCCATTTTTTGCAACACAGTGCAGACCTGATAAGGCGAAATCACCTGGGACCCAAGACATAGTTCTTCTTATCAGAAATTCCTCTTGCAAGAGTTCAAGCATATAGTAATGCATGTACAACCTACAATACTGTTCCTCATAACATACAAATTGCCACATCTGAGATCACCTTCAGCGGTTTGCACCATACTTCTTTGTGTTTCTCCCACTGTCATGATGATGTTCTTATTCTTCTACATAACCACATTCTAAAAGCTTCAATATTACCCTACATTGTTCATTCACTGTCCATGTGTCTGCCCCCTACAATACAGTGAAGTAACTGCAACACATGGTCGCTCTAGTCTTATCTGATTCAATACTCACGGAGAGAGACAGTTGGGAAAATGCTGAAACAAAGTGCAGGATGTCTTCTCATGCCATGAGGTGTACTGGGTGTATGATGCACGCTCCATATTTATATGGCCGTTACCTTGAGGTATGCACCCGGACATGATGGCGTGAAGGGCGATGAACCAATACACGCAGGAAGAAGCATGGAGAAGGCCGATATTGTCATTACAGTGTGGGTCCAGCTGGCAGATAGTGACTGTCTCTAATGATAGGTCGATTACACGAATTGGCCAAGCATGTTAATGCCATCTTCGAGGGTAAGAGGAGACATGACAACCAACACCTCATGGAAACAGTGAGTAGAGATACTATGAGATACTGCTGCATCGGGGACCGAGCACGCAATGTGCGGGGATGTCAAATGATAACATAACTCTTCTTTACTTCCTCTCTGGAACCTTGATAACATAAAGGCAGCAATGTATCACAACCTCGCTGTGTCATTCAAACACTTACCTTCAACTTGGCAGTGTCCAGGTGTAACAACTGGCTGCCTGTGACATTCTTCTCTCTGAAGATGACCGTATATTTGTCAAAATCAAGGGATGTAAGCCACTGACAGACGTGCTCAGTGCTCCAGTCAGTTGCAGAACTTGGCAGGAACTTGTTCTGGCTATGGTTGTGTTGATTGTCCTGTTGAAAACACAACCAGATATTGAAGAATCAATTGACCAATACACACAAGTTGTTATAATAACAACCAGATATTGAAGAATCAATTGACCAATACACACAAGTTGTTATAACAACAACCAGGTATTGAAGAATCAATTGACCAATACAAACAAATGGTTATAACAACCACTAGATATTGAAGAATCAATTGACCAATACACACAAATGGTTATAATAACAACCAGATATTGAAGAATCAATTTACACAAGTGGTTATAATAAAGTAGCAGTGCACATACATAGAGGACAAAGTAGACAACGGCAGAGATAAAAGCATTATGCTGCCTGCCTTCAACCAGTAGTTAGTTCCTGGTTCACAACAACAGATTGTTGATGGAAGTTGGTTAAGCATTTCATGTTGCATTGTGTTTCTTGTGCCAAACAGTGTGGGTATTCAACTTCAGTAAGCACATGTCCAGGTCTGCTTCCCTTCAATTAAAATGATCAAGATTTTAAAGTAAGAGTAGTTACATAACAAATACTGATGTTGGGTGAGAAGCTGTTGGGGTGTAAAGCTTTTGAGATAAGAAGCTGTTGGGGTGTGAAGTGTCAAGCCTTCACATATACCAGGTCACAACATGAAGTGGGGTCCCACTGGGTCAGTGGTCATCTCCATAGGGAGATGACAGGTACGAAGAAGCAGATAGCTACCATCTTGTAGAAAAGACACCGGATGACAGTAAATGTTGCAGACTGTAGGAAACCCACTGGTGACAGAGTGTAACAAGTAGACTGCTTGCAGCAAGGAACTTTCTAAGGTTGCAAAACTGGATGAGAATCAGTCATTCTTTGGTAGAGCTTCTGCCGTTTCAGTACTGCTGTCAGCTACTGAACTTTAAGATCATGCAGCTTTCTAGAGAAACATACACATGTGAATTATGGGACACTTGACAAACACTCCAGGAGAAAATCAAGGCTTTACAGTTTAAATTTTACAGAAACATTCTTACAATGCTGGTGGTAAAAAAGTGAAATAATTCTGGCATTCTTCCAGATGTGAACACTAGAGAAAACTGACTCATAAGCAGTATCAGGTCTGGGAAACTAGAATACTGTAGCTACATCAACAATGACAGGGGGTTAGAAACACATGTACTGCATGGCATGGGTCCTGGGGGGGGGGGGGGGACTGGCCAACACGACATGGACACAGGACTTGAACCAATGACATGGGCATGACAATGAAATAAGCATTGGTAGAACACGCTCAATAATCTGCCTGGCTAGCTTAATGAGAGCCTGCAACAAATCTTTGTCAATCAGCGTGAGAAAAAGAGTTCTTTGGAGATATAACAAACGATTCCTGAAGTAGAAAATCATGGACTATTAACAGGCTAGTCAGGAATTATGTGAGAGGTGATTTTATAGAAGAATTATCGGAGCACAGGATGGATAGAAAGAGCAATGAAAGATATCTTCAAAGAGGTGAACTCACAAGGAGAACTGGTTACTGGCATCAGACAGAAGAAAAACACATTCTTTGGGCAATGTCATGAGAAGGGGAAAGATGGAAGGGAGGAGAGGCAGGGGGAGACCAAGAGAGAAGATGCTGGATAGTTTGACATCTCAGCATGGAGAACGTTGGTATCAGAAATGATTGGCAGTACAGGAGACAGAAGAATGGACAGACATGATCACCAACACCACACAGCATGGACTATAAGAAGCTTGGCAGTATGCGAGACAGAAGGCTATGGACAAACATTATCACCAACACCTGACAGCATGGATTATAAGAAGTCGTGAGAGCAACACCCTGTAAGAGTTTGGCTACCTGAAGATGTCAGTTACTTCCTTTTCTGGATCTCTTGACAATCAAACAATTGTCCTGACATGCAAGACAAAGCAGCTTCTGTGGTGACTAGAAACATGGCCAGACAGCAAACAACTAAAAAACAACTCGACAACATGACCCACCTCTCTGGCAGGAGACCCGGTGATATTGAAGACGTACTTGCCAGAGCTGTCCACATCAGGCTCGCTGACCATCAGGTTGGAGATGATGTCACTGTTAACACTGGAAGCTGTCATCAGAACCAAAAAACATCAGATTTAAACAATAAGCCACAAACAACAGGTTGCATGATTTATTGCCTGGCATATTTTGCTGCATCTCAACAGGTGTATACTGCAGAGTTGTATACCACATGAGGTGAATACATGAATTATACTTTGGTTAAAGTACTTAAAACACATGATACTGTTCACATGTTGAGCATTTGTTACATGAATTATACTTTGGTTAAAGTACTTAAAACACATGATACTGTTCACATGTTGAGCATTTGTTACATGAATTATACTTTGGTTAAAGTACTTAAAACACATGATACTGTTCACATGTTGAGCATTTGTTACATGAATTATACTTTGGTTAAAGTACTTAAAACACATGATACTGTTCACATGTTGAGCATTTGTTACATGAATTATACTTTGGTTAAAGTACTTAAAACACATGATACTGTTCACATGTTGAGCATTTGTTACATGAATTATACTTTGGTTAAAGTACTTAAAACACATGATACTGTTCACATATGTTGAGCATTTGTTACATGAATTATACTTTGGTTAAAGTACTTAAAACACATGATACTGTTCACATGTTGAGCATTTGTTACATGAATTATACTTTGGTTAAAGTACTTAAAAACACATGATACTGTTCACGATGTTGAGCATTTGTTACATGAATTATACTTTGGTTAAAGTACTTAAAACACATGATACTGTTCACATGTTGAGCATTTGTTACATGAATTATACTTTGGTTAAAGTACTTAAAACACATGATACTGTTCACATGTTGAGCATTTGTTACATGAATTATACTTTGGTTAAAGTACTTAAAACACATGATACTGTTCACATGTTGAGCATTTGTTACATGAATTATACTTTGGTTAAAGTACTTAAAACACATGATACTGTTCACATGTTGAGCATTTGTTACATGAATTATACTTTGGTTAAAGTACTTAAAACACATGATACTGTTCACATGTTGAGCATTTGTTACATGAATTATACTTTGGTTAAAGTACTTAAAACACATGATACTGTTCACATGTTGAGCATTTGTTACATGAATTATACTTTGGTTAAAGTACTTAAAACACATGATACTGTTCACATGTTGAGCATTTGTTACATGAATTATACTTTGGTTAAAGTACTTAAAACACATGATACTGTTCACATGTTGAGCATTTGTTACATGAATTATACTTTGGTTAAAGTACTTAAAAACACATGATACTGTTCACATGTTGAGCATTTGTTACATGAATTATACTTTGGTTAAAGTACTTAAAACACATGATACTGTTCACATGTTGAGCATTTGTTACATGAATTATACTTTGGTTAAAGTACTTAAAACACATGATACTGTTCACATGTTGAGCATTTGTTACATGAATTATACTTTGGTTAAAGTACTTAAAACACATGATACTGTTCACATGTTGAGCATTTGTTACATGAATTATACTTTGGTTAAAGTACTTAAAACACATGATACTGTTCGCATGTTGAGCATTTGTTACATGAATTATACTTTGGTTAAAGTACTTAAAACACATGATACTGTTCGCATGTTGAGTATTTGTTATCTTCAACATTGTCACACATTTACACAGAATTTGTTCTGTCTGCCCAAAATTGGGTTGAACCATGGCCTTTCGACAGCACAAGAATTCCTGAAGACTGATTATATCCTCCTCCTCCCACACTGGTATATGTTTGACTACACAGGGATTCCTGAAGACTGATTATATCCTCCTCCTCCCACACTGGTATATGTTTGACTACACAGGGATTCCTGAAGACTGATTATATCCTCCTCCTCCCACACTGGTATATGTTTGACAACTTGATTTGCTAATTGTTGCTCCGTTCTACCTATTAAGTTACTTGGCATTCACACTGAAATTAATAAATATTGTTTGTTTTGGTGTACGGAAACAATAGTTATAGCTCTTTCACACACAAAAATGAACTTTGTGAGAATAAGAATATGGTCAGCAGAGAATCTGTAGATGTGTGTGCTTATTTTGAGTGTCCCAAGTATTTCAGCTTTCTTGTATAAACAAGACATCTGGATCTTTTCCCCAGGACATGCTGGTGTGGTGGGAAATGATCAGGCAGACAGACTGGCTGGGTCTGCACCTCTGGCTGGGGTACTGGTGCACGATAAGGCAGATGTGGTCTGTTTAGATCATATGTACAGTGTGGAAGAACATAAATCATCTTGGCCTATAGGGAAATTGTGCAGCATGACCAGAGGCTCTGGCTGACAATCAGTATTCTGGTTAGTCCAGATGGGCACATAATCAGGCTGCAACTGATACCATTAGTATTGGGATTCTTCATTGGCTGTTGAAGATGAGAACAGAGCACATGTGGGAATGTCCCGAGTGCTGTGATGTCAGTTCTGGACTCAAAATCTTATATAAACAACACATTTCTGTGGTGTCATGGACAGTTTCTGCTTGTTTATTAATTGTCCAGCATCCAATAGACACCACAGTCCACCACCCAATGGACACCACCGTCCACCACAATCCACCACCAAATGGACACCACAATCCACCACCAAATGGACACCACAATCCACCACCCAATGGACACCACAATCCACCACCCAATAGACACCACAATCCACCATCCAATGGACACCACAATCCACCACCCAATGAACACCATAGTCCAGTACCCAATGGACACCCAATGAACTTCTCTTTCAGAAGGGGGGGGGGGGGGGGTGGTGTTCACGACATCTGGCAAGGGGCATGCAACATTTGTCACAACAATTATATTCATAAACACAATGTACTATATGAAACATCAATAGTTGGACATAAACAGGCAACTGAAAATTAGACAACTGGAAAATTGAAATCAGTGTTTGTTACATCAGCTTTTATAAGCACATACAAAGCAATTAATTGTATGCTGCACTGCTGAAAGCAAGACAGTAGTAGTTACTGGAAGCACATTAGTATAAACAATAATTATAGAATACAACAACTATCATTTGGTATACATATTGAAAAAACATGGCTACCACAGAACAAGCAACACCACAGAAAAATACAAGCATATTTCAAACAATTTGTCAGAATTGACCAACTACAGTGTTACTAACATTCAAGCTCATGCAGCTAGTTTGATTAGACCGTGTCATGTCGAGTTAAAAGACAGCAGACTTTCATGCAGGTAGTTTGATCAGACGGTGTCTTGTTGAGTTTGAGTCTGATGACAGTGGACTGTCACGCAGGTAGTTTGATCAGATAGTGTCTTGTTAAGTCAGAAGACAGTAGACTATCATGCAGGTAGTTTGATCAGATAGTGTCTTGTTGAGAAGACAGTAGACTACCATGTAGGTAATTTGATCAGTTGACTGTCATGCAGGTAGTTTGATCAGATAGTGTCATGTTGAGTCTGAAGACAGTAGACTGCCATGCAGGTAGTTTGATCAGTTGATTGTCATTCAGGTAGTTTGATCAGACAGTCTTAAGTCGAAAGACAGTAGACTGCCATGCAGGTAGCTTGATCAGACAGTTGACTGTCATGCAGGTAGTTTGATCAGAGTGTCTTGTTGAGTCAAAAGACAGTTGACTGTCATGCAGGTAGTTTGATCAGGCAGTGTCTTGTCAAGTCAAAAGACAGTAGACTGTCATGCAGCAGGAAGAAGTCAGAGAGTGAGGCTAGCAAGCCATACAGATCTAACTGTCAGCTCTGTAGCAACTACAGCAGCATGTGTTTTCCCACTTCTACAAGGTGCTTGGCTTCATAGAAGTGTTCTCACGTCAGTCAACACACACATGTGTGACGACAGATTGTGTCAGGATTGTCAGCTGACAGTTTGGGCAGGATTTTGAGCATACAGATTGTGAGTAGAGAGCTTGTGTGAGGATTGTGATCAGACAGACTGTATAAAGATTTTAAAGTCTCAGGATTTTGAGACAGTGTCAAGATTGTCAGCGGGCAGACTGTGTCAAGATTATCAGTAGGGAGATTGTGTCAACAATGTCAGCAGGCAGACTGTGTCAAGAATGTCAGCAGGCAGACTGTGTCAAGATTGTCAGCAGGCAGATTGTGTCAAGAATGTCAGCAGGCAGACTGTGTCAAGATTGTCAGCAGATATTTTACTAGTACACAGACCACGTCAGAATTCTAGAAATGTGGGGAGAAAATGAAATCCCATCGTTCTCTCATAAGCCTTATCCACCACCCCTTCCTGTTTCATCCATACCATCCTCTATAGAAATGTGTGTGAACCCAGGTAACTCACCATCGTAGTCATAGGAACCAGTGTCCAGATGCTTCCTAGAGATAAGACTGACGCCAGTAGAGTCTAGGCCTGGATCAGAAGCCGAGAGTTGATTGGCCAGTGGACGGTTCGATATCAAAACCACACCCCCACTGTTGGCTCCACCCCTTGGCGCAGGTTTCCAATTGAATTTTGGGATGCCAAAGCCTGTATCATGCATGCATTAGATTTATGCAAATACTAGGTGTGGCTAAGTATGTTAATCATGCAATCATAATACATAAGGGGTGCAAAGCTATAAGAAACAACAAGCATTTAATAATTAACTCTTTTGTTCACCTAAGTCAGGTCTGAGTCAAATATGACTGAGCTACCATATGACAGATAGTAATACCTGCTTTCTGTTAGCGCCGAATGTTGGGTGGAGCCCATCAAACCTGACACCCCACATTGTGCCAAAGGCTTTGGGCGGTGGAATAATTGGGAGGGTACTAAATGTCATGGCAGGGCAGGGCAGACCTCTAAGTCCTGGTCAGCTACTGGTCAAAGAGCAAAGTTCCGACAGGTGGACAGTTAGAGCATTGCTTTGCTGATCCGGCAGCTTCTGCAGCTTGTCTTGTTCCAGATGTATTAATGTTACCTTTCCGCTGGAGTAAACTAGGCAGGACGAGAGAGGGATCATGCTGCATGGGCAACACACGTCTCTTAATTCAGCCCAGGCTTTGTGCTATGAAGAGGTATAACTCCATTTTACAAACTATCGTCTCAAGAAGACAAAGTGTCAGTCAGTCAATCAGTCTGTCTACCTGGCTCCAGCTGACAAACCAGTGTTGCAACTCCAGAGGGTGGAGGTGAAGTGGGAGATGATTAAAATTCACAGCAATTGGAGTGATAAATCTACCATGAGAGTAGTCGCAATGATCACAGGTGGGCATCTAGAATGTACAGCTACCAATGTACACAAGGACAATCAGTACACACACCATCTCAATCAATGCTGGTGGAGACTGACAACTTGTAGGCATGCTCCGAGTGCAGTGAAATTTATTCTACATCATGATTATAATTAGTAGAGATTTCAGAGGACCATATGCAATCTGCGAGTCCCAGAGCGGGTCGGAGCTGTGTCGTCAGACCCATCTGGACCCACAAATAGGTTACAGTGAGGGCAGAGCAGGTCCAGAATGAAGTACATGAGCCTCTTACACACTTCATGGAGCACTGGCCATATGGTGATAGACCCATATATTGTATAGACAGATGAACAGACACTTGGTGAATGGTGTGGCCAGTATACAACCGCCCGACTTGGCTTCCCAAGACATTTCCAGGTACCCATTTTAGGTTGGGTGGACCTCGGCAGCTCAGGCCAGTTTGAAGAAATTTGCCTCAATGAAGATTCCGACACAGGACAACTGTTCCAGCAGGCAAGTGTGTTAATGACAGTAGTATGTAATTGTGACTGTAGTGTGTCGTCTGATGGCCATTTGTGTATGTGGCATTAGTATGTTACTGTAGTATGACTGATGGTCATTATGTTAATGGTATTAGTATCATGGACAGCATGACATGATAGTGGCATATGTTAATGGTGATATGTCATGGTTATGAAGCTTTATGCTGATCATTATGGTGCTTTATATTGATTATGAATAAATGGTTGACAATTACAAAAAGGTTTGGGACAGACAGAGAGGGAAAGAGCAAAAAAAAAAAAGGGTGGGGGGGTGACAGAGAGAGATAAGAGAAAGAAGAGGATGGGAAAAGGGACAGAGATGAGGAGAGAGAGATAGAGAGAGAGAGAGAGAAATCAAATCAAATCAACTTTATTAGGGTCACAAATTGGGCGCGCAGGCCCGTCTTACATTCGGCCCTTCCAATCACTCGTCTTTCGTTCATCAAGGGCATTATACGTTTACATAGGAAGAAAAATAAACATTGTGAAATGAATGTTGTAAACATAAACAAGGCTAATTACCATGTTATGATGCCCAACTCCCACCTATCCATACATCACCCCACCCACACAACACCCCCACCTACCCAAACACACGCGCACCAAGGGACACATACACACCCCCGCCTACCCACACAACACATACATACCCCACCAACCGACCCATCCACCTCCCGCACATCCCCCACCCACACAGAGAGAGAGAGAGAGAGAGAGAGAGAGAGAGAGAGAGAGAGAGAGAGAGAGAGAGAGAGAGAGAGAGAGAGAGAGACTAATTCACTTTCTTAGGGTGTTTAGTGGATGCGGCAGATCCCCATGTCTTGGCAATCTCCAGAGATCCCACACAGTGTAGAGGACATTCTACAGTCTGGATATGACACGGCACTGTCTTCCTTAGACTGTTTACAAATGCCAGACTATTTGGTCTGGAATTGAACAAGGCCAATGCAACTGACCCCTAACCAATCACAATACTAGGCAGGTGTATTCCAAAGCTGTATGTCCTAGCAATGAACCTAACACACACTGATGGACACAGAACTACTGGAGAGGCACAGACCCAAATAATTATGTCTATTCTTATAACAAGTTGATTTACACTACAGTGTAACAGAGTCACAAACAAGAATAATTACATATTTTAAACTTCCAATAATCTCTCCTTTCTAGGGGCCCTTTTACTTGTCTTAAGGCATATGGTGCTAAACCCTTAATTGTTTGACTAATCAGCACTCCAGGGGTGAGGTGGTCAATACCACATGGGTCGCCTTTATGTCCCAAGACATTTATGGGACATATTGTCGGTTAGGTCAACAGGAGAGTCCAACAGATCAATGTAAAACATCCACCTGCATGTGAATTTAAACCCATGGCCAACAGGCATGTGCGCAAGCATCTGTCCAGTGTGCTACCATGGCTCCTGAACTTCTAATTGGTCCTGAACTTCTAATTGGCTCCTACACTTCTAATTGACTCCTACACTTCTAATTGGCTCCTAAACTTCTAACTGGCTCCTGAACTTCTAATTGGCTCCTGAACTTCTAATTGGCTCCTACATTTCTAATTGACTCCTACACTTTTAATTGGCTCCTAAACTTCTAACTGGCTCCTGAACTTCTAATTGGCTCCTGAACTTCTAATTGGCTCCTACATTTCTAATTGACTTCTACACTTCTAATTGGCTCCTAAACTTCTAATTGGCTCCTACATTTCTAATTGACTCCTACACTTCTAATTGGCTCCTGAACTAATTGGCTCATTAACTTATAATTGCCTCCTAAACTTCTAATTACATGAAGAATTATATTTATTCTCTCTCTCTCTCTCTCTCTCTCTCTCTCTCTCTCTCTCTCTCTCTCTCTCTCTCTCTCTCTCTCTCTCTCTCTCTCTCTCTCTCTCTCTCTCCTCAAGTCTAAGAAATGCACAAACACATGACCAACAGACCACATATGCATGCAGGGAAACTAGACAAGTGCAATAATTAAATACACAAAGGAAACAAAAACAAACTAAAAGGGAATAGGCAATAAGGTTGGTCCTCACAAAACCAGCTTCATGCACATCTGAATACAGAGGAAACTAAAACAGCTAATTCCATTCTCAGGGTTTCACATACAGAGGGGCATAAAGACAGCAATTTGTGCATTCTGGTGTCAGAATTACTCATATTCTTTATGAGTTTAACCTTTGTCAAGATATCTTCTTTACTCAGTCTATCCATCTATGGGTTCTCATTATTCTCCAATCAAATACTATCTCCACAACTTCCACACTTTGCTAACTGTCCATGATTTGCTTCCATACAGTGAACTAAGAAAGACATACTGGTCTCCTGAATTAACACTAAACTGGAAGCTACATGAAACTAAAGTTCAGAAAACATTTTATTTCATCATGACAACTCACCTGGTGGTGCAGATGTCAAAGACAGCGCCAGTAAACAAAGAAGTAATACACTTGCAAGTCTTGTTACCATTATTACTGCCCCCTTCAGTAGACACGGTGATGTTATGAGACACAGAGTTAACTAGAAAGGGCCATTCTTTGAGTAATTTCTGCACCTAGACCTCCAACGATCTACTTCTGGACCTGAGATTGTTGAATAGTCTACAACTGCCAAGATGTGACCAGTTTTATGAGGAAACACTACTAAAATTGACTACATGACATGCAGAGATTGAAGTCACCCAGATTAAAAAGGGCAACAACTCACCTTTCGCAGCAGATGATGCTTTGGCTGAAACAAGAGTTACGCCACCCTCGCTGTTGGTGGATGTATCGTCTGTGGTTGTGTCTGGAATCTCGGAGCTGCCGACTTTCAAGTTAGGGCGGTTGGGATCGTATGAAGTTTGTGATACCGATGAGGATGAATCAGAATTACTATCCCTCCTGCAAATAATTCAATGTGCATGCGTCAATCAGTTCTGACAAACAAGCCGGACAGCGATGCGGCTACTGTAAAGCTTAGTGATTCTAGTACTTTTCTAGAAAGTACAAGAATAATTTTGGTGTGGTCAGTGGTGTTTTGAGGTGAATCCAGCTTCACAAAATGGATATCACGAATGTGCTCTCAGGGAGTAAAGACAGCTGCTATACCACTGCCCATATCAGCCTGGTGTTCACAAACATGTGGATGAAACCGTCCTGTATGTCTTAATAGCATATACAGTTTTATTTATGTTCATAGAACTCTGGTGGTAACCTACACACAATGGGGACACCGGGGCAACTTAAATGTCAATTGCAGCATAAATAAATGATATAATTGAGCCATTGCATAATAAGTGAAGATGTATCCAACACATGCTTCACTATATGTGAGGATCTGTCTCTTTCCACCATTGTGTGTGTGTATGTGTGTGTTGGATGAATTTAAATATGTGCTAATATGACAAGATATGTAACGACATGCCTAAATACCAATGATAGAGACACTGATCACCTCAGCCCTACTTTGTAACCTAGACTTTATGTGAAAGTCTTACACTTGACCTCCAACAGTCAACTTGACCTTTTAAATCTAGATATGTGATGATAACACCTAAATAGATTATATAACTAATGTAATATGTGATAAATGAAACATGAATAGATAATATGGGTTTTCATTGTGTACACAACCTCTTGTTTGTTGCCCTTATCCAAAAAGGCTAGACATCCAATCTCACTACCCAATGATCAGGGAAATGTGACATCACAAAGTACCAATGGTTCTTGGAGACATTGCCAGTCCTATACTGAGATTGAATCTTGTACCTTCTGAGCACAACCTCTCGGCCACTGCTCCTCCTATCTTTGAAACTAACATTTTAGCTACACCACCAGTCACAGTGGCAACACCAAAAGTCAATGGCTACACCACCAGTCACAGTGGCTACACCAAAAGTCAGTGGCTACACCACCAGTCAGTGGCTACACCACCAGTCAGTGGCTACACCAAAAGTCAGTGGCTACACCACCAGTCACAGTGGCTACACCAAAAGTCAATGGCTACACCACCAGTCACGTCACAGTGGCTACACCAAAAGCCAGTGGCTACACCACCAGTCACAGTGGCTACACTACCAGTCACAATGGCTACACCAAAAGTCAATGGCTACACCACCAGTCACAGTGGCTACACCAAAAGTCAGTGGCAACACTAAAAGTCAATGGCTACACCACCAGTCACAGTGGCTACACCAAAAGTCAGTGGCTACACCACCAGTCACAGTGGCTACACCACCAATCACAGTGGCTACACCAAAAGTCAGTGGCTACACCACCAGTCACAGTGGCTACACCACCAGTCACACTGGCAACACCAAAAGTCAGTGGCTACACCACCAGTCTCAGTGGCTACACCACCAGTCACAGTGGCTACACCACCAGTCACAGTGGCTACACCAAAAGTCAGTAGCTACACCACCAGTCAGTGGCTACACCAAAAGTCAGTGGCTACACCAAAAGTCAGTGGCTACACCAAAAGTCAGTGGCAACACCACCAGTCACAGTGGCTACACCAAAAGCCAGTGGCTACACCACCAGTCACAGTGGCTACACCATAAGTCAGTGGCTACACCACCAGTCATAGTGGCTACACCACCAGTCACAGTGGCTACACCAAAAGTCAATGGCTACACCACCAGTCACAGTGGCAACACCAAAAGTCAATGGCTACACCACCAGTCACAGTGGCTACACCAAAAGTCACAGTGGCAACACCAAAAGTCAGCAGCTACACCACCAGTCATGTCACAGTGGCTACACCAAAAGTCAGTGGCTACACCACCAGTCACAGTGGCTACACCACCAGTCACAGTGGCTACACCAAAAGTCAATGGCTACACCACCAGTCACAGTGGCTACACCAAAAGTCAGTGGCAACACTAAAAGTCAATGGCTACACCACCAGTCACAGTGGCTACACCATCAGTCACAGTGGCTACACCATCAGTCACAGTGGCTACACCACCAGTCACAGTGGCTACACCAAAAGTCAGTAGCTACACCAAAAGTCAGTGGCTACACCACCAGTCACAGTGGCTACACCACCAGTCACAGTGGCTACACCACCAGTCACAGTGGCTACACCACCAGTCAGTGGCTACACCACCAGTCACAGTGGCTACACCAAAAGTCAGTGGCTACACCACCAGTCACAGTGGCTACACCAAAAGTCAGTGGCTACACCACCAGTCACAGTGGCTACACAAAAGTCAGTGGCTACACCACCAGTCACAGTGGCTACACCAAAAGTCAATGGCTACACCACCAGTCACAGTGGCTACACCAAAAGTCAATGGCTACACCACCAGTCACAGTGGCTACACCAAAGGTCAATGGCTACACCACCAGTCACAGTGGTAACACCAAAATTCAATGGCTACACCACCAGTCACAGTGGCAACACCAAAAGTCAATGGCTACACCACCAATCACAGGCTACACCACCAGTCACAGTGGCAACACCAAAAGTCAGTGGCTACACCACCAGTCACAGTGGCTACACCACCAGTCACAGTGGCTACACCACCAGTCACAGTGGCTACACCAAAAATCAGTGGCTACACCACGTCACAGTGGCAACACCAAAAGTCAGTGGCTACACCACCAGTCACAGTGGCTACACCAAAAGTCAGTGGCTACACCACCAGTCACAGTGGCTACACCAAAAGTCAATGGCTACACCACCAGTCACAGTGGCTACACCAAAAGTCAATGGCTACACCACCAGTCAAAGGCTACACCACCAGTCACAGTGGCAACACCAAAATTCAATGGCTACACCACCAGTCACAGTGGCAACACCAAAAGTCAATGGCTACACCACCAATCACAGGCTACACCACCAGTCACTGTGGCAACACCAAAAGTCAGTGGTTACACCACCAGTCACAGTGGCTACACCAAAAGTCAGTGGCTACACCACCAGTCACAGTGGCTACACCAAAAGTCAATGGCTACACCACCAGTCACAGTGGCTACACCAAAAGTCAATGGCTACACCACCAGTCATTGTGGCTACACCAAAAGTCAGTGGCTACACCAAAATTCAATGGCTACACCACCAGTCACAGTGGCAACACCAAAAGTCAATGGCTACACCACCAGTCACAGTGGCTACATCAAAAGTCAGTGGCTACACCACCAGTCACAGTGGCTACATCAAAAGTCAGTGGCTACACCAAAATTCAATGGCTACACCACCAGTCACAGTGGCAACACCAAAAGTCAGTGGCTAAACCACCAGTCACAGGCTACACCACCAGTCACAGTGGCAACACCAAAAGTCAGTGGCTAAACCACCAGTCACAGTGGCTACACCAAAAGTCAGTGGCTACACCAAAATTCAATGGCTAAACCACCAGTCACAGTGGCAACACCAAAAGTCAATGGCTACACCACCAGTCACAGTGGCTACATCAAAAGTCAGTGGCTACACCAAAATTCAATGGCTACACCACCAGTCACAGTGGCTACACCAAAAGTCAGTGATTTGAAAAGACAAGTTGTGTTGCACAGAACCAGTTTTAACATACGGCTGCAAATCCTGGACAATTAGTAAACAGGCGGAAAAATCCCTAGAAGCCTTGGAGATGTGGTTTTATCGAAGAATGTTGACAATTCTGGACATTTTGATGAAGGATATGTTGCAAAGACAACCATCACAAGCACCAGAAAGAGGCAGTCATCTTTTGCTGGCTACATTATGAGAAAACAAAAACTAGGACATGTTGTGACAACTGGAAAGATTTGTGGAAAATAGAGAGAGAGGAAGACAGTGAGAAAAAATTCTAGACAGTCTTATGTTATGACACGGAAGGGAGTCAACACATGAATTGATACATGCCGTCAAAAACGCAATCTGTGGAGAAGCATGATCACCCACGCCAGCTGACAAGGCACATGATGATGATGATGAATAATTGATAAACATATTCCTGACACACAAAAAGTCATCTGAGCATTAGCATATCATGGCATCCATGTCTGCCTGCTCTAACTCTATTCTCTTTGTAATTAAAATAATATATGAATAACAACAATCTGAAGTATCAATTCTGACAGCAGAACAATGAATGGAAGCTGTGCATCAATGGTATGGGCAGACAAATGACAAATGATTGATTGGAGCAAGTCTGACATGATACAAGCATTAGAAACAATCTGTGGTTGGTTGGAAGCAATTCTGTACATGCATGACAGCAGCCGGTGCAGGCACAGGCACAGCTACATGACAATCACATCTTGACCAGATGCAGCACAAACAGTTCACCGAATGCAGCTTTTAAACAAGCAGATTAGCACAAAAATATACAAGGCAACTGGTGCCATTCAGTGCAAGGAAACCAAAAAGTTAATACACATGCATGAGGTTTGAATAAACCATTTTATACATGTGTTTTCATAATTAATGAAAGCATCAACAAAGTATGAAAAATACAAAGAACTATAATACCACTTTACAATGGGTGTGTTTTTGTTTTCACTGAGTTGGGGCAGGTCAGTTGTTTGGTGGTGAGTATCAGAGCTCTGTGCACATCTTCATATGTGGTTGCTGGTAGTAGAGGCAATGGTGGAACAGCACGGAGATGGACACAGGACACTGCAGACAGTTGGGGCATATGTGGTTGCTGGTAGTAGAGGCAATGGTGGACCAGTATGGAGATGGACACAGGACACTGCAGACAGCTGGGGCATGAGGGGCATGAGGCAGGAGAAGTGGCCAGAGATTGAGAGGCTTTTTCTTGCATGGGTATGAGAGCGACCTGCTACTTGATGAAGATGATGATTAGAGCTCCTATATGTTACTGTGCCCCTAAGAGAAGCAAACAACAGTAACACAGTAATCTACCAAACATGGTTTCAAGGAACCACCATTTGAACAAACTTCAGAAGAAAATGAAGAGACAGGACAGGTTAGAGTTGTTTGGTGTGGGCTGGTTGAAGGCTACATTGGCAGTAAAAAGCAGAAGAAGACATGGACATGGGAGGCTGATGAAAAGCAAACATGGGAGATGATGGAAGTGAGAGGATACTATCATTGGTACACAGGGAGATGTCAACCTGCAGCTGACCTTCTGTGTGAAGATGGCACATGATGGGATGTAAACCCTGATCGAGTGAGTACAGGACATGTAACAGCTAGAACCGTCTTCCTAAGTTGTAACTGCATGTAAGACCACCCACAGTCTTGAGTACTCAGTGTCCCGGCATGCCATGTCTGGCAGTGAGTGGGTTGAGGGCCTATGTCTCAGTGGGGGATTAAGGACGAGAGAAGAAGATGCAGTAACTGTCCACTAGTAAGTGGACTAAGGATTTGTGTGATTCTATTACACATTGCCTAGAACCCATTTAACTGTCCACTAGTAAGTGGACTAAGGATTTGTGCGATTTTATTTAAACATTGCCTAGAACCCCATTTAACTGTCCACTAGTAAGTGGACTAAGGATTTGTGTGATTCTATTACACATTGCCTAGAACCCATTTAACTGTCCACTAGTAAGTGGACTAAGGATTTGTGTGATTCTATTACACATTGCCTAGAACCCATTTAACTGTCCACTAGTAAGTGGACTAAGGATTTGTGCGATTTTATTACACATTGCCCAGAACCCATTTAACTGTCAACTAGTAAGTGGACTAAGGATTTGTGCGATTATATTACACATTGCCTAGAACCCATTTAACTGACCTCTAGTAAGTGGACTAAGGATTTGTGTGATTCTATTACACATTGCCCAGAACCCATTTAACTGACCTCTAGTAAGTGGACTAAGGATTTGTGTGATTCTATTACACATTGCCCAGAACCCATTTAACTGACCTCTAGTAAGTGGACTAAGGATTTGTGTGATTCTATTACACATTGCCTAGAACCCATTTAACTGACCTCTAGTAAGTGGACTAAGGATTTGTGCGATTATATTACACATTGCCTAGAACCCATTTAACTGACAACTAGTAAGTGGACTAAGGATTTGTGTGATTCTATTACACATTGCCTAGAACCCATTTAACTGACAACTAGTAAGTGGACTAAGGATTTGTGTGATTCTATTACACATTGCCTAGAACCCATTTAACTGTCCACTAGTAAGTGGACTAAGGATTTGTGTGATTCTATTACACATTGCCTAGAACCCATTTAACTGACAACTAGTAAGTGGACTAAGGATTTGTGCGATTATATTACACATTGCCTAGAACCCATTTAACTGACAACTAGTAAGTGGACTAAGGATTTGTGCGATTATATTACACATTGCCTAGAACCCATTTAACTGTCAACTAGTAAGTGGACTAAGGATTTGTGTGATTCTATTACACATTGCCTAGAACCCATTTAACTGTCAACTAGTAAGTGGACTAAGGATTTGTGTGATTCTATTACACATTGCCTAGAACCCATTTAACTGACAACTAGTAAGTGGACTAAGGATTTGTGCGATTATATTACACATTGCCTAGAACCCATTTAACTGACAACTAGTAAGTGGACTAAGGATTTGTGCGATTATATTCACATTGCCTAGAAACCCTTTAACTGTCAACTAGTAAGTGGACTAAGGATTTGGTGATTCTCATTACACATTGCCTAGAACCCATTTAACTGACCTCTAGTAAGTGGACTAAGGATTTGTGTGATTCTATTACACATTGCCTAGAACCCCATTTAACTGACCTCTAGTAAGTGGACTAAGGATTGTGTGGGATTCTATTACAACATTGCCTGAAACCATTTAACTGACCTCTAGTAAGTGGACTAAGGATTTGTGTGATTCTATTACACATTGCCTAGAACCCATTTAACTGACCTCTAGTAAGTGGACTAAGGATTTGTGCGATTTATTACACATTGCCTAGAACCCATTTAACTGACAACTAGTAAGTGGACTAAGGATTTGTGCGATTTATTACACATTGCCTAGAACCCATTTAACTGACAACTAGTAAGTGGACTAAGGATTTGTGCGATTTTATTACACATTGCCTAGAACCCTTTTAAACTGTCAACTAGTAAGTGGACTAAGGATTTGTGCGATTATATTACACATTGCCTAGAACCCATTTACTGACAACTAGTAGTGGACTAAGGATTTGTGTGATTCTATTACACATTGCCTAGAACCCATTTAACTGTCAACTAGTAAGTGGACTAAGGATTTGTGCGATTATATTACACATTGCCTAGAACCCATTTAACTGACAACTAGTAAGTGGACTAAGGATTTGTGCGATTATATTACACATTGCCTAGAACCCATTTAACTGACAACTAGTAAGTGGACTAAGGATTTGTGCGATTATATTACACATTGCCTAGAACCCATTTAACTGACAACTAGTAAGTGGACTAAGGATTTGTGTGATTCTATTACACATTGCCTAGAACCCATTTAACTGACCTCTAGTAAGTGGACTAAGGATTTGTGTGATTTATTACACATTGCCTAAAACCCCATTTAACTGACCTCAGTAAGTGGACTAAGGTTTTTGTGTGATTTATTACACATTGCCTAGAACCCATTTAACTGTCAACTAGTAAGTGGACTAAGGATTTGTGCGATTATATTACACATTGCCTAGAACCCATTTAACTGACCTCTAGTAAGTGGACTAAGGATTTGTGTGATTCTATTACACATTGCCTAGAACCCATTTAACTGTCAACTAGTAAGTGGACTAAGGATTTGTGCGATTATATTACACATTGCCTAGAACCCATTTAACTGACCTCTAGTAAGTGGACTAAGGATTTGTGTGATTCTATTACACATTGCCTAGAACCCATTTAACTGTCAACTAGTAAGTGGACTAAGGATTTGTGTGATTTTATTACACATTGCCTAGAACCCATTTAACTGTCCACTAGTAAGTGGACTAAGGATTTGTGTGATTCTATTACACATTGCCTAGAACCCATTTAACTGACCTCTAGTAAGTGGACTAAGGATTTGTGTGATTCTATTACACATTGCCTAGAACCCATTTAACTGACAACTAGTAAGTGCATGCAGGATTTGTATGTTTTCATTATAGATTCTAGGTCACCCTCCATTATTGTCACACACACACACACACACAAAACCTGTCATCTACTGCCTATAGTACCTTGTGGTATACAACGGGGGAGTTTTGAGCCTCAGAAATTCAGGCCACCTGGCTAGTGTAGTCACCGCAAACTGTGCAGGTTAGAGTTTTCTTTTTTTTTAACCCCCAACAGAAAAATCAATGCCTTACCAAGGATTCAAAACCAGAAGGAGAACTCGGGCATTCTTAGCCACTTGGCCAGCCAATCTTCCCCTGCATGTTTTCATTATATAGATTCCAGGACACCCTCCATAAGTGACCACTAGGAAATGGATGCAAGATCTGTATGTATTCATTATATAGATCCCAGTACTTGTAAGTTGGCACAGAATCTATGCATATTCTTCCACACAGTGACATGCATTAACAAGGCAAACAATTTCAACCAAACATGAATGCAAATCAAACACAAACATGCTAGATTAGCCAGGCTAATGCAGTAAACACAACATTAAGGCTTGCAGTAAACATAAGATTATCACAGGTTTAAATTACGAGGGCGAGTCAATAAGTAAGTCACACAGTTCTGTGGGATGGCAGGTAAATGTAGTTGGTGTTTTCTACAGGTGTCATTAGGTGACAGTAACATTGAAATTTATATTCCCGTTCACCAGGTAGCACTAGGTGTCTCATGCACATAAAATGACTCCTCTACTTACGGGGTGTACAACCAAAGAGCAACGTGTTGTTGTGCGTTTTTTGTGGGCAAAAGGACTGCCTGCAAAGGACATTCCATTCATAAGGAAATGCTTCCTGTTTATGCTGACTACCAGCCCGAATCAAAGCTTCAATGCAATGGAAACCTCCTTCGCCTTGTGTCCAAAAATTCAAGATTACGCCATCGGCAGGAAAGGTTATGCTGACTGTGTTCTGGGATTATCAAGGTGTGCTTTTAACCAATTTCAAGAAGAAAGGTGACAATGTGAATTCTGAATCGTGCTGTAAAGTTCTATCGATGCTTCATGATGCAATTCGAAGAAAACGTACAGGACTGCAGACTAGAGGAGTGTTGCTTCTTCATGACAAAGCAAGACCACATACGGCTCAATTAACTCAGGAGAAAATTAACCAACTAAGGTGAAGTTCTGGAACATCCACCTTACAGCCCCGACTGAGCCTCTAGCGATTTCCACCTTTTTGGTCCTGAAAACCCACCTTGGAAGGAGATATTTCGCGAATGACGCCAAAGTTGAATGTCAAGTGAAAACGTGGTTTAGAAAACAGAGCACGCAGTTTTATGCAGCCAGTTTGGGAGGACTGATAAAACGATGGGATAAGTGAATCAATGTTAGTGGAAATTATGTTGAGAAATAAAGGGACAATGTATGTATAAAAATAAAAACTGGTTTCAAGTTGTTGTCATATTTAGTTATTTTTCGAGCCATTTGTGACTTACTTATTGACTTCCCTTCATATGCCAGCAAAACAAAGTTACACCATTATATGTTTAAACAAAGGAAAATCCTTAACAGGACACTGCTGTGTTTAAGTGAATTGAAGACCATCACATTTCTGTAGGCCCATTTCTAAAGTGCACAGAGGGATTGGTGTCTTTTCTTGACTTTGGTCACAACATTCTGGTTTCTGTGTATTTTGACTTGACTTTGGTCAAAACATTCTGGTTTCTGTGTATCTTGACTTGACTGTGGTCAAAACATTCTGGTTTCTGTGTATCTTGACTTGACTGTGGTCAAAACATTCTGGTTTCTGTGTATCTTGACCTGACTGTGGTCAAAACATTCTGGTTTCTGTGTATCTTAACCTGACTGTGGTCAAAACATTCTGGTTTCTATGTATCTTGACTTGACATTGTGTCAAGTCTCGGGAGTCTCTGTGGTGAAGTGGTCAAGCTGTTTGACTCGTGCTCCAAAGGTTGTGGGTTCGATTCCGGGCCGCACCCTTCGGTTTACGAGTTAAATGTTTCGGAGACTCCTGTGGGTCGTCTCTAAAAGCTACGGAGTTCGTGCTTTGTGCGACGCTTTCCGCACTGCGAAAAGAGACCGAGCCATATGAGATAAAACCCGGTGCAATGAAGTCGACCCTGTCGACTTTTTTTTTTGGACTTGACATTGGTCAAAACATTCTGGTTTCTGTGTATCTTATATTGACTTTGGTCAAAACATTCTGGTTTCTGTGTATCTTTACTTGACTGTGGCCAAACAGTCTGGTTTCTGTGTATCTTTAGTTGACTTTGGTCAAAACATTATGATTTCTATGTGTCTTGACACATTTATTTTTTCATGCTCTAAAACGTTAGCTTACAGGAATACTTTCTGTAGCAGCACTCTTCTATTGTTGATCTTACAGGAATACTTTCTGTAGCAGCGTCTCTTCTATTGTTGATCTTACAGGAATACTTTCTGTAGCAGTACTCTTCTATTGTTGATCTTACAGGAATACTTTCTGTAGCAGCACTCTTCTATTGTTGATCTTACAGGAATAATTTCTGTAGCAGCACTCTTCTATTGTTGATCTTACAGGAATACTTTCTGTAGCAGCACTTTTCTATTGTTGAGGTGGCAGATTTCCCACTTATGAACACACAGTACAATTTATTAGAATCCTACCATAATACAAGCCAAACTCCATGCAATAAAAGATCACAGGAAATGGCAAATGCAAACAAAGAAGGCAAATGAAAAAAAAAAAAAGATGTACAGAAACAAGTCTATATATATAACTGACAAAATAGAAAAATGAATTAATGCCAATTACAGTGATAGACAGGACCAAATAAAACAATCAAAGCTGGAAAATAATACAACTTGCATCAACAACAAATGTGAAAATAAGTAACGATCAAGGCTAGATTAAGCAAAAGGCACACATGAGAACTGGGCAGCTAAATAAAAAAACGGACACTTGTTAGAACATGTGAAAAGTAAAATTTGAATCACAATATGCAGCAGAGAAAAATGTAGCAGGCTCACAACACCAAATGACATCAAACATCTGATTGGTTGCTGATGAAGTTTACCTAGACAACTGTGGGCTGATATGGCTTGATCTCATTGGCTTAGGAGCAACTGGGGGCTTTACAACAGTTCCTGTATTGTGACTGGCCGGGGATATGGAGTGGGCGGTGATAGGAGGTGATGGTAGAGGTTTGGTGATATCTACGGACTGTTGGAACTGTTTTCTTTTTTTAAGTTCACTTTTCCTGACAGTTCCATCACTGAAATCATCAAGTGAATAGACTCAAGATGATAACATATACCTTAAGATCATTTTTTAAAAACACATATGTGACAGAAATATGCAATGTTGACAATGTCACCACTATGTAAAATCCTGACATTGCCACCACTATGCAAAACACTGACAATGTAATCCTTAAATTTAAAAAAAATGTAATAAAAATCGTTATCACTTTTGTGCCGACCCACAAATTAAAGTCACTTATTAGCAAAGCCCTGACATCCCACCTGTGAGTAAACCCTAGGCCAAGCCTGACATGTCACTTCTATGCCAACCCCAAGATGTCACTTCTAGGCCAACCTCAAGATGTCACTTCTAGGCCAACCCCAAGATGTCACTTCTAGGCCAACCCCAAGATGTCACTTCTAGGCCAACACCGACATGTCATTTTTATACCAACCCTGACATGTCACTTCTATGTCAACTTTGACATGTCACTTCTGTGCCATCCCTGACATGTCATTTCTATGTGATCCCTGACCTGTCCCTTCTATGCCAACCCCGACATGTCACTTCTATGCCAACCCCGACATGTCCCTTCTATGCCAACCCTGACATGTCCCTTCTATGCCAACCCTGACATGTCCCTTCTATGCCAATCCCGACGTGTCACTTCTATGCCAACCCTGACATGTCACTTCTAACCTGTCATATAGCAGCAGCTCCATATCACATGTGATCGGGTAGATAAAGTACATAAATCACAGACATTCATGCACTGAAACTGTACATCTATTGTGATTGATCAACCATAAAATCATATTTTAAATAGAAAACATAATCATCAGACCAAAAAATTGTAACATCAAATGTAAATGGAATACCCAGTCATCAATCAACATTATCAGCTGAATATTGAATTGCTTTTATTTTGTTTTTCAATCCCAAACTTTAATTTCAATTGTCAGGAAGCACAGTGATTACACTAAGTAAGATTTGTTTCCAATCATTTAACAGCTGGCCAGGTACAATTTAAGTTCAGTCTCAAAATGCTGAACCTCCATAACCCTTTTAATCCCAGAAGAATTGGCAGCAGATGCCCTAAGTGGCAATGCCCACATTGACAACAATGGCAGTGCATGATTTTCAAATAGGCAACATATAAATATATAGATATAGATATCTTTACCATGTTCAGAGGAGACGTGAACAAGTTTAATAACATATTTTATTATGTTTATCATACGTGAAAATCAGGCTACTTTAAACACAGAGTTAAACAATGGCATATTTTGAGAAAATATTTGCTAACAATAAAATCCAAACAAAATGATAAAACTGTTCATGATAAATGCCCCCAAAAGACCTCAAACGATTAAGACTTTCTTGCCAGTTTACATATTTACTAATTTGATCTTACTGTTTTGTTTCTTCTTTTGAATAAAACCAACAAGGAATTCATGTGAAATTATATCAGATCTGTGACTCATGGCATGCTTCCAATTAAGGATATTGATGATAAATAGATATATAAGTATTGGAAACTACACACTCACATGCAAATGTCAAATATTCATATTAACAGACTAATATCATACACACATGGACAATATACTCAAATATAACCTGCATATAAAGTGCAAACCAACACTTCGGACAATAAGATGCAACATTGGTGCACAAACTTAACAGTTCCACCAGCAAATAAAGCTTTCTAAGTGTACATACTGAAACCAACAACAAGACAACAAGTATCACATCAACTTCTTCTTCTTCTTCTTCTTCTTCTTCTTCTGCCTTATGTCTGAGCGTAGGCCTTCATGCCAAGCCCTGTGTAGATCTGTTCATGACTGGTTGTGTTTCACATCTATGAGCTGTCTACTCTAAGATGTCATACCATTTACCCAGAGAATTCTCAACAACTACAGGAACAAACATCAGTTTGCTAAAATATATCATCATCAACTTCCCATTTTCTGGTGTTAAGCGTCATGGGGAGGAATAGTTGACGTTCCAGCGCCCAATGGGTGGCACTGGATGGTGTCATTCCATGTGATTGTACAATGTCTTGATGCCGTTATCCATTTTCTTCTCTGGTGCAAAGAGGGCCTCTTATCAGATCCTCTTTGATGTAGCGCCAGTTCAAGTAAAATCCTAATGAGATGGCTGACCATTTGATCTTCTGTCTTTCAATATGTGGCACAAAATGTTGATCCTGCTGTCTGTCTAATAGCATTACTTCTTAGTCTCGGATGGTTAATTTAGCTGTTCTTCTTAGACATATGTTTCAGGTGCTGATTTCAGGTACGTGCAATTGAACATTGTTGTTGGATATCGTAGCATAGCTAAAAGATACTAAAATATACATGTTCTATGTCTTCTTCCTCCACGTCAATGGGCAAACGTTTGTTTAGTCCAAACACAGATTAAATAGTACAGATTACAAGTTTCTGAGCAGATAGGAGAGGTCTGTAGACAGACAGGAGAGGTCTGTAGATGGACAGGAGAGGTCTGTAGACAGGCAGATAGATCTGAGATCTCTAGACAGACAAGAGAGGTCTGTAGATAGATAGACATGAGGTCACAGAAAGACACACTGTAGACAGGAAATCAATGATAGTTACGGTAATGTCATAATAACTGCTGATAGTTATTGAAATGTCATACTAATCAATGATAGTTACTGTAATGTCATAATGATCACTGGTAGTTACTGAAATGTCATTGTAATCACTGGCAGTTATGTCATTACTGAAATGAAATAATAATTAATAGACAACCACATCTCAAGAAAACAATGAGTACTCAAAAGTGTGGCCAACATCAACAAATAAAACCACCAAACAGCAATAAACAGAATTCTATGTGCGACAGCAAGGCTACACATTCAATTGTAAACATACCAGAAATCACCATAAATTAAACTCATGTGGACATGGTTTAAAAAAAAAACAACAAGATGGAAGACAGCAAGTTTGATACGTTGTCTGCTGGTGTTAAGGGGGAGTAACAAGTAGACAGGTTCCGGTACTCACATGGTTACAAAAGCTGCCAGTCTAGACAACAACAGAGTAATTTGGGTCAACGTCAAAGCTTCACTGTGAGATGTGTCACTTTATTCAGTGTGTACAGAAACTGGATAGCTCAACTAATCATTGGAATGAAAGGGTTTAACTTGTGTAGCTGTTGCTACCAATTTGTGACCTGATTAGGGAGTTGATCTCAAATGGACATGATTTGTAGTTGAGCTGGGCTAGAGAACAGGTGGTATGGAAGACAAGTGTGGCAAGGAAGACTAATGTTATGTGAGAGGAAACTAGTCACCTCATAAAGAATCAAGCCAATATTATGTGAAGTTCTTTGCATGAACCCTGCTGTGTATCATTGAGCAATGCCTGTAGTGAGGTCCTTCGACCCAATGCCCTGCAGTGAGGTCTTTCAACACAATGCCCTGTAATTGGAGGGAAGGTGGGGTTGGGGGGGGGGGGGGGGGGGGGAGTGTTGGTTCCTTTGTCATAATGCCCTATGTGAAGTCCTACGACCCAATGCCCTGAGTGAGGTACTTTGACCCAGTGCCCTGTACTGGGGGTCCTTTGTCACAATGCCCTGTAGTGAGATCCTTCAACCCAATGCTTTGTAGAGATCCTTCGACCCAATGCCCTGTGTGGAGTCCTTTGACCCAATGCTCTGTGCGAGGTCCATCAACACAATGCCGTGTAGTGGGGGTCCTTCGTACCAATGCTCTGTGTGAGCTCATTCGACCCAATGCCCTGAGTGAGGTCATTCAACCCAATGCCCTCAGTGAGATCCTTTGACCCAATGCTCTGTAGTGAGGTCCTTCGACACAATGTCCTGTAGTGATACATGCAAGTGTTCAGCGACTGCTATATGTTATTCCATATAAAGTGTTCCTGTGATCTGGTTGTGGTGAGAGCCACAATTTCCTGATATATACATGTACAGAACTTCCACAGATGTGATGGGAGTCAAGTCTCTCCCAGTACATGTCCCCTGCAAGACTTGAGCTGTAACTCAAAGCCCGGTAAACTGGTATTCAGGTCACTGAAGCCATGAACAGGGTTTGTGTCTACTGGAGTCAACTTGGTGTAGAGACTTCCCTCCCCTTTCAGCACGGAAATATCTACACAGGGATTTGTTGTAGAGTTCTCCTTCCCTCACCTTTCAGCACCGAAATATCTACACAAGGATTTGTTGTAGAGTTCTCCTTCCCTCACCTTTCAGCACGGAAATATCTACACAGGGATTTGTTGTAGAGTTCTCCTTCCCTCACCTTTCAGCACCGAAATATCTACACATGGATTTGTTGTAGAGTTCTCCTTCCCTCACCAAGCTCAGAAACTAGCAGGGTGTGTAACATGTGCTGAAATTTCACATCTACGAAGACGCATCATCATCATCATCATCCAGTGCCTGGCTGGCTGGCCTAGGCGATCATACCTCTCCACAAATTGCAACCTCCGATGTCATGGATCAATTCATGTCTCGACTCCCTTCCGTGCCATGACACAAGACTGTCAATAATCTTCTCATGC
This sequence comes from Cepaea nemoralis, assembly GCA_014155875.1. Classification (NCBI taxonomy): domain Eukaryota; kingdom Metazoa; phylum Mollusca; class Gastropoda; order Stylommatophora; family Helicidae; genus Cepaea; species Cepaea nemoralis. The sequence continues at coordinate 91,158 of JACEFZ010023238.1, read as the reverse complement.
TGTCTTCCTCTATATCCCTTTCCAGAAATCTTTAGGTTGTCACATGTTCCAGTTTTTGTCTTCTCATACCATGGCCAAAATATAACTGCTTTTTTAAAAGATGTTTGTGATGAGTTATCTTTGCAACTGAGCTTCCCTCTAAATGTCCAGATTGCTAATTTTGGCTGTCCAATTAATTTCCAACATTCTTCTATAAAACCACATCTCCATGGCTTCTAGGGATTTTTTTTGCTTGTTTACTAATTGTCCAGAATTCCCAGCCGTATGTTAAAATTGGTTCTATGTAACATGAAAGAACTCTTTTTCTAACTTTCAAGGACAAGGATCTCTTGCACAAAATAGAGGCATACAACCAGGTCATCATTCAGCACAGTACATAGGGATTGGCTGAGGTTAGGCTGAGTTGATGTTTTCTCCACAGGTTTGAGGGATTTCATTGTCAAGGGACTCCAACCAAGGGCCCGAGGGAGAATCAATACTGGACACCAGAGGGTGTCTGTGAGGGTTGTTGGTACCATGAACATTCTGGAAGATTGGGGGGGTTGAACTGTAAGCTGGGTGCATTGATTGGTGTTCAGTTGTCTTAGCCCTGCACAGGGACTATTGCAGTGAAGTTAGTTGAGAGACTTGATCCTCCAGTACCTAAGTAAATCTCCATGGGGGACTATTGAACAGCTCTGTTTTCCCACTCCAAGCTCAGAAAGCTGCAGAGTGTGCAAGTCTGGAACTGAAACTTTACATCTGCAATGACGAATGACAATCCTTGGAATTCTGGCTAGACTGGAGACTCTGCAGAGGAAGCACCACGAAGAGGTGCCACAATGTCTTGCTATGTTTGAAACCTGGTCCTGATTTTACTCTGAGATAGACAAGGGGTGTGGAAGAGAGATGGTCACAGCACATTCATCATACCATGACCTAGTGTAGTGAAATCAGCTATAGTAGTGGCTATACTGCCAGCCTAAAACTAATGACAAGACTGACAGTGGTCATGACCTTGACCCACGGAGAACTGCACAACACAAACTACAACATGGAGAGCAACAACACAACATGGCCCTAAAGCTTGTCACTGCAATCTTGACTTTCTGTAGACACCCATCTAACTCCTTATAAACAATGCATCACTTTACTAGCAACCACAGAGGCTATCTGATTGTGCACACCTACCAAATGTATTTATCTTTATATAACCTATGTATTCATTTATACAAACCTAGCACTGCATAGTTATCTTTATACAAACTACCAGATGTATTTATCTTGATATAATCTGTATATCAATGTATACAAGCTTAGCACACATATTTATCTTATATTATCTATATATTCATTTATAAAAACCTAGAAAATGTAATTATCATTATAATCTAGGGATCCATTTATAGAAACAGTAAATATATTTATCTGTATATAATCTGTGTTTCTGTTTGTTTTATAAAGTATTTCTATTTGCAAAAGGCCAACATAATTTTATGGCCCCAATAAAATCTATCAATTAAACAAAAAAACAAAAAAAACTCAAGCAGCTTTATCTGGAGACAGAAAATCCATTTACAGAAATTTAGCTAGTTTATTCCCCTCAACAGTCTGGCCATTTATAAAACCTAACACAGATCTATTTGCCTAAATAATCCATCCATGTAGACTGACTGTCCTGTCTTTGATCTAAGACTCCCTGTCCTGCCTTAATTCTAACATAGTTCTGTCTCAATGTAGAATGTCATGCCTTCAGTCTAACTTAGTTCTGTCTCAATGTAGAATGTCATGCCTTCAGTATAACTTAGTTCTGTCTCAATGTAGAATGTCATGCCTTCAGTCTAACTTAGTTCTGTCTCAATGTAGAATGTCATGCCTTCAGTCTAACTTAGTTCTATTTCAAAGTAGAATGTCCTGCCTTCTGTCTAACATAGTTCTGTCTCAATGTAGAATGTCATGCCTTCAGTCTAACTTAGTTCTGTCTCAATGTAGAATGTCATGCCTTCAGTCTAACTTAGTTCTGTCTCAATGTAGAATGTCATGCCTTCAGTATAACTTAGTTCTGTCTCAATGTAGAATGTCATGCCTTCAGTCTAACATAGTTCTGTCTCAATGTAGAATGTCATGCCTTCAGTATAACTTAGTTCTGTCTCAATGTAGAATGTCATGCCTTCAGTCTAACTTAGTTCTGTCTCAATGTAGAATGTCCTGCCTTCAGTCTAACTTAGTTCTATTTCAAAGTAGAATGTCCTGCCTTCTGTCTAACTTAGTTCTGTCTCAATGTAGAATGTCCTGCCTTCTGTCTAACTTAGTTGTCTCAATGTAGAATGTCCTGCCTTCTGTCTAACTTAGTTCTGTCTCAATGTAGAATGTCCTGTCTTCAGTCTAACAGTTCTGTCTCAATGTAGAATGTCCTGTCTTCAGTCTAACTTAGTTCTGTCTCAATGTAGAATGTCCTGTCTTCAGGCTAACATTTCTGTCTCAATGTAGAATGTCATGCCTTCAGTCTAACATAGTTCTGTCTCAAAGTAGAGTGTCCTGCCTTCAGTCTAACTTAGTTCTGTCTCAATGTAGAATGTCCTGTCTTCAGTCTAACTTAGTTCTGTCTCAATGTAGAATGTCATGCCTTCAGTCCAACTTAGTTCTGTCTCAATGTAGAATTCCTGTCTTCAGTCTAACAGTTCTGTCTCAATGTAGAATGTCATGTCTTCAGTCTAACTCAGTTCTGTCTCAATGTAGAATGTCCTGTCTTCAGTCTAACTTAGTTCTGTCTCAATGTAGAATGTCCTGTCTTCAGTCTAACAGTTCTGTCTCAATGTAGAATGTCATGCCTTCAGTCTAACTTAGTTCTGTCTCAATGTAGAATGTCATGCCTTCAGTCTAACTTACTTCTGTCTCAATGTAGAATATCCTGTCTTCAGTCTAACATAGTTCTGTCTCAATGTAGAATGTCCTGTCTTCAGTCTAACTTAGTTCTGTCTCAATGTAGAATGTCATGCCTTCAGTCTAACTTAGTTCTGTCTCAATGTAGAATATCCTGTCTTCAGTCTAACTTAGTTCTGTCTCAATGTAGAATGTCATGTCTTCAGTCCTTAGTTCTGTCTCAATGTAGAATGTCATGCCTTCAGTCTAACTTAGTTCTGTCTCAATGTAGAAAATCCTGTCTTCGGTTTAACTTAGTTCTGTCTCAATGTAGAATGCCCTGTAGGTGACTCTAATCTTCCTATCCTGTCTTCAGTCTAGATTCTGTTCTGTCTCTAATCTTCCTATCCTGTCTGCAGTCTAGATTGTTCTGACTCTAAACTTCCTATCCTGTCTTCAGTCTAGACTGTTCTGACTCTAATCTTCCTATCCTGTCTAGTCTAGATTCTGTCTCAAATCTTCCTATCCTCTCTGCAGTCTAGATTGTTCTGTCTCTAATCTTCCTATCCTGTCTAGTCTAGACCGTATTCTGTCTCAAATCTTCCTATCCTGTCTTCAGTCTAGACTGTATTCTGTCTCTAAACTTACTATTCTGTCTGCAGTCTAGGCTACCTGTCGTGTCTTCAATGTAGACTGTCCTGTTTCAGTCTGTCCAGTCCTCTCTATCTAAACTTAGTCCTGTCTGTCTAGACTTCCCACCCTCTCTGTTCTAGATGTCCTCTTTGTCCAGACTTTGTCCCCTCAGAGTAGACTGTCCCCTCACAGACTAGACTGTCTCCTCACAGACTAGACTGTCCCCTCACAGTCTAGACTTTGTCCCCTCATAGTCTAGACTTCCCGCCTCTCTTGAGTTTAGACTTGGCCCTGTCTGCAAACATTAAACACCTAGTACAACAAGTGTGCAACATCTCCCATCACACAAACCATGTGTGTCAGGTGTAAACATTCAGGCCTGTACAACTTCAGACCAAACATTCAAACACACATCCGGGTGTAAGAAAAACCACAGAATATTCAAACACACATCCCAGTGTAAGACAAACTACAGAACATTCAAACATATCTGGGTGTAAGAACAACCACAGAATATTCAAACACACATCCCAGTGTAAGACAAACTACAGAATATTCAAACACACATCCGGGTGTAAGACAAACTACAGAATATTCAAACACACATTCCAGTGTAAGACAATCTACAGAACATTCAAAAATATCCGAGTGTAAGACAAACTACAGAATATTCAAACACACATCCGAGTGTAAGACAAACTACAGAATATTCAACACACATTCAAGTGTAAGAAAACTAGAGACCAACTAGTAAAGATATACATAAACTGTGATGGCAATACATTCCCTAATGACCAGCTACACATCTGCTATCTAACACATACTTACACAGACGTTCTAAGCCAGGGGAGAGACATGGCAGAGAATTCACATACGTGTACAATCAGAATCAGCACAATGACCTCTGACATCACTAGTTCACTTCCCCATGTCTTGTTTAGCTATGTCCTGGCAGCCGTGCTAGGCTAGTGGCCGGATGCTCGCCTCCTGACCCAGGTGGCAGGGGTTTAAATCTGCATCAGGGCTCCCAGGTTGACTGACCCAAAAATGGGTACCAGGAAATGTTTTCAGAAATAAACATGGCGGCATGACACTGAACACATCTCTCGGCAAATTCCACGTGGTCTATAACAATGTGGTTCTAGCACAATACAACCAAAACACCACAGGCTCCTTGACTTCCTGTACTTAGTTACACCGGCTTCTATCATCTACGCTAGTTAATACTGAAAACAAGACTGACGTATTATTATTACTACTATAGTGGGGTGTTTGTTTCTTCTATACTGTTGCTTGTTGGGTGTTTATCAGCTGAGATATAAAAACTGCCTGTGTCCAATATCACAGCAGGTTCATCATGTGGCACAGCACCCATCTTATCATGTGGCACAACACCCATCTTATCATGTGGCACAACACCCATCTTATCATGTGGCACAACACCCATCTTATCACGTGGCACAGCACCCATCTTATCATGGGGCATAGCATCAGTCTCATCATGGGTAACAACACTCATCTCATCATGTGGCATAGCATCAGTCTCATCATGTGGCACAACACCCATCTTATCACGTGGCACAGCACCCATCTTATCACGTGGCACAGCACCCATCTTATCATGGGGCATAGCATCAGTCTCATCATGGGTAACAACACTCATCTCATCATGTGGCACAGGACCAGTCTCCTCATGGGGCACAACACACATCTCATCATGGGGCACAACACCCATCTCATCATGTGGCACAGCACTCATCTCATGTGGCACAACACCCATCATGGGCACAATACCCATCTCATCATGGGGCACAACACATTCATGATTCCTCACCAGATTCCCTACCCAAGCATGTTAACACCGAATATGTCTTCAATCTTCTGTGCCCAACTTTGTGCTGGTTGGCACCAGCCTCTGCTTCAAGAAACAACACCTTCCATCAGTGTTCTCTCAGTGTTTACTGCGGCCAAAGTTCCAGTTTCCGAGACGTGGTGCTGTTTAATTTCTTCAGTGTTCAGATCTTGAAGAGTACCAGAGGGCCTTGTGGCATAGAGGTCAATGCTCCAGCCTTGCACTACAAATTTCATGGGTTAATGTTTTAACCATCTTTCAGTCCATCAGTGCAGTTTTCCCAGAGAGTTTATGGTCTTTGTGACACTTTACGCAGGTGGTTCTACCAAAAGAAGACTGAGCCCCACCAGATAGAAATTGAAGAAGTGATGGATGTTGTTCCTCTTGCCATAACTGATTAAGTGCCATGGGACGGTTAAGTAATTTCCTTGGGCCTTGGGCTTTATATATCACCAAAATGTTATTGCTTTATAATACAACATGTCTGCTGTCATATTAACAACTGTTAAGTCATAACTATGACACACCTCTACTTTTAATTTTTCATTATCCATGTTTGTTTGATCCAAACCTACTTTATGTATCACATTGAATATGTTAACACCTTTAATCTTGTCGAATGTCAGTGATTTTCTCATCCTTGGTCTAAAGTATTCTAAGAAATGTCCTATAGTATTTAAGTTCAGCATTTAAGTTCAGAAGCACAGATGTTCATCTGGATGTGGTTTTACAGAAGAATGCTGAAAACTCCTTGCTATACCAACATGAAAGAGGCAAAGACATAAAGATAACTTACTACAGACATCAGAAAGAAGCAGTTATTTTTTGGCCATGTTACGAGAAGACAAAAACTAGAACTGGAGAGATAGAGGAAGACAATCAGAGAAGATTCTTGAAAGCCTTTTATCATGGCATGGAAAAGTGTAGCACAAAAACAGAAATACTCTGTTGGAGATCGCAAGATAAGAAGCATGATCACCCATGACAGTCGGCAAGGTAATTGATGATGATGATCATGATGTAGAATAGCTTTGTAATACATAACAGTAATAGGTAACAACAAAGTAACTTATCCGGGAGTCAGTCTCAGCTGAAATGTCCATTGCAACACATAATTAAAAGTTAAATAACCATCTCCATAGAAAAACACCACAGCTGAAATGTCCATTGCAACACATAGATAAAACTTAAATAACCATCTCCATAGAAAAACATCACAGCTGAAATGGATCACCGCTTGTTCAGTCAAGCCATGTTGCTCACAGTGCACTCACCTCACTGGTGAAGTCTATAGATTATTTAACACTACATCAATACTATACAAACTATAGATTGTTTAACACTACATCAATACTATACAGACAAACAGTTGAGTTCACACAAAGCCAGTAGAAAAATATAGTTGAGAATTCTGGCAGTTTGACACCAGAGCTATTTCTGCATGAACAAACACCCCCAGAGATCATCATAAATGTTGTCATGAAAGTATAAGTTCTCTACAAGTATTTTTAACAGCAATGCTCAATTAGCTAGAGATTCGTGTTGGTTGGTTGTGACTCGCACATTTTCTAACAATTATAATTTGATTTCTCCTGCAAACAAGATGGTGTGGATCATTTCTGGAAAACCCTGGATGTTTGCCTTTAGCTAGTTTTGTGATGGCCATATTTCCTGTACAACTGTGACATGAGGTGCTGGTGCTCTTCAGACACCACTTTCTGAGAAAAAACAGCTATAACATTTATATGAAATGGTTGTAAAATGGACACCAACAAATGAGTGGGTACATGTCCCGTGAGTGGGTGAGTACATGTCCCATGAGTGGGCGCATGTCCTGTGGGCAGGTGCATGTCCCATGGGGGGCACATGTCCTGTGGGTGGGTGCATATCCCGTGGGTGGGTAATGTCCCATGAGTGGGTGAGTACATGTCCCATGGATGGGTGCATGTCCTGTTGGTGGGCGTGTGTCCCATGGGCAGGCACATTCTGTGGGTGGGTGCGTGTCCTATGGGTAGGTGCATGTCCTGTGGAAGAGGAAAAAAATAACTGTCCTGCGGGTGGTGTGACCTTACCTGTCATGTTTGTTCCACATGTCCAACCCACTCTCTGCCTGATCAGCGTGGCTGCTGTGGATGCTCCCATTCTCGTTGAACTCACTCCCAGAGTCCAGATCTTCCAAGGAGTCTTGAATCTGCCCAGACACAAAGAGAATACCTGGGTTAGTGATGCACACAACATGCTCAGGCACTAGCATTAATTCACATGCTTATGCAACAGTCATGGTGATTCTGAGGTGCAAGGTGGTATGCAGTGATCAGACTTCATATGTACTCGGTCACTGCATTATGAGATGAAATTTCCAGTGTTTGTTTCATCAGCTTTCTTTCTTAGGCAATCTCTTTTGTCCATTTAATGAAGTAAGGTTATTGCCTACAATGAGGCTGGGTCAATGGTAAACCATGGTGCTGTGTCAATGGCAAACCATAAGGCTGGATCAATGGTAAACCATGAGGCTGGATCAATGGCAAACCATGAGGCTGGGTCAATGGCAAACCATGAGGCTGGGTCAATAGTAAACCATGAGGCTGGGTCAATGGCATATCATAAGGCTGGCTCACTGTCCATATAATGATACCCGCTACCTCGGCATCAGCACACAAGAAGTTTAAGATCAAGCGCTCTTTTCCCATTCGTCCATGCTGATCTACTCACAGTATCATAATCTCTGTGGTTTATATATTGTTGAGCTTTCTTTTGTTGTTTTGTCTGCTGATGAAGGCTGGTTACTGCAACATCCTGTGTTTTCTAGAACTGTGTTTTGTAAAGCGCAGTATACTTCATGCTTTTATATTGGGTATATTTCCATAGCTCTACCACAGTTTTAGTGATATCCTAACATAACAACGGAAGGCTGACAGCACTAGCCACAACACTGAATACCTTAACAGTCTTGGTGGGTGACCATCTGTGGGTACTGCTGCCTGACGTGTTCAAGTTGGTTGTATCTCTGCTGGCTGTGGCCTCCAGCGAAGGGGGCATGTTCAGTGAGGTGTCAAACTGTGACCTGAGGATGGGGGAAGGAAACTGAAAAATTAGTGCTAGAAAACAATGGAGATAGTATGGTAGATATGACACTACTAGGATATTATGTGACAGACAACACAGTAATAATATGTGACAATTCATGGACAATATGTGACAGATACAACATGAATAATATATTGGTGAGACACAGGGATAATATGTGACAGATACAATATGGATACTTATATTGGTGAGACAATATAGAGATAAGTGACAGATATTACATGTATATTATATTGGTGAGACAACACAGGGATAATATATGACAGATAGAATATGGATAATATATTGGTGAGACAACACAGGGATAATATGTGACAGATATAACATGTATATTATATTGGTGAGACAACACAGGGATAATATGTGACAGATATAACATGGATAATATATTGGTGAGACAACACAGGGATAATATGTGATAGATATAACATGGATAATATATTGGTGAGACAACACAGGGAATAATATGTGACAGATAGAATATGCATAATATATTGGTGAGACAACACAGGGATAATATGTGACAGATATAACATGGATAATATGTTAGTGAGACAACACAGGGATAATATGTGACAGATATAACATGGATAATATATTGGTGAGACAACACAGGGATAATATGTGACAGATAGAATATGGATCCCCTCTGCTGTGTGTCCACCGTGACGAGGTAGAGGGGCTTGTGCGTCCCAATGACCCCAAGAGCTATGCCGACGGTAGCACAGCTACTGGTAGGGCCACCCATGTCGGACAGGTCAAGGGAGAGGGACCAGACGAAGAGACACACAAACCTGCTGCCTTGTAGGTAGACTGGGGACAGTCAAAGGCTAGGGAAAGCACCCCAAATACATGCTTGTCGAAATCGGATGTACTGAGCCACAGGCTTGACAAAGCAGTGCAACGTGAAACCTGCTGCCTTGTAGGTAGACTTGGGACAGTCAAAGGCTAGGGAAAGCATCCCGAATAAATGCTTGTCGAAATCGGATGTACTGAGCCACAGGCTTGACAAAGCAGTGCAACGTAACTTAATTCATGATGTCACAAATCAAAATTAATCGATATGGTGCTAATCCCGTGAAGTCCCATCAGGCGGTGATAGTGCCGGGCCCCCTGCCTCGAGGGGGTCCACCCATGACTACTGGTGGTCACCTTCCCCTGTGCTGTGGAGTCAAGGCACAGAGGAGTAGGTTAAGAGCTATTGACCAAATACCCCGGACACTCAACATACTACAGTGGAATGCCGAAGGAGTTTACAAGAAGAAAGACTCCCTAACACAGCGTCTTCATAAAGATAGAATAGATGTGGCATGCATTCAAGAGACACACCTCAACGCCAATCACAAATTCTCAGTCAGAGGATATCAGGCCATACGTTTTGACCGCGAAGGACACAAAGGAGGAGTTCTAATACTTACACGAAATACAATACCTTGCAGCGAAGTATCTGTGATCTCTGACAACCAAACGGAAATTATAGATGATATAATGATAAAGGACGTGAAAATAAGAATCTACAATCTGTATAGCCCAGCAGATAAGGACCTTACACTCTCAAACATGAAAATAACTGACACAAACTGCATTATTGTCGGAGACTTTAATAGCCGTTCAGAAAGATGGGGATACCCAGATACTGACAAAAGAGGAGATGAATTGGAGGACTGGGAAATAGACTCAAATCTCCATCTACTCAACAAAGCGGATGACACACCGAGCTTCTACTCCAGAAGATGGCTTACCACTTCTACTCCAGACTTAGCTTTCTGCACAGGAGACATCCTCCACAAAATCGATCGCCATGTGCTGGACCAATTAGCAGGTAGTGACCACAGACCAATCAAGCTTGAAATGAATATGGAGTATGTTCCACAGGAGCAAAAGCCCTTGCCCCGCTGGAATTACAAACGAGCAGATTGGGACAGATTTGCCATACTAACAGACAAATATTGTGAAAACACAAATACACGATATGGCAACATAAAGCAAATGGTGGAAAGTCTAAACAGAGCGATAATACAGGCAGCCACTGAGTCCATTCCAAGAGGAGCGAGGAAAAATTACAAACCATACTGGACTGAAGAACTACAAAGTTTGGAGGACAAAGTTGAAGATGCCAGGAAGACAGCAGAGAGAGAACAAACAATTGAAGCAAACATCTCTCTCAAAGCCATCTCAGCAAAATATAAAAGAACAGTAAATCAAACAACAAGAGATTGTTGGAGGGAAAAAACAGAAAACCTGAATTTTGACAGGGATGGAAACAAACTATGGAAACTAGTGAAAGCCATGAACAATGAAGGACCTAGAAACAAACAAATAACAATTAAACAAGGAAATGCCTTGCTTACAGGCAAAAAGGCTGCAAATGCACTAATGGAACACTATGCAAATGCTAAACCACATTGATATTACAACCGAACAGAAGAAAGCAATCAAAGACAAACAGATACATCATAGAAATACAGAGACAGCAGCAGAATATATGATGGCAAATCTAACAATGGAAGAAATGGAACAGGCAATGAATACCCTAAAAAAGAAGAAATCACCAGGAAAGGATGGAATCACAAATGAAATGCTAATAGGACTAGGCACCAAGGCAAAGAAGAAACTACTAGCAGTCCTAAATAACAGCTGGAAGAGAGGAATAGTCCCACAGGCATGGAAGGAAGCTATACTAATACCAGTCCCAAAGAAAGGAAAAGACCTGGAAGAACCAAATGGCTATCGACCTATCAGTCTACTGAGCTGTGTAGGAAAATTAATGGAACGCATTATCAATGGCAGGCTAACATGGCATCTGGAAGAAAACAAACTCTTAACACCACACCAAGCAGGATTCAGAAAATACAGATCCACTGAAGATCAAATAACCTATATAGCTCAGGAAATAGAGGATGCCTTCCAAGAGAAAAAGCACACACTAGCAGTCTGGATAGATTTAGAAAAAGCATTTGATAAAGTATGGAAGGAAGGACTGAAAGTAAAACTGCAAAACATGCATGTTTGTGGAAAAATGTATAAATGGATCAGCCACTACCTTGAGAACAGAACTGCCAGGACAAAAGTACAAGGACAAACAAGCAAAATGATGCTGCTGGAGCAAGGTGTCCCCCAAGGAGGAGTTCTTTCACCAACATTATTCCTAGCATATATAAATGACATCCACAGAAAATTTTCCAGCCAGAGTACACACATCCTCCTTTGCAGATGACCTAGCCATATGGACATCTGAAGAATATATTAGTACAGCTAACAGCAGAATACAGCAAGCCTTATTAGCGCTAGAGGACTGGTCAAAATCATGGCTAGTGAAGATAAGTGAGGAGAAAACAACATGCACAGTGTTCTCCCTCTCAAATAAAACTCAGCAACCTAAGCTGGTATTGAATGGAAAAATATTGCGCCATGAAGAAAATCCAAACTATCTAGGAGTCACCTTTGATCGTCGCCTGACATGGAAGACACAGGTTGAGAAAAATCGAACAAGAGCAAGGCAGAGAATGGCAATCATGAAAAAGCTTGCTGGTACAACGTGGGGAGCAGATGAGAAAGTTCTCAAGAAGTTATATACTGGACGGGTGAGGCCAGTACTGGAATATGGCATTGCAGCTTGGGCAACAGCAGCTAAGTCAAACTTTAACAAAATAAGTAGAGTCCAAAACCAAGGAATGCGAATCATAACTGGAAGCCTGAAGACAACGCCTATTAATGAACTAGAAAAGATCACTTGTTTACAACCAATGCAGGATAGAAGAGATAGCAGAGCCCAGCAACAAGCAGAAAAATTTAGAAGATTGACAGACCACCCTATGTACAACAGATTTAATGGTTTTGGAAAGGGAAGACTGAAGCGTAGCAACTTTGTAGAAACTGCAAAAACGAAGGATTAGGGCAGATCCTATACTTAACATATCAACAGTCAAGCCCATACACAATGCACACAACTTCCCAGCTTGGAGACAGCAGCAACTGCCTGAGATGATAGAAAACATTCCTGGTATTGAGAAAAAGAACACTCAGCATGAAACCGAAAGAAGAGAAATAACCCTAAACTACATAAAAGAACATTACCCAAGCAGGAATTGGACCCATGCATATACAGATGGATCAGCCAAAAATTCAATAGAGAATGGAGGAGGAGGAATTCTCCTAAATTTAAAAAATGGAGTGAAAAAAACACATTCAATGGCAACTGGAAAATGTTCAAGTAACTTCAAAGCGGAGGTAGAGGCTTTGAAAACTGCAGCAGAAATGCTCCTGATGGAGGAAAATAAAGAGAAGCAAATAGCTATCTTCACAGATGCAAAGTCAGCTGTCTCAATACTCAAGAGCAATAACAGCACAGAACTAACTGACCTAAGAGCAGCACTCCATGGTCTATGCCAGAAATCCAAAAAAGTTGTAATACAGTGGATCCCATCACATTGCAGTATACCTGGAAACGAAGAGGCTGACAGACTGGCAAAAGAGGGCGGACGACTACCACAGCCTGACATAGACATAACCTATAATGAGGCAAAGAGGTTGATAAAAAGCACTTATAGAACCAAATGGGAATCTGAGCATCCAGGCCATCAGAAGGATGATGCATATTACAAACTCGACCGAAGAGAACAAGTAGCAATCTTCAGGCTCCGCACAGGACATAACAGGCTGAAATACCACTTGTTCAATAAACTAAAGATAGGAGATACTGATGAATGTAATTGTAGAACTGGAAAAATGACAGCAAAACATTTGCTGCAGGATTGCCCAACGTATGCAGAACAGAGAAAGATATTTTGGCCCACACCTGCTTCATTTGAGGACAAGCTCTATGGAGATATCAACAAGCTCAAGTTGACCGCAGCTTACTTTAACTACATACAGGTTGACATTTAAAGGTGCATGAAGACCCAGAGGCATGAAATGGAATATTGCTTGGATAGCAAATCCATTATGTGGAAAGTCCAAATCGAAAGCTCGCTGTGTGGGCTTCATAAAAGGTGGAAAAGTGTCCTAGTGGCACGAAATGGAATATTGCTTGATAGCAAATCCATTACGTGGAAAGTCCGAATCAAAAGCCCATTGTGTGGGCTTCATAAAAGGTGGAAAAGTGTCCTAGTGGCATGAAATGGAATATTGCTTGGATAGCAAATCCATTACGTGGAAAGTCCGAATCGAAAGCTCACTGTGTGGATGTCATCTGCAGACTGCATACTTCTGGTTTCCGGAAGAACAGCCTATGGTGAACGGAAGGCCCAATATACGGAAGTGAGGCTAAGCAGCCATGTGCAGGACGTGACGATTCCTTGGGTGAGCCCAGTACCAGAGCACTATGTATCGGCTCTGCAAGTATGGAAGCCTCCTTGGATGGCGGGGAATGCCCATGGTCTGCCCCTGCCTTCCCTTGAGGGCTGACCAGGATCTTTGGCTGTTCTATATGGACCAGCTGGGATGGGGGATAACACCACAACAGTGAGAGTCAAACGTCCTAAGAAACCCCCGGGAAGGTTAACCCGGTCAACAAATGCCCGCAGAAGTCGGATGTGTCGGCCTAACGGCGCAAGAACGCAGCTCTGCTGTAAACAGGCACAACGCAATCGCATCCGAAAAAAAACTCCGGATGAACGAAGAAGAAGAAGAATATGGATAATATATTGGTGAGACAACACAGGGATAATATGTGACAGATATAACATGGATAATATGTTAGTGAGACAACACAGGGATAATATGTGACAGATACAACATGTATATTATATTGGTGAGACAACACAGGGATAATATGTGACAGATAGAATATGGATAATATATTGGTGAGACAACACAGGGATAATATGTGACAGATACAACATGTATATTATATTGGTGAGACAACACAAGGATAATATGTGACAGATACAACATGTATATTATATTGGTGAGACAACACAAGGATAATATGTGACAGATATAACATGGATAATATATTGGTGAGACAACACAAGGATAATATGTGACACATATAACATGGATAATATATTGTTGAGACAACACAGGGATAATATGTGACAGATAGAATATGGATAATATATTGGTGAGACAACACAGGGATAATATGTGACAGATATAACATGGATAATATATTGGTGAGACAACACAGGGATAATATGTGACAGATAGAATATGGATAATATATTGGTGAGACAACACAGGGATAATATGTGACAGATACAACATGTATATTATATTGGTGAGACAACACAGGGATAATATGTGACAGATAGAATATGGATAATATATTGGTGAGACAACACAGGGATAATATGTGACAGATATAACATGGATAATATATTGGTGAGACAACACAAGGATAATATGTGACAGATATAACATGGATAATATATTGGTGAGACAACACAGGGATAATATGTGACAGATAGAATATGCATAATATATTGGTGAGACAACACAGGGATAATATGTGACAGATAGAATATGGATAATATATTGGTGAGACAACACAGCGATAATATGTGACAGATATAACATGGATAATATGTTAGTGAGACAACACAGGGATAATATGTGACAGATAGAATATGGATAATATATTGGTGAGACAACACAGGGATAATATGTGACAGATACAACATGGATAATATATTGGTGAGAGAACACAGGGATAATATGTGACAGATATAACATGGATAATATGTTAGTGAGACAACACAGGGATAATATGTGACAGATAGAATATGGATAATATATTGGTGAGACAACACAGGGATAATATGTGACAGATAGAATATGGATAATATGTTAGTGAGACAACACAGGGATAATATGTGACAGATATAACATGGATAATATGTTAGTGAGACAACACAGGGATAATATGTGACAGATACAACATGGATAATATATTGGTGAGAGAACACAGGGATAATATGTGACAGATATAACATGGATAATATGTTAGTGAGACAACACAGGGATAATATGTGACAGATAGAATATGGATAATATATTGGTGAGACAACACAGGGATAATATGTGACAGATAGAATATGGATAATATATTGGTGAGACAACACAGGGATAATATGTGACAGATAGAATATGGATAAGATATTGGTGAGACAACACAGGGATAATATGTGACAGATATAACATGGATAATATGTTAGTGAGACAACACAGGGATAATATGTGACAGATATAACATGGATAATATGTTAGTGAGGCAACACAGGGATAATATGTGACTGATAGAATATGGATAATATATTGGTGAGACAACACAGGGATAATATGTGACAGATATAACATGGATAATATATTGGTGAGACAACACAGGGATAATATGTGACAGATATAACATGGATAATATGTTAGTGAGACAACATAGGGATAATATGTGACAGATATAACATGGATAATATGTTAGTGAGACAACACAGGGATAATATGTGACAGATATAACATGGATAATATGTTAGTGAGACAACACAGGGATAATATGTGACAGATATTACATGGATAATATGTTAGTGAGACAACACAGGGATAATATGTGACAGATAGAATATGGATAATATATTGGTGAGACAACACAGGGATAATATGTGACAGATATAACATGGATAATATGTTAGTGAGACAACACAGGGATAATATGTGACAGATATAACATGGATAATATATTGGTGAGACAACACAGGGATAATATGTGACAGATATAACATGGATATGTTAGTGAGACAACACAGGGATAATATGTGACAGATAGAATATGGATAATATATTGGTGAGACAACACAGGGATAATATGTGACAGATATAACATGGATACTATATTGGTGAGACAACACAGGGATAATATGTGACAGATAGAACATGGATAATATATTGGTGAGACAGGGATAATATGTGACAGATATAACATGGATAATATATTGGTGAGACAACACAGGGATAATATGTGACAGATAGAATATGGATAATATATTGGTAAGACAACACAGGGATAATATGTGACAGATAGAATATGGATAATATATTGGTGAGACAACACAGGGATAATATGTGACAGATAGAACATGGATAATATATTGGTGAGACAACACAGGGATAATATGTGACAGATAGAACATGGATAATATGTTAGTGAGACAACACAGGGATAATATGTGACAGATATAACATGTATATTATATTGGTGAGACAACACAGGGATAATATGTGACAGATATAACATGGATAATATGTTAGTGAGACAACACAGGGATAATATGTGACAGATATAACATGTATATTATTTTGGTGAGACAACACAGGGATAATATGTCACAGATAGAATATGGATAATATATTGGTGAGACAACACAGGGATAATATGTCACAGATAGAATATGGATAATATATTGGTGAGACAACACAGGGATAATATGTGACAGATAGAACATGGATAATATATTGGTGAGACAACACAGGGATAATATGTGACAGATAGAACATGGATAATATATTGGTGAGACAACACAGGGATAATATGTGACAGATATAACATGGATAATATGTTAGTGAGACAACACAGGGATAATATGTGACAGATATAACATGGATAATATATTGGTGAGACAACACAGGGATAATATGTGACAGATATAACATGTATATTATATTGGTGAGACAACACAGGGATAATATGTGACAGATAGAATATGGATAATATATTGGTGAGACAACACAGGGATAATATGTGACAGATAGAACATGGATAATATATCAGTGAGACAACACAGGGATAATATGTCAGGCACACAATAACGAGATAATGTGAAAGATAATGTGTTAAAATGCACTGGTATACAGGAAGATACTGCTATTGAAGTTTGAAGAAAGTTGTGGCCAGGTGAGCTGACCATACCCTTCCTCACTCCCTATCCTTGTCAGATAATGTCCAGAAAATTGGTTAAATTGTTCAATACCCACGAATCTGGGTCGACTTCAGTGCGGCACTCGACAGACAAAATAATCTGCCTGTTCTGGGGATTGAACACGCACCAACATCTCAGCCTGCAGGATATACTTGAAGAAGGTTCAAGGTGAGAGGACCAGTTCACTGGACTGGGTTTGAGCCCACATGACTCAGTCTCTCTCTCTGCAGAGCAGCCAGCCACAACTCAAGAGCATTGTAGAACTGCAGATCTCGAGGCAGATGTCTTGACTGCTTCATTGCAGAGACCCCTTGACAGTTAGTCACAGTTCCAACTTCACGGCATCAGGTCACCCTAAAATTACTCAGTTCCTGTCCCAGTGAAAACCCCACAGAATGCTCCTTACTGTCCAATGTGAAAAATGAGAAAATGAGGCTGCAGACCTGACAAATCCAACAGCACGCACATGTAAGCATGATAAGGTCGCTGCCAGAATGCCAACACAACAGTCCGCCACTAGAATTACAATTCATCGTCGAAGCAAGCAGCAGTCATTAGAAAAACTAGTAGTTGCACATGGATTAATGCTTAAAGCAAACCAGCTAGTTCGGCTACAGGCCAGCCATAAAATATTACAGAACATGCAGTTCACAACACAAACCACTGTGGATAGACAAAAAACATGAAATCAACAGTTCACAATGTCACACCACACACTCAACTCATTAGCTGGGCCACGGAACCATGTAGTACAAGTCCAAATGAGGAAAATGCATGAGCAAATAGTGACCACAAGCAAACAACATCCCAAGGCCTTAACGGATCGCCCACTATCTGTGAAACTGGACCAGAAGTCCTCACCCCTTAATTGGAAGAGTGTAAGCATGTTTGAGTTGGAAAATGCTGCTCCTGTCTAATGAACAAAGCTTTTAACTTCAAGCTGAAGAGTTCTACCATGAATTCAGATAAGCGGAAAAACACAACCACATATACTTACTTAAAAGGTTCCTCAGCTACAGGGAATGAAGACTCGAAGTTGCCCATGTCAACTGTGATTGGAGACGAAGACATGGCCAGGGCTTTCTCAATGCTGAAATGTTCCTCCAGGACTGTAGGAAACATATGGACAAGGCTTGTGAACATCTAAACAATGTTCTTAATCTCTCTCTCTCTCTCTTTCTCTACACAATGCAAAACCACGAAGTATAGGACAGCTGTACAAAATAAAATTACGTTAAACAAAGGATGCGGCAACAAGCCTTCATCAGCATACAAACACAAGACACCTCTAACATAAAATCCATGGAGATGACACTACAGTGATTACATGATGACAAATTCAGTAGCTCACAGAGTACCAGAATGTGAAACATTGTTTCAACTGCTCTATTCACATTTTCATTTTTTTCACATTTTAAACCAATTTATTTCTCTCTTTTTCTCTCCCTCTTTCACACAGATGACCTGTCTCAAAGATTGCAGGAGACATATAGACAAGGTTTGCGAACATGTGAACAAGGCATTGTTCTTAATCTCTCTTTTTCTTTCCCTCCCTCCCCCTCTCACAAAAGAACCTGCTCAACCTGCCCAAAGATTGTAGGAGATATATAATATGTGAAAAACTAAAACAGGCCTAATTACACACAGAGCCTAGTTTCGCCAGATCTAGGCCCTTGTCGTGTCTCATGAGGGTTTGAACCCTGGTCATCTACAAGAGTAGACATGTACTGCTGTTCTAATAGCAGGTTGTCATTGAAATAAATATAAGAGATGCAAAGTAAAAAAAAATTTTTTAAATAAACGTGTCAAAGGGTCCTTTATTTATTTATAGAAATAAACGCACTGAAACAAATAGGTCACTGCCAAGGTTATATTTCAAATGTGAGAAAACCCATCCATAAAGCAATATTTATAGTGCGATTCTGGTAGTCATTGCCAGGGCTGTAGCAAAGGGGTTACATATGCAATTCAGAATCCTGCATACTGAATTTGAAACAGCTATGGGCGACTTGGAAGCAGACTTCCTTGCATTGGTTTTCATGTAATGATGTGAGTGCTGGTCATTCAGAAAGTAACATAATAATAATGGCAAACAAACTTGCCACGAAATCACAAACATCGAAATAATGCTCAGGATTGACTGCGAGGTCCTGTAAAGGATAGTGCAACTAACTTTTTAAAACTGGTATTCAAACATTTGGATTCTTGCCGATGCTGTAGTTTGTGGCGCAGAACTGCGATTCTCCTTGTGTGACCTAGGGGGAGGGGGAGAGACCGAAGCACTTATGGAGATGTCCAAAGAACAATGAAAGTGATCCCTTACTAAAAGCCAAACAAAACAAGTTATAGAACATAACAGGCGCATGAGAATGAAATATAGTCATATCTGATGATGCAGTAGTGGTGATGATGGTAGTGGTGATGTTGATGGTAGTGATGATAATGATGGCAGTGATGATAATGATGGCAGTGACAAGATGGTGGTGGTCAACTGTAAGTGGCATCACTGTACCTGGGGATGTCGCTGGATCTGATATCTCTGAGCAGGTTGAGGTGTCGAGCACATCGTCTGTGGATTGGTTCAGGGGGGACAACGGCTCTTCTGTCCAATGAAAAACAATATTACTTATTGAATAATACAATAACATTTCATCTGACTTAAAGATACGAGGGGAAGTCATATTAAGTATAAGAAATTTTCTGAATAACCATTTTTCTTTTTTACAACAGTATCAGCCAGAAAATGTGTGCATGTTATTTCTCAACATAGTCCCTCCTATCTGGCAACACATTTGGTCCACCTGTCCATTTGTTGATGCTGTCTAGGAAAATCCTACCTTGCACTGCCTCCATTACCTTGTTAGTTGTTAGTCACGGTTCCATCTTCAAGGCTAAGGATCACCCAATAATGCTCTGATCCTGTGCCTGTGAATATCACACAAAATGCTCCTCACTGTCCCATGTGAAAAGTAACAGACAGCAGTCCCGACAAACCAACAGTACGCAAAGGCATACATACATAAGGCCACTGCCAGAATGCCAACACAATAGCCGCAACTAAAATTACAGTTCATGGTCAATGGAAGTGCCAGCCTAGAAAACTAGTAGTTACACACACATTAGTGCATAAGGCAAAACCAGCTAGTTTAGCAACCGGCCGTCTGTATTTTTCTGAACCTGCAGTTCACAATACGAACCACTGCAGACATGTAAAAGTATTCCACATGAAATCTACAGCTCACAGTGTCACTTCAAACACAACTCAGTGGCTGTGCGATGGAACCACATTACCTCATTATCTACAAACCTCCAACCCCACAATGTTCCTTCAAGGACCCTAACAAGTGAAAGTCCGAAGGTGCCAAGTCTAGACTGTATGCTGAATGTTTCAAGAGCTCAAATGTCAGAGCATGCAGTGTGTCCAATGTATGCACAGCCAGTATCAGGTCTGGCATTGTGCAGCAACAATACGTCTTTCCGGTGTTTTGATAGTATCGCTTCAATTTACTCACGAAGAATGTCCTGGAAATGAACCAATATAGGGTCCTTGATATTACAAAAGATGATCATCATGACTTTCCCCAGCAGATCCCTGCGTATATAATTTTTTTACCAGTTTAAAATCTTTCTACCCATTCGCACTCTCCTCTGACTCATGACAACCTCTCTCCATACTGAACCATAATTCTTCTGTAGATCTCACAAGGTGTCACACCCTCTGATCTCAGACAACTGTCTCCATACAGAACCATCATTCTTCTGTAGATTTCACCAGGTTTCACACCCTCTGATCTCAGACAACCTGTCTCCAAACTGAACCATCATTCTTCTGTAGATTTCACCAGGTTTCCCACCCTCTGATCTCAGACACGAATAACACCTTGTTGTTCTTCCGTGTTGCACATCCATAGTGGCAGAAGTAAAAGAGAAATCAAAAAATGAATAGAATGACTAAAAATGCTTTCAGCAGCATGAAATGAGTATTAACATCTAGAGAAATTAACAACGCATTAAAAATGAGAATTGTCAAATGCTACATATATTCAACACTACTGTATGGCACGGTAGCCTGGACATTGAACAAGCAACTAGACAGTCAATTAGAGGCCCTGGAGATGTGGATATACAGAAGAATATGTCATATTTCATGGAAACAAAAGCAATCAAATACAGAGGCTCTAGAAAAACTGGGAATGAAAAGAGAGTTGAAGAAATAAAGAGGCAAGTGAAATATTTCCTGATTGATCATTACACCTTAACAACATTAAACCTAACTTATACCTTACTTAAAGAGATCCCATAACATTACACCTTGCTTACAGATCCAATAACCAGTTTACTTAAGGACACAAGATAATACAGTTTGTGTTAGGAACCAATGCCAAGCTTTTCTGTGTCAAGTACAATATTAAGTATGAAGTACTGTACACATACCACGTACACTAGACTTACCAAGTACACTGTGTACGGTCCTGACAAGAGGTGTAGGCCTAGCTGGAGATATAGGCATCTCAATATCACTGTCAGTGGATAAGACCGGGGGTAAGCCAGCAGCCTTCTGCAGGTCTGTCAGGTCTTTCTCCAGCATGAATATCTGTAACACAACAACATCAAGGTTGCTAGAATATAAGCCTTCTGCAGGACAATACAAACAGCCCATCAAGGCACACATAGGGAATTTCTTTTGTTCACTTGAAATATGCCTATAAATGCAATATTGTCTCTTGTATGAATTTAACTGTCTTTTTTTAGTTCACTAAGCGGTCCATAGTTTATCTTACACTGTCGTCTCTCTAGGCCAGAAGGTTTGCCTAGACATGTTGTATTTTGGGCAGTCTTGGAGTATGTGATCTGCTGTCTGTGATGCCAATCCACATGTGCATATGGCTGATTCACTAATCACTAATTCTGTATACATGTGGTTGCGTAATCTATTGTGTCCTGTTCTGAGGGCACAGAATAATGTTCTTGTCTGCCCATAATGTGGTAGTCGTCTTGAGCAGGTTTTTTGAGAGGCTTTCTGACTGATTTGATCATTCTTTTCTTTTGGTGGTATGCAACGGGCACATAAGGCTGTTCTTATTTTGCTCCTTCCTTAGCTAATCGATCAGCTCTCTCATTTCTGGGTACTCCAGTGCGGATGGTATCCACTGTATGGTGACCTTATACTGACTACTAAGTTCAGAAAGTAGTGTCCTTAGTAATTTCCCAGACAGGAGCGCCTCGAGTACTGATTTTGCATCTATCAATAGCACCACAGGTTGTGTACTATGGCTGGTATTTAGTAATTTCTCTATTGTTATCTTGATTGCCTCAATTTCAGCATCATAGTTATGGCAGTACTTTCCTGTTGGTACTCTGGCCGTGTCCCTAGTATTATTTGGGTATTCTACATAGGAACAATAACAGCTACCTCATCAAGGCATACATAGGAACAATAACAAACAGCCATTCAAGGCATACATAGGAACAATAACAAACAGCCCATCATGGCATACAGGAAGAATAACAAACAGCCATTGAAGACATACATAGGAACAATAACAGCACAAGAAGGCTGACTATTTGCTGTTAAGACACATCACCAAGACAGGCATCAGAACATAAACAGCACCATTACTTAACTCAAGAATTAACATCAAGACCTTCACCTACATGTCCTGTCCCCTTCTTCCAAAAACATCAAAGAGTTCCATTGCTGCTTATTCCAGTAACAACTTGATTACAAGTCTTCGTGGCTTTTCCTCTACTCAATCACTGCATTCTCCACCCGATCCCAGAGAGCCTTCACCAAATCAACTTTATCATAAAGTAGCTGTTCTCCCCCCCCCCCCCCCTCCCCCCAGTGGGACAAAAGTAGCCAGTTTATCAGCCTGTTCATTGCCCGACAAACCAGCCTGCCCTGGGCAGGACATCCATGAAATGCTTGTATTCTCCACTGTTTATCAACAGACTAAATATGTGTTGCTCAAATCAGTTTAAATGCATCAATTTATCATTAGAATCAGATTCGATGAAATGATGCACAATTATAATATAAGAATGGGTGAGTTGTGCTTACCCTGTCTTTAAGGGATTTGACCAGAGAATTGTACTGCTGGTCTTTCTCAGCTTGCTGCTCCAGGAGTGACTCCCTCTCCTGGATGAAGTCCTTCTCCCTGTAAGACAGCAATTCTCAAATATCAAGGAGGAGGAGGAGGAGGAGGAGGAGGAGGAGGAGGAGGAGAAGGAGGAGGAGGAGGAGACTGAATAAACAAGAAGAAGAAGAACATGGAGGAAGCAGAAGTAAGATAACTATAAAACACAGTGTTCTGCACATGTAACTAAGTTGTGTGTACATGACATTAAGATGTGTGTACATGACATTAAGATGTGTGTACATGTCACTAAGATTATTTCATTAACATGTGTGTACATGTTATTAAGATGTGTGTACATGTCCTTAACATATGTGTACATGACATTAAGATGCATGTACATCATATTAACATGTGTGTACACATCATTCAGATGTGTGTACATGACATTAAGATGCATATACATGTCATTAAAATTGGTAAGCATACAAAAGGCCACACAAACAAAAGATGTACAAAACTAACTAAATCACAGACACCAAAGAAGTGCATGAAGACTGTCCCAGAACTGCCAGCAGATCAAGCTGTTGAAAGGTGACATAAAGTTAACTGCAGGCTCTTTACAGGATGTTGCAATCAATCCCAGCATTGACTGGCTGTTTGTGATCGACTAGGCAATGCTAGTTCAGTAGCTTGCCATGGCTTTCTGAAAGACCAACACCACATATCTAAACCAACACTGAGCAGTCCGCTTCCAAATCACCTACAGCTGGTTTCAAACCTTCGACTCAGTATGAGGGGGAATTATGAAACTGTGTGCCTCACTATACCCTAAGCCAGAGACCTGATATAAAACTGTAAAAGATGAAGAGCTCTGCTACTAGAGAACTGGTCAGCTCACCTCAGCTGGTAGTCTTTGATCAGTTTCTTTGCCTTGTGGTACTTCTTCTCCAGGGCCCCAAGCTCTCGGACCTTCTTCTCCAACTCGATGTGCTGGCTCTGGGAGGCCACCATCATGTCCTGTGGAGGAGAGTGTATTATCCCAGGTTTAGTCACATTAACACAACAGTATGGAGCGGTTATTTCAAATTATTCTAAGGTATATTTACATTAGTGTCAGGTCTTAGATAGATATGACTGAGCTATGACAGTAGACGGTACTACCTGCTTTCTGTTTGCCCAAATGTTAGGCGGTGCTCACCAAACACAACACCCCACACTGTGTGAACGGCTTCGGGTGAAAGAACGCAATTGGGAAGGTAAAATTCTCATCCTGGTGTGAGGAAATGCAACCTATGGCTACATCCTAAATTGACCTGGCTACATCCTAAATTGACCTGGCCACATCCTAAAATGACCTGGCTACATCTTAAATTGACTAGGCTACATCCTAAATTGACCTGGCCACATCCTAAATTGACCTGGCCACATCCTAAAATGACCCAGCTACATCTTAAATTGACCTGGCCACATCCTAAAATGACCTGGCTACATCCTAAAATGACCCGGCTACATCCTAAAATGCCTGTCCACAGATGTGAAGTCACAGAACCAGACTTGCACACTCCACTGGTTTCTGTGCTTGGAGATGGAAAAGACAGCTCTGCAACACAACCCCCATGGAAAAGGTACCGTGACTGGAGCTAAGTCTGTACACCAAACACTTTGATAAATGCAAGCCCATTTCAGGGACAAAACAATCTGAAGGTCAATATATTTGGGTGTTAGTTATCTGTTGGGGTATCATCCTTAAACTACAGACAAGTCCACGGGTGCTTAGGTCCTCCCAACATATGCATCAGCATTCAACTGCTAATAGTGCCAGTTTTGTGTTGATTGATGAGATCCATCATTCTCCCAATGTGCCTTTTGGGTGTGTTATTTGGATGAAACCTCAAGTCCTTCAGAATATCTACAAATACCAACAACTAACCACAATATGGCCTGAGTACATCTGTGTGCCTGATGCATGTATTACCTTGTACTGAGACAGTTCCTTCTTCAAGGCATCAAAATGCTTGTCTCTCTCCTGGAACCTCCTGGTCAGATCTTCCAGCTTCTTCTCCAGCAACCGCTTCTGTCCCTCACTGCTTTCAAGTGCCACCAGCTGAGGACATAATGTATGTTTATGAAACACACATGAAAGTATCAGTTAATTGCTAACAAGGCAGCTGTGAAGTAACAGGTTTAAAATAAGGCAGTCGTGAAGTAACATATTTAAAATAAGGCAGATATGGAGTAATAAAACGATAAAAATTAGGAACATTAAATATTTGACATGTAACAAGACATCTCTTCATCTGCTTTCGTTTGCTTGAAATGTGACTATATCTGCAATGTTGTCTCTCGTTTGAAATGTGTCTATATCTGCAATGTTGTCTCTTGTATGAAATGTGACTATATCTGCAATGTTGTCTCTTGTATGAAATGTGTCTATATCTGCAATGTTGTCTCTTGTATGAAATGTGACTATATCTGCAATGTTGTCTCGTATGAAATGTGTCTATATCTGCAATGTTGTCTCTTGTTTGAAATGTGTCTATATCTGCAATGTTGTCTCTTGTATGAAATGTGTCTATATCTGCAATGTTGTCTCTTGTATGAAATGTGACTATATCTACAATGTTGTCTCTTGTATGAAATGTGTCTATATCTGCAATGTTGTCTCTTGTATGAAATGTGACTATATCTGCAATGTTGTCTCTTGTATGAAATGTGTCTATATCTGCAATGTTGTCTCTTGTATGAAATGTGTCTATATCTGCAATGTTGTCTCTTGTATGAAATGTGACTATATCTGCAATGTTGTCTCTTGTTTGAAATGTGACTATATCTGCAATGTTGTCTCTTGTATGAAATGTGTCTATATCTGCAATTCTATCTCTTGTATGAATTTGTCTTTTTTAATTTACTCAGCGGTCCAGAGAGTTTATTTTCCACTTTTGTTTCTCTAGGCCAGAAGGTTTGCCTAGATATGTGATATTTTGGGCAGTCTTGGAGTGTGTGATCTGCTGTCTGCTGCACCAAACCACATGTGCACATGGCTGATTCATTGAATCTATCAGATATTCCAATAAGGCAGTCACAGATACAGAAATCTATTCCTGATGTATCGTGTCCAGGTTTTTCTGGCTTGTAAACCAAAGTTAAGAGTGGCGTCTCACCTTCCCCTTTAACTTGACAATCTCAGCTTCTGCCACTGCAAGCTTGTATTGACTCTGTGGACAATGGAGAATGTGTATACATCAACAACTAGATGACTGAGTGACTGACGGACAGGCATCTTTCACTGACAAGTCAGCACTTGTGCTTTATCACTACACAACTTTCTCACAAGATAATTTGTGTCACACCACACAATATAAATTTCACATACTATACCTCGCACACAGTATGAATTTCACACACTATACCTCACACACAATATGAATTGAACATATTACACCTCAAACACAATATGGTATATACCCAAAATGCTTTAAGATGTGAAAAAGTCTTTCTCAAACCACCTTTCATATTACCCACAATTTACCACTTATATTTTCACACAATATAACATCTTACACAGCATGCAGCTAGTCAAACTGCTATAGAACATTCAGCTCATTACATTACATACACCTCCCACCATTCAACATACAGTCTCCCACTCAACATACAGCCTCACTCAACATAGTCTTTAACAATATACAGCCTTCCCCCGCTCCAGCATACAGTCTCCAACACCAAGATGCATGCTGTCTGACTGTATTATACCCAATGAATGCCAACTCTCTCTTTCAGTTTAACACGCAGCCTCTTTCTCTTGCCCCCCCCCCCCCCCCCCCCAAACATACAACATACAGCCTCCAGCACCAAGATGCATGCTGTGTTAACTGTATTATACCCATTGAATGCCAACTATTCATCTCTTTCAGTTTAACACAGCCTTTTTCTCTCACACCCCCCCCCCCCAAAAAAAAGACAGCCTCCCCACAACATATAGCCTCTAACACAATACACAGCCTCCCCCACCAGGATGCATGCTGTCTGACTATTATACCCTGTGCCCACCAGCTCTCACCTCCACCCCCAACATACAGCCTCCACCCCAACATACAGCCTCCCCCATCAGGATGAATGCTGTCTATTTTACCCAGTGCCCAGTGAATGCCAGCTCTCACCTCTTTCAGTTTCACATAGAGCTTCTCATTCTCCATGTCGGAGACACAGAATCGCTGGAGCTTCCTGGCTTGTCCTCAATGCCTTCCAGCACCACAGCCCCCGATGTGGTCGCCTGCAGCTCCAAGACCTCCGGAGAGCTGTCCCCGACATCCTCACCATTGGAAGGCTGTGGACTGGGGAGTGGTGTCACCGGCGGCTGTCTCCTGTTCCAGCTGCAGCCGTTCTTGATCAGACAGCTCCGGCTCCAGGTGGTTGGAGGTCTCTTTCTCCAGGGCACCTTCACCGTCCTGGACACATGTGATAACAATGACAGGTTAGAATGTGATACATTGACGACACCATTTACAAAAAAACTGTCATTTACTGCCAATATAGTACCTTGCGGTGTATGGCAGAGGGGTCTTTGAGCCTGAGGAATTAAGGCCTGCCTGGCTAGTGCAGTCGCCGCGAACTGTGCAGGTTAGGATTTTCTTTTTCACCCCGACAGAAAAAAATCCCACACCTTACCGAGGGATAGAACCCGGGTCTCCCGAATGAGAGTCCGGCGTTCTAGCCACTCGGCCAACTGCTCCTCAATTTACAGAATGTGACAAACTGACTTTACATAGGTGATCTATGCAATAGTAACATAATGCATGAATGATCTATACAATAGCAACATAATGGATGAATGATCTATACAATACCAACACAATGCATGAATAATATAACAATGCGAACACAACACAACTAATATTTGAGGTAGCGTAAGTAATAAAAAACATAAGAACTCTACCAAGAAAACATATGTACATGCTGTTACTGACAAAACAATAGCAAACAACACTGAGTGACTACACATACTCTATGCTCTACCTTCTCATCCCCTTCTGACTCAGACCCGGAGTTTTCTCCAGCATCCTGCAGTTGTTGCTGCTGCTGCTCTTCGAAGAGATGGCTGTGGGCATGCCGCTCTAACACTTCATCTTTAGGCTGCAAATTTCCACAACAGGGTCAGGTTATGGTTTTTGAACCAGATTTGGTGCAATAAAAACACTTGTGATGATATACTTGCACAATTTAGAGCACTTAGTGCAGACATGCAGCCTTTGAAGACTCCAGTAGAATAGTCTTAGCTGAGTTGAGCTGAGTCAAGAACCGTCATCACAGCACTCAGGATATTCCCATATGTGCCCCATTATCTCCAACAACCAGTTAAGCGTTCCAATACTAATGGTACCAACTGCAATATGATTATGTGTCCACCTGGCCTTTCCTGGGAGCACTGAGTGTCAGTCAGATTCACTGGTCACTCCCTGCTGCACCATCCTCTCCAGGTAGTGTATCCATTCCTCCACAAAATACACACGATGTCATACGGCCCTGACCACATCTGTATCATCAATACTTCACCCAGCGGTGCAGGCCCTTCCAATTTGTCTGCCTGCTCATTTCCCAATACACCAGCATGGGGAAAATATCCAACAAATGCTTCTGATCTTTTGATTCTTTAATTGAAGCATGCCAGCTGAGATGACTTGGTCATGTCTGCTAAATTAGAGACGACAGCAGCCATGCCATCTATGGACTACACAAAGCCATTTGACCAGTAGAGTGCTGTTCTTATAGGACATGTCCAGGCAGTAGAACGCGAGGCCTCGTGCCCTGAAGATGTCCATCTAACACAACTGCAAGCACAAAATCCCCGATTCTTCTGGAGTGACCAGAAAAGGCCAGAGAATTACAACTAGACATCTTAAACAATACAGCTGAACATGAAAAGTGTGAGGTAGAATGTTACATGGATTTTTGTATTAATGTCTGCATGCAACAGTCTTACAGAAGCTTGACCACACTTCCACTTAACATCCACAGACCTAGTGTGAGGTGGAATGTTACATGGATGTTTGTATTAATGTCTGCATGCAACAGTCTTACAGAAGCTTGACCACACTTCCACTTAACATCCACAGACCTAGTGTGAGGTAGAATGTTACATGGATGTTTGTATTAATGTCTGCATGCAACAGTCTTACAGAAGCTTGACCCACACTTCCACTTAACATCCACAGACCTAGTGTGAGGTAGAATGTTACATGGATGTTTGTATTAATGTCTGCATGCAACAGTCTTACAGAAGCTTGACCACACTTCCACTTAACATCCACAGACCTAGTGTGAGGTAGAATGTTACATGGATGTTTGTATTAATGTCTGCATGCAACAGTCTTACAGAAGCTTGACCACACTTCCACTTAACATCCACAGACCTAGTGTGAGGTAGAATGTTACATGGATGTTTGTATTAATGTCTGCATGCAACAGTCTTACAGAAGCTTGACCACACTTCCACTTAACATCCACAGACCTAGTGTGAGGTAGAATGTTACATGGATGTTTGTATTAATGTCTGCATGCAACAGTCTTACAGAAGCTTGACCACACTTCCACTTAACATCCACAGACCTAGTGTGAGGTAGAATGTTCATGGATGTTTGTATTAATGTCTGCATGCAACAGTCTTACAGAAGCTTGACCACACTTCCACTTAACATCCACAGACCTAGTGTGAGGTAGAATGTTACATGGATGTTTGTATTAACGTCTGCATGCAACAGTCTTACAGAAGCTTGACCACACTTCCACTTAACATCCACAGACCTAGTGTGAGGTAGAACGTTACATGGATGTTTGTATTAATGTCTGCATGCAACAGTCTTACAGAAGCTTGACCACACTTCCACTTAACATCCACAGACCTAGTGTGAGGTAGAATGTTACATGGATGTTTGTATTAACGTCTGCACTGCAACAGTCCTTACAGAAGCTTGACCACACTTCCACTTAACATCCACAGACCTAGTGTGAGGTAGAATGTTACATGGATGTTTGTATTAACGTCTGCATGCAACAGTCTTACAGAAGCTTGACCACACTTCCACTTAACATCCACAGACCTAGTGTGAGGTAGAATGTTACATGGATGTTTGTATTAACGTCTGCATGCAACAGTCTTACAGAAGCTTGACCACACTTCCACTTAACATCCACAGACCTAGTGTGAGGTAGAATGTTACATGGATGTTTGTATTAACGTCTGCATGCAACAGTCTTACAGAAGCTTGACCACACTTCCACTTAACATCCACAGACCTAGTGTGAGGTAGAATGTTACATGGATGTTTGTATTAACGTCTGCATGCAACAGTCTTACAGAAGCTTGACCACACTTCCACTTAACATCCACATGACCTAGTGTGAGGTAGAATGTTACATGGATGTTTGGTATTAACGTCTGCATTGCAACAGTCTTACAGAAGCTTGACCACACTTCCACTTAACATCCACAGACCTAGTGTGAGGTAGAATGTTACATGGATGTTTGTATTAACGTCTGCATGCAACCGTCTTACAGAAGCTTGACCACACTTCCACTTAACATCCACAGACCTAGTGTGAGGTAGAATGTTACATGGATGTTGTATTAACGTCTGCATGCAACAGTCCTTACAGAAGCTTGACCACACTTCCACTTAACATCCACAGACCTAGTGTGAGGTAGAATGTTACATGGATGTTTGTATTAACGTCTGCATGCAACAGTCTTACAGAAGCTTGACCACACTTCCACTTAACATCCACAGACCTAGTGTGAGTGGTAGAATGTTACATGGATGTTTGTATTACTGCATGCAACGCTTACAGAAGCTTGACCACACTTCCACTTAACATCCACAGACCAGTGTGAGGGAATGTTACATGGATGTTTGTATTAACGTCTGCATGCAACAGTCTTACAGAAGTTACCACATTCCACTTAACATCCACAGACCTAGTGTAGGTAGAATGTTACATGGATGTTTATTAACTCTGCATGCAACAGTCTTACAGAAGCTTACCACACTACTTAAATCCAGACCTATGTAGGAGAATGTTACATGGATGTTTGTATAACTCTGCATGCAACAGTCTTACAGAACTTACCATCCACTACTAGACGTCGAGTTATGGATGTATTTACTGTAACATCTCAGAACTTCTTACATAATTGCCACACTCCATTAAATCCAAACCTATTGAGGTTTTTACATGGATTTTAATATCTGAGTCACATTTACTAACTTAACCTACTTAGTCAAGACTGTGTATAATTCATGCACAGCTCAGAAGTACAACTCATTAATCAGACCAGTGTAGTTAATGACTGGATTTTTATTAACGTCTCATGCAACTTTACAGAATTGACCACATTCCACTTAAATCCACACCAGGTAGGAGGTTACATGGATGTTTGTATTAACGTCTGCAATGCAACAGTCTTACAGAAGCTTGACCACACTTCCACTTAACATCCACAGACCTAGTGTGAGGTAGAATGTTGACATGGATGTTTGTATTAACGTCTGCATGCAACAGTCTTACAGAAGCTTGACCACACTTCCACTTAACATCCACAGACCTAGTGTGAGGTAGAATGTTACATGGATGTTTGTATTAACGTCTGCATGCAACAGTCTTACAGAAGCTTGACCACACTTCCACTTAACATCCACAGACCTAGTGTGAGGTAGAATGTTACATGGATGTTTGTATTAACGTCTGCATGCCAACAGTCTACAGAAGCTTGACCACCCTTCCACTTAACATCCACAGACCTAGTGTGAGGTAGAATGTTACATGGATGTTTGTATTAACGTCTGCATGCAACAGTCTTACAGAAGCTGACCACACTTCCCACTTAACATCACAGACCTAGTGTGAGGTAGAATGGTTACATGTATGTTTGTATAACGTCTGCATGCAACACAGTCTTACAGAAGCTTGACCACACTTCCACTTAACATCCACAGACCTAGTGTGAGGTAGAATTGTTACATGGATGGGTTTTGTATTAACGTCTGCAGGCAACAGTCTTATCAGAAGCTTGACCACACTTCCACTTAACATCCACAGACCTAGTGTGAGGTAGAATGTTACATGGATGTTTGTATTAACGTCTGCATGCAACAGTCTTACAGAAGCTTGACCACACTTCCACTTAACATCCACAGACCTAGTGTGAGGTAGAATGTTACATGGATGTTTGTATTACGTCTGCATGCAACAGTCTTACAGAAGCTTGACCACACTTCCACTTAACATCCACAGACCTAGTGTGAGGTAGAATGTTACATGGATGTTTGTATTAACGTCTGCATGCAACAGTCTTACAGAAGCTTGACCACACTTCCACTTAACATCCACAGACCTAGTGTGAGGTAGAATGTTACATGGATGTTTGTATTAACGTCTGCATGCAACAGTCTTACAGAAGCTTGACCACACTTCCACTTAACATCCACAGACCTAGTGTGAGGTAGAATGTTACATGGATGTTTGTATTAACGTCTGCATGCAACAGTCTTACAGAAGCTTGACCACACTTCCACTTAACATCCACAGACCTAGTGTGAGGTAGAATGTTACATGGATGTTTGTATTAACGTCTGCATGCAACAGTCTTACAGAAGCTTGACCACACTTCCACTTAACATCCACAGACCTAGTGTGAGGTAGAATGTTACATGGATGTTTGTATTAACGTCTGCATGCAACAGTCTTACAGAAGCTTGACCACACTTCCACTTAACATCCACAGACCTAGTGTGAGGTAGAATGTTACATGGATGTTTGTATTAAACGTCTGCATGCAACAGTCTTACAGAAGCTTGACCACACTTCCACTTAACATCCACAGACCTAGTGTGAGGTAGAATGTTACATGGATGTTTGTATTAACGTCTGCATGCAACAGTCTTACAGAAGCTTGACCACACTTCCACTTAACATCCACAGACCTAGTGTGAGGTAGAATGTTACATGGATGTTTGTATTAACGTCTGCATGCAACAGTCTTACAGAAGCTTGACCACACTTCCACTTAACATCCACAGACCTAGTGTGAGGTAGAATGTTACATGGATGTTTGTATTAACGTCTGCATGCAACAGTCTTACAGAAGCTTGACCACACTTCCACTTAACATCCACAGACCTAGTGTGAGGTAGAATGTTACATGGATGTTTGTATTAACGTCTGCATGCAACAGTCTTACAGAAGCTTGACCACACTTCCACTTAACATCCACAGACCTA
This sequence comes from Cepaea nemoralis, assembly GCA_014155875.1. NCBI lineage: Eukaryota > Metazoa > Mollusca > Gastropoda > Stylommatophora > Helicidae > Cepaea > Cepaea nemoralis. The sequence goes on along the minus strand of JACEFZ010023238.1, from coordinate 57,482 downwards.
GTGTGAGGTAGAATGTTACATGGATGTTTGTATTAACGTCTGCATGGCAACAGTCTTACAGAAGCTTGACCACACTTCCACTTAACATCCACAGACCTAGTGTGAGGTAGAATGTTACACCACACTTCCACTTAACATCCACAGACCTAGTGTGAGGTAGAATGTTACATGGATGTTTGTATTAACGTCTGCATGCAACAGTCTTACAGAAGCTTGACCACACTTCCACTTAACATCCACAGACCTAGTGTGAGGTAGAATGTTACATGGATGTTTGTATTAACGTCTGCATGCAACAGTCTTACAGAAGCTTGACCACACTTCCACTTAACATCCACAGACCTAGTGTGAGGTAGAATGTTACATGGATGTTTGTATTAACGTCTGCATGCAACAGTCTTACAGAAGCTTGACCACACTTCCACTTAACATCCACAGACCTAGTGTGAGGTAGAATGTTACATGGATGTTTGTATTAACGTCTGCATGCAACAGTCTTACAGAAGCTTGACCACACTTCCACTTAACATCCACAGACCTAGTGTGAGGTAGAATGTTACATGGATGTTTGTATTAACGTCTGCATGCAACAGTCTTACAGAAGCTTGACCACACTTCCACTTAACATCCACAGACCTAGTGTGAGGTAGAATGTTACATGGATGTTTGTATTAACGTCTGCATGCAACAGTCTTACAGAAGCTTGACCACACTTCCACTTAACATCCACAGACCTAGTGTGAGGTAGAATGTTACATGGATGTTTTGTATTAACCGTCTGCATGCAACAGTCTTACAGAAGCTTGACCACACTTCCACTTAACATCCACAGACCTAGTGTGAGGTAGAATGTTACATGGATGTTTGTATTAACGTCTGCATGCAACAGTCTTACAGAAGCTTGACCACACTTCCACTTAACATCCACAGACCTAGTGTGAGGTAGAATGTTACATGGATGTTTGTATTAACGTCTGCATGCAACAGTCTTACAGAAGCTTGACCACACTTCCACTTAACATCCACAGACCTAGTGTGAGGTAGAATGTTACATGGATGTTTGTATTAACGTCTGCATGCAACAGTCTTACAGAAGCTTGACCACACTTCCACTTAACATCCACAGACCTAGTGTGAGGTAGAATGTTACATGGATGTTTGTATTAACGTCTGCATGCAACAGTCTTACAGAAGCTTGACCACACTTCCACTTAACATCCACAGACCTAGTGTGAGGTAGAATGTTACATGGATGTTTGTATTAACGTCTGCATGCAACAGTCTTACAGAAGCTTGACCACACTTCCACTTAACATCCACAGACCTAGTGTGAGGTAGAATGTTACATGGATGTTTGTATTAACGTCTGCATGCAACAGTCTTACAGAAGCTTGACCACACTTCCACTTAACATCACACAGACCTAGTGTGAGGTAAATGTTACATGGATGTTTGTATTAACGTCTGCATGCAACAGTATTACAGAAGCTTGACCACACTTCCACTTAACATCCACAGACCTAGTGTGAGGTAGAATGTTTGCATGGATGTTTGATTAACCGTCTGCATGCAACAGTCTTACAGAAGCTTGACCAAACTTCCACTTAACATCCACAGACCTAGTGTGAGGTGAATGTTACAATGGATGTTTGTATTAACGTCTGCATGCAACAGTCTTACAGAAGCTTGACCACACTTCCACTTAACAATCCACAGACCTAGTGTGAGGTAGAATGTTACATGGATGTTTGTATTAAACGTCTGCATGCAACAGTCTTACAGAAGCTTGACCACACTTCCACTTAACATCCACAGACCTAGTGTGAGGTAGAATGTTACATGGATGTTGTTATTAACGTCTGCATGCAACAGTCTTACGAAGCTTGACCCACACTTCCACTTAACATCCACAGACCTAGTGTGAGGTAGAATGGTTACATGGATGTTTGTATTAACGTCTGCATGCAACAGTCGTACAGAAGCTTGACCACACTTCCACTTAACATCCACAGACCTAGTGTGAGGTAGAAATGTTACATGGATGTTGTATTAACGTCTGCATGCAACAGTCTTACAGAAGCTTGACCACACTTCCACTTAACATCCACAGACCTAGTGTGAGGTAGAATGTTACATGGATTGTTTGTATTAACGTCTGCATGCAACAGTCTTACAGAAGCTTGACCACACTTCCACTTAACATCCACAGACCTAGTGTGAGGTAGAATGTTACATGGATGTTTGTATTAACGTCTGCATGCAACAGTCTTACAGAAGCGTGACCACACTTCCACTTAACATCCACAGACCTAGTGTGAGGTAGAATGTTGCATGGATGTTTGTATTAACGTCTGCATGCAACAGTCTTACAGAAGCTTGACCACACTTCCACTTAACATCCACAGACCTAGTGTGAGGTAGAATGTTACATGGATGTTTGTATTAACGTCTGCATGCAACAGTCTTACAGAAGCTTGGACCACACTTCCACTTAACATCCACAGACCTAGTGTGAGGTAGAATGTTGACATGGATGTTTGTATTAACGTCTGCATGCAACAGTCTTACGAAGCTTGACCACACTTCCACTTAACATCCCACAGACCTAGTGTGAGGTAGAATGTTACATGGATGTTTGTATTAACGTCTGCATGCAACAGTCTTACAGAAGACTGACCACACTTCCACTTAACATCACAGACCTAGTGTGAGGTAGAATGTTACATGGATGTTTGTATTAACGTCTGCATGCAACAGTCTTACAGAAGCTTGACCACACTTCCACTTAACATCCACAGACCTAGTGTGAGTAGAATGTTACATGGATGTTTGTATTAACGTCTGCATGCAACAGTCTTAACAGAAGCTTGACCACACTTCCACTTAACATCCCAGACCTAGGGTGAGGTAGAATGTTACATGGATGTTTGTATTAACGTCTGCATGCAACAGTCTTACAGAAGCTTGACCACACTTCCACTTACATCCACAGACCTAGTGTGAGGTAGAATGTTACATGGATGTTTGTATTAACGTCTGCATGCAACAGTCTTACAGAAGCTTGACCACACTTCCACTTAACATCCACAGACCTAGTGTGAGGTAGAATGTTACATGGGATGTTTGTATTAACGTCTGCATGCAACAGTCTTACAGAAGCTTGACCACACTTCCACTTAACATCCACAGACCTAGTGTGAGGTAGAATGTTACATGGATGTTTGTATTAACGTCTGCATGCAACAGTCTTACAGAAGCTTGACCACACTTCCACTTAACATCCACAGACCTAGTGTGAGGTAGAATGTTACATGGATGTTTGTATTAACGTCTGCATGCAACAGTCTTACAGAAGCTTGACCACACTTCCACTTAACATCCACAGACCTAGTGTGAGGTAGAATGTTTACATGGATGTTTGTATATACGTCTGCATGCAACAGTCTTACAGAAGCTTGACCACACTTCCACTTAACATCCACAGACCTAGTGTGAGGTAGAATGTTACATGGATGTTTGTATTAAAGTCTGCATGCAACAGTCTTACAGAAGCTTGACCACACTTCCACTTAACATCCACAGACCTAGTGTGAGGTAGAATGTTACATGGATGTTGTATTAACGTCTGCATGCAACAGTCTTACAGAAGCTTGACCACACTTCCACTTAACATCCACAGACCTAGTGTGAGGTAGAATGTTACATGGATGTTTGTATTAACGTCTGCATTGCAACAGTCTTACAGAAGCTTGACCACACTTCCACTTAACATCCACAGACCTAGTGTGAGGTAGAATGTTACATGGATGTTTGTATTAACGTCTGCATGCAACAGTCTTACAGAAGCTTGACCACACTTCCACTTAACATCCACAGACCTAGTGTGAGGTAGAATGTTACATGGATGTTTGTATTAACGTCTGCATGCAACAGTCTTACAGAAGCTTGACCACACTTCCACTTAACATCCACAGACTAGTGTGAGGTAGAATGTTACATGGATGTTTGTATTAACGTCTGCATGCAACAGTCTTACAGAAGCTTGACCACACTTCCACTTAACATCCACAGACTAGTGTGAGGTAGAATGTTACATGGATGTTTGTATTAACGTCTGCATGCAACAGTCTGTACAGAAGCTTGACCACACTTCCACTTAACATCCACAGACCTAGTGTGAGTAGAATGTTACATGGATGTTTGTATTAACGTCTGCATGGCACCAGTCTTACAGAAGCTTGACCACACTTCCACTAACATCAACAGACTAGTGTGAGGTAAGAATGTTACATGGATGTTGTGTTATTAACGTCTGCATGCAACAGTCTTACAGAAGCTTGACCACACTTCACTTAACATCCACAGACCTAGTGTGAGGTAGAATGTTACATGGATGTGTTGGATTAACGTCTGCATGCAACAGTCTTACAGAAGCTTGACCACACTTCCCACTTAACATCCACAGGACCTAGTGTGAGGTAGAATGTTACATGGATGTTTGTATTAATGTCTGCATGCAACAGTCTTACAGAAGCTTGACCACACTTCCACTTAAACATCCACAGACCTAGTGTGAGGTAGAATTTTACATGGATGTTTGTATTAACATCTGCATGCAACAGTCTTAAGAAGCTTGACCACACTTCCACTTGAACATCACAGACCTAGTGTGAGGTAGAATGTTACATGGATGTTTGTATTAACGTCTGCATGCAACAATCTTACAGAAGCTTGACCACACTTCCACTTAACATCCACAGACCTAGTGTGAGGTAGAATGTTACATGGATGTTTGTATTAACGTCTGCCATGCAACAGTCTTACAGAAGCTTGACCACACTTCCACTTAACATCCACAGACCTAGTGTGAGGTTAGAATGTTACATGGATGTTTGTATTAACGTCTGCAGCAACAGTCTTACAGAAGCTTGACCACACTTCCACTTAACATCCACAGACCTAGTGTGAGGTAGAATGTTACATGGATGTTTGTATTAACGTCTGCAGCAACAGTCTTACAGAAGCTTGACCACACTTCCACTTAACATCCACAGACCTAGTGTGAGGTAGAATGTTACATGGATGTTTGTATTAACGTCTGCATGCAACAGTCTTACAGAAGCTTGACCACACTTCCACTTAAACATCCACAGACCTAGTGTGAGGTAGAATGTTACATGGATGTTTGTATTAACGTCTGCATGCAACAGTCTTACAGAAGCTTGACCACACTTCCACTTAACATCCACAGACCTAGTGTGAGGTAGAATGTTACATGGATGTTTGTATTAACGTCTGCATGCAACAGTCTTACAGAAGCTTGACCACACTTCCACTTAACATCCACAGACCTGAAGCTGCAGGTCTGATACTGCGGTGCCAGGAATCACTCCACTGCATGGACTTTATGCCATGTGGGCATGCATTTTAATGGAGAAACATAAGTTACAGGGGCTATCACAGCAAGGTGGGTGGGTGTTGAATTCTATCACATGCTTCTTATTGGGGAAGGGCATGATGTAAGACTAACCACTTGGTTCATGGCACTAACTTGATAGACTAACCAGTTAGTTCATATTAGTTCATGACAGTAACATGCTGCAAGACTAACCAGCTAGTTCATATTAGTTCATGACAGTAACATTCTGCAAGACTAACCAGTTAGTTCATATTAGTTCATGACAGTAACATGCTGCAAGACTAACCAGTTAGTTCATATTAGTTCATGACAGTAACATAATGCACTTTAATCCACTAGGTCTGTGACAGTAGCAAGATGTGAGGCTGACCACTTGGTCTGTGACAGTAGCAAGATGTGAGACTGACCACTTGGTCTGTGACAGTAGCAAGATGTGAGATTGACCACTTGGTCTGTGACAGTAGCAAGATGTGAGACTGACCACTAGGTCTGTGACAGTAGCAAGATGTAAGACTGACCACTTGGTCTGTGACAGTAGCAAGATGTGAGACTGACCACTTGGTCTGTGACAGTAGCAAGATGTAAGACTGACCACTTGGTCTGTGACAGTAGCAAGATGTGAGGCTGACCACTTCTGTGACAGTAGCAAGATGTGAGGCTGACCACTTGGTCTGTGACAGTAGCTAGATGTAAGACTGACCACTTGGTCTGTGACAGTAGCAAGATGTAAGACTGACCACTTGGTCTGTGACAGTAGCAAGATGTGAGACTGACCACTTGGTCTGTGACAGTAGCAAGATGTGAGACTGACCACTTGGTCTGTGACAGTAGCAAGATGTGAGACTGACCACTAGGTCTGTGACAGTAGCAAGATGTAAGACTGACCAATTGGTCTGTGACAGTAGCAAGATGTGAGACTGACCACTTGGTCTGTGACAGGAGCAAGATGTGATATTGACCAATTGGTCTGTGACAGTAGCAAGATGTGATATTGACCAATTGGTCTGTGACAGTAGCTAGATGTAAGACTGACCACTTGGTCTGTGACAGTAGTAAGATGTGAGACTGACCACTTGGTCTGTTACAGTAGCAAGATGTGAGGCTGACCACTTAGTCTGTGACAGTAGCAAGATGTGATATTGACCAATTGGTCTGTGACAGTAGCAAGATGTGAGACTGACCAATTGGTCTGTGACAGTAGCAAGATGTGAGACTGACCACTTGGTCTGTGACAGTAGCAAGATGTGATATTGACCAATTGGTCTGTGACAGTAGCAAGATGTGATATTGACCAATTGGTCTGTGACAGTAGCAAGATGTGATATTGACCAATTGGTCTGTGACAGTAGCAAGATGTGAGACTGACCAATTGGTCTGTGACAGTAGCAAGATGTGATATTGACCAATTGGTCTGTGACAGTAGCCAGATGTGAGACTGACCACTAGGTCTGTGACAGTAGCAAGATGTGAGACTGACCAATTGGTCTGTGACAGTAGCAAGATGTGATATTGACCAATTGGTCTGTGACAGTAGCAAGATGTGATATTGACCAATTGGTCTGTGACAGTAGCAAGATGTGATATTGACCAATTGGTCTGTGACAGTAGCAAGATGTGAGACTGACCAATTGGTCTGTGACAGTAGCAAGATGTGAGATTGACCAATTGGTCTGTGACAGTAGCAAGATGTGATATTGACCACTAGGTCTGTGACAGTAGCAAGATGTGAGACTGACCACTAGGTCTGTGACAGTAGCAAGATGTGATATTGACCAATTGGTCTGTGACAGTAGCAAGATGTGAGACTGACCACTCTGTGACAGTAGCAAGATGTGAGACTGACCACTCAGTCTGTGACAGTAGCAAGATGTGAGACTGACCACTTGGTCTGTGACAGTAGCAAGATGTGAGACTGACCACTTGGTCTGTGACAGTAGCAAGATGTGAGACTGACCACTCAGTCTGTGACAATAGCAAGATGAGAGACTGACCACTTGGTCTGTGACAGTAGTGAAATGCAAGACCAGCAACAAGTCTAGACAATGCTAAATGAAGCAAACCTCTGTCATGATTGCTGAAAGAAACAAAACGGACAGAACCAAGGACAGGGCTACCTGGAAGCTGTCCTCCAGGTGTCGCAGCCGCTGCTGCTCCTTCTCTCTCATCTCCTCCCTGCGTCGGTCCTGCTCCAGGGATTGCTGGATCAGGCGGGCGACCTCACTTTTGCTCGGGTCCTTCTCTCGTCCGATCAAGAACCTGGAACAGGAGGCGATTTCACATTTGGACTCGGCTTTAACACAATGTGTCTCTGTGTTATGTGTGTCTCTTCTGCTTGTGTGTGCGTATGTACCGGTGTCTGTCTGCCTGTGTGTGCTTATGTCTCTGTGTCTGCGCATATGTCTGTCTGCTTGTGTATGTGCATGTATGTGGATGTGTCTGCTTGTGTATGTGCATGTATGTGGGTCTGTGTCTGCATATGGTGTGTGTGTGTCTGTTATGTGTGTCTGTCTACTTATGTGTGTGTGTGTGTCTGTGCATGTGTGTGCCTATCTGCCCTCAAATAGGCTTACATCCATCCACCCATTTGTCAAACATAGTTCAATAACATAAACACATCTAATCTGTCTTCCCTCACACAGGCTTACATCCATCCATCCACCCATTTGTCAAACATAGTAACACACCCACACCTAACCAATACAAACTGGGGTATCCATGACAAGTAGTTAACTCAACCCCAGGTTTGAATTTCTATGCAATGTTTACGTAGTTTACCATTGTTTTCAGGAGTTGAACTCACTACCTCGACATCAGCACACCGGAAGTTTCAGCACAAATGCCTTAAACCTTGCGGCCGCGAAGACCTCTGACACACAACCAATAATGGATGAATCACAAACAACAATTGACCAACAAACACAGATATGACATCACAGGAGACCGAACTTACTGAACTTCTCCACTCGTGTTTCTTAATACAGACGCAGCGTATGCTTGTGTTACACCAACCAGACTTTTGCCGTCCACTTCAATTATCTGATCGTTGACATCAACTCTGAAACAGAGACATGGAAATTGCCATTATCTGATCAATGAAAACTCTGAAACAATCTGATCGTTGACATTAACTCTGAAACAGAGAAATAGACATTTTCATTATCTGATCATTGACATCAATAATGAATCAGATATCAACAATGTCTTTTGACCACTGACATCAACATCAACAATGAAACAGAGACATCAACAATGAAACAGAGACAACAACAATGGAACAGAGACATCAGCAATGAAACAGAGAAATCAACAATGAAACAGAGAAATCAACAATGAAACAGAGAAATCAACAATGAAACAGAGAAATCAACAATGAAACAGAGACATCAACAATGAAACAGAGACATCAATGAAACAGAGACATCAATGAAACAGAGACATCAACAATGAAACAGAGACAACAATGAAACAGAGACATCAATGAAACAAGAGACATCAACAATGAAACAGAGACATCAACAATGAAACAGAGACATCAATGAAACAGAGACATCAACAATGAAACAGAGACATCAACAATGAAACAGAGACATCAACAATGAAACAGAGACATCAACAATGAAACAGAGACATCAACAATGAAACAGAGACATCAACAATGAAACAGAGACATCAACAATGAAACAGAGACATCAACAATGAAACAGAGACATCAACAATGAAACAGAGACATCAACAATGAAACAGAGACATCTACAATGAAACAGAGACATCTACAATGAAACAGAGACATCTACAATGAAACAGAGACAACAATGAAACAGAGACATCAACAATGAAACAGAGACATCAACAATGAAACAGAGACATCAACAATGAAACAGAGACATCAATGAAACAGAGACACCAATGAAACAGAGACATCAACAATGAAACAGAGACATCACCAATGAAACAGAAACAACAATGAAACAGAGACATCAATGAAAGATAGACAACAATGAAATAGAGACATCAACAATGAAACAGAGACATCAACAACGAAACAGAGGCAACAATGAAACAGAGACATCAACAATGAAACAGAGGCAACAATGAAACAGAGACATCAACAATGAAACAGAGGCAACAATGAAACAGAGACATCAACAATGAAACAGAGACATCAATGAAACAGAGACAACAATGAAACAGAGACATCAATGAAACAGAGACATCAACAATGAAACAGAGACATCAACAACGAAACAGAGGCAACAATGAAACAGAGACATCAACAATGAAACAGAGACATCAACAACGAAACAGAGGCAACAATGAAACAGAGGCAACAATGAAACAGAGACATCAACAATGAAACAGAGGCAACAATGAAACAGAGACAACAATGAAACAGATACATCAACAATGAAACAGAGACTTCAACAATGAAACAGAGACATCAACAATGAAACAGAGGCAACAATGAAACAGAGACATCAACAATGAAACAGAGACATCAACAATGAAACAGAGACATCAATGAAACAGAGACATCAATGAAACAGAGACATCAACAATGAAACAGAGACATCAACAACGAAACAGAGACATCAACAATGAAACAGAGACATCAACAACGAAACAGAGGCAACAATGAAACAGAGACATCAACAATGAAACAGAGACATCAACAACAAAACAGAGGCAACAATGAAACAGAGACATCAACAATGAAACAGAGGCAACAATGAAACAGAGACATCAACAATGACACAGAGACAACAATGAAACAGAGACATCAATGAAACAGAGACATCAACAATGAAACAGAGACATCAACAACGAAACAGAGGCAACAATGAAACAGACATCAACAATGAAACAGAGACATCAACAATGAAACAGAGACATCAACAATGAAACAGAGACATCAACAATGAAACAGAGACAACAATGAAACAGAGGCAACAATGAAACAGAGACATCAACAATGAAACAGAGACATCTACAATGAAACAGACATCAACAATGAAAAGCAAATAAACAACTTAAATATATGAGGGTTCAACAACAACACTACATAGCAGAATTCTGGACACTATGAACAGCAACAATACAACATTAGTCAACACTTGGTAGAATCACTGTGATGGCAAGAAACTTTAAATGTCAACAATTAATAGAATCAGTGTGACGGCAAGAAACTTTAAATGTCAACAATTAATAGAATCAGTGTGACGGCAAGAAACTTTAAATGTCATCAATTAATAGAATCAGTGTGACGACAAGAAACTTTACATGACAATAATTAATAGAATCAGTGAGACAGCAAGAAACTTAAAATGTCAACAATTAATAGAATCAGTGTGAAGGCAAGAAACTTTAAATGTCAACAATTAATAGAATCAGTGTGACGGCAAGAAACTTTAAATGTCAACAATTAATAGAATCAGTGTGACGACAAGAAACTTTACATGACAATAATTAATAGAATCAGTGAGACAGCAAGAAACTTTAAATGTCAACAATTAATAGAATCAGTGTGAAGGCAAGAAACTTTAAATGTCAACAATTAATAGAATCAGTGTGACGGCAAGAAACTTTAAATGTCAACAATTAATAGAATCAGTGTGACGGCAAGAAACTTTAAATGTCATCAATTAATAGAATCAGTGTGACGACAAGAAACTTTACATGACAATAATTAATAGAATCAGTGTGACGGCAAGAAACTTTACATGACAATAATTAATAGAATCAGTGTGACGGCAAGAAACTTAAAATGTCAACAATTAATAGAATCAGTCTGAAGGCAAGAAACTTTAAATGTCAACAATTAATAGAATCGGTGTGACGACAAGAAACTTTACATGTCATCAATTAATAGAATAAGTGTGACGACAAGAAACTTTAAATGTCAACAATTAATAGAATAAGTGTGAAGGCAAGAAACTTTAAATGTCAACAATTAATAGAATAAGTGTGACGACAAGAAACTTTACATGTCAACAATTAATAGAATCAGTATGACGGTAAGAAACTTTACATATCAACAATTAATAAAATCAGTGTGACGACAAGAAACTGTGCATGTCAACAATCAGCCAAATGACAACTCATTAGATTGGAAAGTAACTTGTCAACAGGACTTACTGCTGAGACCTTTGAGCCACACCGTTGGGTGTCAGCGTTTTGATGAATATTCCCAGTTTTTCCAGACCTGCGTCTGCTCCCACGCCCATACCAATTATACTGAAGCCGAGTCCTTCTGTACCTGTGGACATACCAGGGAATCCATGATGACTGACAGGTCTCAAACATGGAAGAATCTATACACGATATACCACAAACAGTCAATGAGAATTATGGCAATGCCAATATTGTTTACTTATGATAGGACTCTCAAGTCATACTGTCAATTTCCATCACTACACATGGTATAAGCCGGCTCTGAGGCGAAGGGGCTACAAATCCGATTCGTAATCCCACATACTATGGTCGAAACATAGCTGCGGACGATTTGGAAGCAGACCGCCTTGCTCTGGTTCCCATACAAAGATATGAGTGTTGGTTGTTAAATAACCAATGGGAGGAAAAAATGGTTAAAAACTTGAGACTTAATAAAGAGGTTCTGAAAGTAGATAAAGAAATTCAAGAACAATACAGAGTGACTGTGAAAAATAGGTACAATGTAATAGCTAAAATACAGAGTATAGATGAACAATGGGAAATGTTAAGGGACTCCATTCATCAAACTAGCAAAGAAATATTACCGGAGAGAAGCCAAAAAGCTAAGAAAAAAATGGATGAATGAAGAAATCTTAAGGTTGATGGACAAAAGGAAACAGAATAAAAATGACAAACAAGAGTATGCTAAGATAAATAAAGAAATAAGAGATAAATGTGTGAAGGCAAAAGAAAGTTGGTTAAATGAGCAATGCAGAAAAATTGAATTAAATTCCATTAAAGATCAAAAAAGTATGTACAGACAAATCAGCGAGCTCACAGGAAGAAAAATAAGAATAAATACAGGGTGTTTGAAATCAAAAACAGGACATACTTTATTGGAGGAAGGTGCTATAATGAAGAGGTGGAATGAGTATATAAGAGAATTATATCATGGAGAAAGGGAAGAATTAACAGAAGAAAGTAACTTAGAAAGCCCACCTATTCTAAAAGAAGAAGTCGCTGATGCTATGAAACATATGAAGAAAGGAAAAACAGCTGGGCCAGATGAAATCACAATAGAAGAATTAGAAGTGTTGGGAGAATTTGGAGTAGATATATTAACCAAAATGTTGAATGATATTTACAGTAGTGGATATTTACCCAGTGATATGCTGAAATCTGTATTTATAGCTATACCAAAAAGACCAGGAGCAATTGATTGTGAAGATTTTCGTACAATTAACCTCATAAACCATGTCACTAAGCTTCTACTCAGAATTATAATGAGAAGAACAAGAAAGAAAATAAAAATGGAAATTAGTGAAGAACAGTATGGTTTTATGGAAGGAAAGGGTACAAACAATGCAATATATATATTACGAACACTAATAGAAAGATCAATAGAGAAACAAGAGACATATATTTATGCTTCATAGATTATACTAAGGCATTTGATAAAGTAAAACATGATGAGCTGATTAAAATGTTGGAAGATAACATTGATGGGAAAGATTTAAGAATAATAAAGAATAAATACTGGAACCAAGTAGCAGCAATTAAAATGAGAAATAAAGAGGGTAGTTACGAACAGATAAAGCTAGGAGTACGACAGGGGTGTGTCTTGTCACCCGATCTCTTCTCCCTGTATAGCGAAGTAATAATGAGAGAGATCAAAGAGAAGCCAGGAATACTAATCGGAGGATATAATATAAACAATATACGCTATGCAGATGACACAGTATTGGTAGCGGATAATGCAACAGACCTACAACAATTGTTGGACAGTGTAGTAACAGAGAGTGCACAGAAAGGACTGTCCTTGAATATCAAGAAAACAGTAACAATGGTGATATCAAAGAAAATGGGGACGCCAAAATGTGACATAGAAATAGAAGGGGAAATTCTCAACCAAGTGGATACTTTTAAATACCTAGGGGCACTTATAACATCAGATGGAAGATGTACAAAAGAGATTAAGAGCAGAATAGGGCAGGCAAAGACAGCATTTCAGAAAATGAAGAGTATCTTATGCAATAAGTCGCTATCAATGAATGTAAGAAAGAGAGTACTAAAATGCTATATAGAACCAGTTTTGCTGTATGGCAGCGAATCTTGGAATGTAAATGAACAAATTAGGAAGAACTTAGAAGCAACAGAGATGTGGTTTTTAAGACGAATGTTGCGAATTCCTTGGACTGCCAGAGTAACTAACAACGATTGCCTGAAAGAGGCTAATGAAACTAGAACACTATATACAACAATAAGAAAGAGACAAACATCTTTCTTTGGTCATGTGATGAGAAGAGAGGCATTGGAGAACATCGTGACAACTGGAAAGATCGAGGGGAAGAGAGGCAGAGGCAGACCAAGAGAAATGATGCTGGACGGACAGACGGTGGCATGGAGGAATATCATCAGCAGAGTTGATCCAGAACACCAAAGACCGAGATCTGTGGAGAGCCATGAACACCTACGCCAGCCGGCACGGCACTTGATGATGATGATGAGACTACTGAGCATAAATTTGCCCAATAAACACAAGTTAGTTGCATATCATTTACAGGTGTCAAAGTCAACCCCAGTATCTTTTGGCTGTTTGCGATTTCTTGGCAACTTTACGTTCAGTAGTTTGCCACTGCTTTCTGAACAACTGGCACTCACATTATTTTCATTAAATACCAATGCAAGGTGGTCTGCCACAGTTGTGTTCATGAACAGCCAAAAATTGCTGGGGTGAGACTGCTATGTCATCCTGTAAAAGCTATGCAACTATCTTTGTAACACTTGGTATATGTTAACTATCCTATGTGTAGCATAACCAGACAATCTCTCTCTCACGTATCACTCACTATAATTACTCGGGTGTGGCGGTGTAGGGGTATCCCCTATCAAATGAGAAATAAGGTGCCTCCTTCCCTCCGCTAGCCTTGGGCAAGGTGGAGTACCCATTTAGCCCCCGATCAGAATCACATGAAACCATGTGTGCACGTGGTGGATAAAGTTAAAGAACCGACGACAGATAGTTGTAGGTTATGGTCTCCAATTTTGAGACGGTAGACAGAGGAACTCATTTTGGAGACATCATCAGCCAGTATGGTCACTGCTAAGAAGGAAAGCAATAGCAAACTACCATCTTTACAGATGCCAAGAAACTCATGTTTTGTAGTTAGATAGAAAATTAGAGAAACACCGTGACTCTGGTGGCCGTGTAAGATGGCAAAACATGACCGCCCACGCTTACTGGCATGGCACATGATGATGATATGTACACACTGTAATCTGTATGTTAGTTACCTTTATGTAAGACAACGGGGAAGACATCCATTTTTTCCACTCGTTTCTCCAGCTCATACTCCGCGGAGGCAGCAACGGGATCCACATCCTCATTACGTCTGTCATAATCATTTGTGGAATATGTAGCAAATACCTGAAAACATAACCACATAACGCTGCAGCTAAGTGAGGATGAGACGAGTGTCTAGCTGCCCAGAAGTCACAGCAAACCTGTTTCTACTTGACTGGCCAAGACACTAGTCTTGTCTATGTGATTAAATAAGACACTAGTCATGTCTCTGTGGCGACGGGGTTATGAATGCAGTTCGTTATCCCACATACCCGGGGTTTTTAAAAACAGCTTGGGTTTTAGAAATGATGTTTGGGTTTTTTTGAAAGGAAGGGAAAATTTTAAACGGGGAAAATGCGGGTCCGAAACCAAAATCAAGGGGTTGGGCAAAGTCCCAAAAAAGCAATAATAAAGGATGGATTTAAACCCATAGTGGTGAAAATTTAAAACCAAAAACTATTAGCAGGAAAAGAAAACCCAATACAACAAAATTTTTTAGTTCCCGGCACCTATGAAAACAGATAAAACCACTATGGGGGGGTTGAAAAGGTGTTTTTTTCCCCACCCCCGATTCCAAAAAACCCCCGGGTCGCCCCAGTGGATCTTTAAAAACCATTCCAGGCCCAACCCCTGGAAAATATCTTCTTCTCCCGGGGGGTTTTTCCCAAAAGGGGCAAAAGTTTCCCAAACAACCTAGTTCCCTTTATAAAATACACAGGTTTTTGGATTCAGCTACACAGTTTTTAAACAAAATCTGTTCCAAAAAAGGACAAATTTACATGAATAACCCCCAAAATAGGGGGGCTGTCCAACGGGAAAATACTGTTTTTCTACCTTCCAATTAGGCAATTTCAACCCGGTTATAAAACCACATTACCACCTTTGGGCAACCAAGCAAATCAGTACTGGGGCCCCCTGTCGGGAAAAATTTCCAGTCTACACCTTTCGACAAAAAGCAGTTTGGGCACCAAGGGGGAACCAAACTGTTAAACCCAACCAAAGGGGTCTTGGGTAAGGGAAAAGCCCGGGAAAAAGGTGTGTACCCTTTAAATACCCCAAAGGTTCTCCTCGGCCCCCAAAATGGGCCGGGGTCTAAATTAGGTGAAAAACAATCTTACTCCCTAAAAGGGCAAACTATATAGTTTTGTCTATGTGATTAACTAAGACACTAGTCTTGTCTATATTATTAGCTAAGACATTAGTCTAGTCTATATGATTAACTAATACACTACTCTTGTCTATATGATTAACTAAGACACTGGTCTATGTGATTAACTAAGACACTCCATCCATCCATCCATCCATCATGTGCCATGCTGATAAGCGTGGGCGGTCATGATTCGCCATTTCACTCGATTACCAGAGTCAAGGATCAGCTCAGTGATCTTGACAACCATACGACACGGCCAAGCCATCCAGGCATTTATTTCTGTCTTCCCCTTGTTCTCTTCCCCTCGATCTTGCCAATTGTCACCAAGCTTTCCAATTTATTTCTAATTAAGACACTAGTCTTGTATATATGATTAACTAAGACACTAGTT
Source organism: Cepaea nemoralis (assembly GCA_014155875.1). Taxonomy (NCBI): domain Eukaryota; kingdom Metazoa; phylum Mollusca; class Gastropoda; order Stylommatophora; family Helicidae; genus Cepaea; species Cepaea nemoralis. The sequence goes on along the minus strand of JACEFZ010023238.1, from coordinate 41,032 downwards.
TTGTCTTATATGACTAAGACACATCTTGTCTGCCTGACTAAGACAAGTCTTTACATGACTAACTAAGAAATATGTCGTGTCTGTCTGACTGATTAAGATACTTGTTCTATCTACCTTACCAGCTTAGACACGAGTCTGTCTACCAGCCTGCATAATACACTCCTCACTGTTACCATGGGCAGCCAACCAGGACCCAGGGACACCGTCTTGTCTACCACCTGGTTCAAACACAGAGTGACATGTCTTGTCTACCACCTCGTTCAGACACTGGACAAATCTTGTCTACCACCTGGTTCAGACACAGTGACAAGTCTTGTCTACCACCTGGTTCAGACACAGGTGACAAGTCTTGTCTACCACCTGGTTCAGACACAGTGACAAGTCTTGGTCTACCACCTGGTTCAGACACAGAATGACATGTCTACTAAAGGCTCACCTTGATGGGGCTTCTGCTGAAGCAGACCCTGGAAGGTTTGTGGTAGCTTATCTCATCTCCACTGCTGTCCTCCTCCTCCTGGTCACTGGATATGGGCGGGATCTCTAGGAAGCTCAAGTTGCTGTAGTCAATCTCTAGAGGCTCTCCTGGACAATGTCACAATTGGAGATATCATCATTATCAGATATAACTCAAAAACAATTGAAGATGTCAACATCATATGATATAACTCAAAAACAAGAAGAATCCAGCATCATATGATATAACACAAAAATAATTCAGATGTCAACATCATATAACTCAAAAACAATTGAAGATATCAGCATCATGTGATATAACTAAAAAACAATTGAAGAATCAAGCATCATATGATATAACCCAAAAACGAACTGAAGATGTCAGCATCATATAACTCAAAACAATTGAAGATATCAGCATTATATGATATAACTCAAAAATAACTGAAGAATCCAGCATCATATATAACTGAAAAACAATTGAAGATGTCAGCATTATATGACATAACTCAAAAACAATTGAAGATGTCAGCATCATATGATATAACTCAAAAACTGAAGAACCTACCATCAAATGATATAACTCAAAAACAATTGAAGATGTCAGCATCATATGATGTAACTCAAAAACAATTGAAGATGTCAACATCATATGATATAACCCAAAAACAATTGAAGATGTCAGCATCATATGATGTAACTCAAAACAATTGAAGATGTCAGCATCATATGAAATAACCCAAAAACAATTAAGATGTCAACATCATATGATATAACTCAAAAACAATTGAAGATGTCAACATCAAATGATATAACTCAAAAACAATTGAAGATGTCAGCATCATATGATGTAACTCAAAACAACTGAAGATGTCAGCATCATATGAAATAACCCAAATACAATTAAGATGTCAACATCATATGATATAACTCAAAAACAATTGAAGATGTCAGCATCATATTATTTAACTCAAAAACAATTGAAGATAGCATCATATAACTTAAAAACAACTGAAGATGTCAGCATCATATGATATAACTTAAAAAGCAAATTTACAAGTACTGATTGGTGCTGACAGAAGGATAAGAAACAAGTAGAGATTACAGGACACACTAAGACATCATAAAAATGGAAGTTGTTATCACATCAGGATTTGAACCTGCTGCCTGCAAATGATGATAGCACCACGTTGCAAGAACAAGTGTACTTCAAAGCATGACCGACTAGACACCCATGTCGTCACTTGGAAGTGACAGGATTGACCAACCTAACACACATGTCACTTGGAAGTGACAGGTTTGACAAACTGGACACATATGTCACTTGGAAGTGACAGGTTTGACTAACTGGACACACATGTCATCACTTGGAAGTGACAGGATTGACCAACCTAACACACATGTCACTTGGAAGTGACAGGTTTGACAAACTGGACACACATGTCATCACTTGGAAGTGCCAGGTTTGACAAACTGGATGCACATGACATCACTTGGAAGTTACAGAATTGACCAACCTAACACACATGTCACTTGGAAGTGACAGGTTTGACAAACTGGACACACATGTCATCATTTGGAAGTGACAGGTTTGACAAACTGGACACACATGTCATCACTTGGAAGTGAAAGGATTGACCAACTGGACACAAATGTCATCACTTGGAAGTGACAGGATTGACCAACCTAACACACATGTCACTTGGAAGTGACAGGTTTGACAAACTGGACACATATGTCACTTGGAAGTGACAGGTTTAACTAACTGGACACACATGTCATCATTTGGAAGTGACATGACTGACCAACTTAACACACATGTCACTTGGAAGTGACAGGTTTGACAAACTGGACACACATGTCATCACTTGGAAGTGACAGGTTTGACAAACTGGACGCACATGACATCACTTGGAAGTTCCAGAATTGACCAACCTAACACACATGTCACTTGGAAGTGACGGGTTTTGACAAACTGGACACACATGTCATCTTTTGGGAAGTGACAGGTTTGACAAACTGGACACAATGTAAACCACTTGGAAGTGAAAGCATTGACCAACTGGACACAAATGTCATCACTTGGAAGGTGACAAGGAAAATTGACCAACCTAACACACATGCCCTTGGGAAGTGACAGGTTTGACAAACTGGGACACACATGTCATTTGGGAAAAAATTTTGAAAAGGAAATTGAAAAAATGGACACAAATGTCATCACTTGGAAGTGAAAAGGATTGCCCAACCAAAAACACACATGTCACTTGGAAGTGACAGGTTTGACAAACTGGGACACACATGTAACGGAAGTGACAAGGTTTGACAAACTGGACACATATGTAAAATTGGAAGTGACAGGTTTGACTAACTGGACACACATGTCATCACTTGGAAGTGACATGATTGACCCAACCTAACACACATGTCACTTGGAAGTGCCCAAGGTTTGAAAAAACGGACACACATGTCATCACTTGGAAGTGACGGGTTTTGACAAACTGGACGCACATGACATCATTTGGGGGAAAGTTCCGAATTGACCAACCTAACACACATGTCACTTGGAAGTGACAGGTTTTGACAAAACTGGACACACATGCCCAATCATTTGGAAATTTTTGACAGGGTTTTGACAAACTGGACACACATATCACTTGGAAGTGAAAGGATTGACCAACTGGACACAAATGTCATCACTTGGAAGTGACAGGATTGACCAACCTAACACATATGTCACTTGGAAGTGACAGGTTTGACAAACTAGACACACAAGTCACTTGGAAGTAAAACAGGTTTGACTAACTGGACACACTTTGTCATCACTTGGAAGTGACAGGATTGACCAACCTAACACACATGTCATTTGGAAGTGACAGGTTTGAAAAAAATGGCCCCCACATGTCATCATGTTATCACTGAAAGTGACAGGTTTGACAAACTGGACATATATGTCATCACTTGGAAGTGACAGGTTTAACCAAATGGACACACATGTCACTTTGAAGTGACAGGTTTAACCAAATGGACACACATGTCATCACTTGGAAGTGACAGGTTTAACCAAACAGACACACATGTTATCACTTGGAAGTGACAGATTTGAATCCCACCATCACTAATGACCATACATCATGACCACAATGACGACAAACATTACTGACCATCAGACAGCACTGCATCCGCCTCCTCAGAATCCTCCTTGCCGTCACCCGACTCTCTCGTGACCAGAAATTCAGTTCTCACAAAACTTGTTGTGTCGACTTCTCCGTTCTGTAAACTGGAAACAAAAAACACATTCAGCTCATTAATATTAAAGATCCTTGAGGTTGTGGATCTTGCCCCAAGTCTTTTCAGATAAGGGTGAAAAAGAGAACCAGTGTGAATGATAAAAACTGGAAACAGACAGGCTTTTCTCTGTGGCTTAGGCTACATTTCAAAATGAGACAACCTACCCACAAGAACATATTTACAGCATGTGTGATTTCAGTATATACACATGTTAATCCCTGTTGGTGCTGAGTATGTGCACTATTCAGAGATTTTCTTTGTGTGGTCTATGGGAGAAGACTGAAGCCCTTATGTAGAAATATGTATCCAAAGAAAGTTACTCTTGACCATTCACCCTCTTTCCAAAAGCACAAGTTCCAATATGGTTTAAATACAGTCACAGCATAACAGTGATGAGACAATGCTTGTTCTGAATTTGGTTTAACAATTAGCAAAAAGAAGACACAGATTATGTCACAAGGTGCACATGGGCAACCATCAATCTTTATTGACGACGCCGAACTAGAAATGATAGACCATTTTACATATCTAGGATCAGTGGTAAATAGCAAATTATCCCTAGATCAGGAAATCATCCGGATTGGTAAGGCAGCAACAACAATGAACAGGTTAAGAAAAAAGAGTCTGGGAGAACAGAAAGCTTACTGCAAAAACAAAAGTACTTGTCTATCAAGCCTGTGCCCTTAGTACTCTTCTTTATGGCAGTGAAACCTAGAGAACTTGCTCACAACAAGAGAAACGTTTAAACAGCTTTCATATGCGGTGTCTGCGAAGAATTCTTGGTATTAATTGGCAAGACAAAATCACAAATACTGAAGTATTGGAAAGATCAGGTTGTGTGACGGTTTATTCCATGCTCAATATTCGTAGGCTTAGATGGATAGGACATCTTAGGAGGATGGATGATGGTAGAATACCAAAGGACATCTATCTTTTTTGGTGAATTACAGATGTGTAAGAGATCTCAGGGTCGGCTTCTACTACGATACAAAGATGTGTGTAAGCGGGACATGACTGATACAGGCTTTGATAATGCACTGAACGTGTTGCATGGAGGGCAAACATCAGAAATGGAATAAAGACAAAGGAGAAAATTATTGCAGATAAGTCACACACTGAGCGTGTGAGATGTAAGATGGTACATGATGGTGGAAATGACCACGTGTTCACATGCACTCACTGTGAACGAACATTTACAGCCCGAATTGGCCTTATCAGTCACATTCGCTACCGCCATGGGTAAAAGTTATTATGCCTTTTTGAAGCACAAACTATCATCTGTCAAGACGGCAAGGTGCCAATGATAACAGTGAACACCTCAACCTTTTCAATATCTAGGCTATACACTGACATCTGATGGAAGATGTGGCAGAGACAGAGACAAGAATCACAAGTGAACAAAATTATCAGAGCTAACAGCCTCACAAGATACAACACTGTTTAAATAATGAACATCACTATCAGAGCTAACAGCCTCACAAGATACAATATGGTTCACACAATGAACATCATCAAAGCTAACAGCCCCACAAGATACAACATCGTTCACATAATGAACATCATCATCAGAGCTAACAGCCTCACAAGACACATCACTGTTCAAATAATGAACATCATCAGAGCTAAGTCTCACAAGATACATGGTTCAAATAATGAACATCACCATCAGAACTAACAGCCCCACAAGATACAAGACTGTTTAAATAACGAACAACATCATCAGTGTTAACAGCCTCACAAGATACAACACTGTTCAAGTAACCAACAAAATCATCAGAGCTAACAGCCTCACAAGGTACAACACTGTTCAAATAATGAACATCATCATCAGAGCTAATAGCCTCACAAGATACAACATGGTTCACATAATGAACATCATCAGAGCTAACAGTCTCACAAGATATAACATGGTTCAAATAATGAACATCACCATCAGAGCTAACAGCTTCACAAGATACAACACTGTTCAAATAATGAACATCACCATCAGAGCTAACAGCCTCACAAGATACAACATGGTTCACATAATGAACATCATCAGAGCTAACAGTCTCACAATATACAACATGGTTCACACAATGAACATCATCAGAGCTAACAGCCTCACAAGATACAACATGGTTCACATAATGAACATCATCAGAGCTAACAGCCTCACAAGATACAACATGGTTCAAATAATGAACATCATCATAGCTAACAGTCTCACAAGATACAACATGGTTCAAATAATGAATATCACCATCAGAGCTAACAGTCTCACAAGATACAACATGGTTCACATAATGAACATCATTATCAGAGCTTACACAAGATACAACACTGTTGAAACAAAGACAAAGAAATCAATCAAATGATGACAAAAAGTGCAACACATCACAACTGTCATTTTCAATTAAATATTTCTTTGCACAATTACCCACAAGATTACCTAAGACCAACAGCAAAAATAATATCAAAGCCTGAAGACTTTCATGAAAACCCACACACACAAAACTGCTACTGATGCACAGTTATGATGCGGACAGAAACCTGAAATGAAAATCCTGATGTGATTATGTCAGCTCAAAGTGAGCGTTGTTGAGTGATGGAGGATTTAAATCTGTCTGCGAGTGAAGAAAAACTAATACCTTGAGTGATGGCTGGAGGGTGTAGTTGTGATGGATGCGACCACCGGTATGGTATGTAGAATGTGCAAGTGCGGTTGATGAATGTCACTGATCAAGTGCCATGGCATGATAAATTGTCTTATTCAAACTTCCGTAACTGCCATGAGCTTATAAATCAAACTAGAAATGAAATATCAATACAGTAGTTTTTCCTGTGAAAATCCCTTTACTTTGATATATAATACAACATGTCTGCCACCATATTAACTTTTAAGTCATAACTGTGGCACACAACTACTTCCCATTTTCCACCATCAATTTTTGTTTGGTTCAAACCTAATTTTTGTGTAGCACTGAATCTGTGACCAAGGAGCCGACAGAACATCAGATGGAAGATGCAAGGCAGTGATTAAGAGCAGAATAGGACAGGCAAAAGCTGCATTTCAGACGATTTTTACGTAATGGAAAATTCAAAAGATCTACAACTTTTGGACATTGTTGTAACATAGCGTGGAAGAAACAAAAGGACTTTTCTAACATATAATGAAAACAGAAACAATGGTTTTATCAAAGACATTGAAGAAACCAAAATGTGTGATCACATTAGAAGTGAAAATGCTTAAGTTGATAAATTTAAATATCTAGGGGCAATTATAACATCAGATGCAAGATACACGACAGAGATAGTAAGCAGAATAGGGCAAACAAAAGCTGCGTTACAGAAAATAAACAGTATCTTGTGCAATAAGTTACTTTCATTGAATGTCAGGAAGAGTGCTGAAATGTTGTACAGTCTGTTTTTATGTATATATAACCTGTGTGGCAGGGAATCGTGGAAAGAGTGAACAAATGAAGAAGAACTTGGGAGCAACAGAGTTGTAGTTCCCGAGATGAATGATATGAATACACTGGACTGTCAGAGTAACTAACAACTGCCTGGAAGAGGCTAATGAATGAAGGGCATTATATACGACTATAAGACAGAAGAGACAAACAGCAGTCTTTGGTCACATGATGAGATGAGAGGTTTTGGAAAACATAACAGGAAAGATCAGTGGGAGAAAGGACAGAGGCAGACAGAGAAGTGATGCTGGAGGGACTGAGATGGTGGCAGGGAGGAATATCAGCAGAGTTGATCAAGAACACCAAAGACCCAGATTTGTGGAGAGACATCAATGCTTGTGCCAGCTGGCAGGGCACATGATGATGAAGTGAAGGTGTGTTCACACAAGACAGATCTATTGCACATAGAAGGAAATAATGAATGTCAATCGGCGGCGGTCTGGCTTCATATTCAGACTGTAGCAACATGGTAATGTTCATGGTGTGGAAGGCATGGAGTTTCACAACATAAGAAAAGAATTAGATGCTCCTCTCTGACACTTGGATAGTGGATCAAATGGCTAACTATCTCAGATAAGAACTATAAATGCTCACGCATAAACTTTCTCTGCGCTTTTACTGGAGTAGTGGGGTAATTCTGCACACTGGTCAATTGAACTTGAACATTCATTTCTCGTTCAGAATGTAATAGCAAACTACTGAATGTAAAATTGCATAATCAGCTTCTGGTTGATTACAATGTTTTACAAAGGACATGCAACCAAACAAACAAAACTCAACACTTGATATTTAGACCAGTGCTACAATATCTGATCACTGCGCTCCAAACACCTGATACTTATAAAGGTCATAACATATTTAATCAGTACACTCTACACACTTTCTTATACTTTCACAGATGATACAATGTTTGATCGCTTTATTTGTAAGATCTGACAGTTACAAAGGTGCTACTATATTTGACCACTCTACTCCAAACACCTGTTACAAAGTTGCCACAATATCTGAACACTCTACTCCAAACACCTGTTACAAAGTTGCCACAATATCTGACCACTCTACTCCAAATACCTAATACTTACAAAGATGCTACAATATCTGACCACTCTACTCCAAATACCTGATACTTACAAAGGTGCTACTATATTTAACCACTCTACTCCAAACACCTGATACTTACAAAGGTGCTACTATATTTGACCACTACTCCAAACACCTGATACTTACAAAGTTGCCACAATATCTGACCACTCTACTCCAAACACCTGTTACAAAGTTGCCACAATATCTGACCACTCTACTCCAAATACCTGATACTTACAAAGTTGCCACAATATCTGACCACTCTACTCCAAACACCTGATACTTACAAAGTTGCCACACTATCTGACCACTCTACTCCAAACACCTGTTACAAAGTTGCCACAATATCTGACCACTCTACTCTAAATACTTGATACTTACAATGTTGCCACAATATCTGACCACTCTACTCCAAATACCTGATACTTACAAAGGTGCTACAATATCTGACCACTCTACTCTAAATACCTGATACTTACAAAGGTGCTACAATATTTGACCACTCTACTCTAAACACCTGATACTTATAAAGATGCTACAATATTTGACCACTCTACTCCAAACACCTGTTACAAAGTTGCCACAATATCTGACCACTCTACTCCAAATATCTGATACTTACAAAGTTGCCACAATATCTGACCACTCTACTCCAAATACCTGATACTTACAAAGGTGCTACAATATCTGACCACTCTACTCTAAATACCTGATACTTACAAAGGTGCTACAATATCTGATCACTCTACTCTAAACACCTGATACTTACAAAGGTGCCACAATATCTGACCACTCTACTCTAAATACTTGATATTACAAAGTTGCCACAATATCTGACCACTCTACTCCAAATACCTGATACTTACAAAGTTGCCACAATATCTGACCACTCTACTCCAAACACCTGATACTTACAAAGTTGCCACACTATCTGACCACTCTACTCCAAACACCTGTTACAAAGTTGCCACAATATCTGACCACTCTACTCTAAATACTTGATACTTACAATGTTGCCACAATATCTGACCACTCTACTCCAAATACCTGATACTTACAAAGGTGCTACAATATCTGACCACTCTACTCTAAATACCTGATACTTACAAAGGTGCTACAATATTTGACCACTCAACTCTAAACACCTGATACTTATAAAGATGCTACAATATTTGACCACTCTACTCCAAACACCTGTTACAAAGTTGCCACAATATCTGACCACTCTACTCCAAATATCTGATACTTACAAAGTTGCCACAATATCTGACCACTCTACTCCAAATACCTGATACTTACAAAGGTGCTACAATATCTGACCACTCTACTCTAAATACCTGATACTTACAAAGGTGCTACAATATCTGATCACTCTACTCTAAACACCTGATACTTACAAAGGTGCCACAATATCTGACCACTCTACTCTAAATACTTGATATTACAAAGTTGCCACAATATCTGACCACTCTACTCCAAATACCTGATACTTACAAAGGTGCTACAATATCTGACCACTCTACTCTAAATACCTGATACTTACAAAGGTGCTACAATATCTGACCACTCTACTCTAAACACCTGATACTTATAAAGATGCTACAATATTTGACCACTCTACTCCAAACACCTGTTACAAAGTTGCCACAATATCTGACCACTCTACTCCAAATATCTGATACTTACAAAGTTGCCACAATATCTGACCACTCTACTCCAAATACCTGATACTTACAAAGGTGCTACAATATCTGACCACTCTACTCCAAATACCTGATACTTACAAAGGTGCTACAATATTTGACCACTCTACTCCAAACACCTGATACTTACAAAGGTGCTACAATATCTGACCACTCTACTCCAAATACCTGATACTTACAAAGGTGCTACAATATCTGACCACTCTACTCCAAACACCTGATACTTACAAAGGTGCTACAATATCTGACCACTCTACTCCAAACATCCGATACTGACAAATATACTACACTATTTGACCACTCTACTCCAAAGACCTGATACTTACAAAGGTGCCAGTTGCTGGGCTTTCAGTTTCTGTACGGTCCTTGGCGAGGGTTTGTCTATCAATATCATCCTTCACCGTGCCTTGGCCATCACAGATGTAATCCACGCCTGGAGGGAAGGCAACTCAGCTGCCGCTTCTACCCGCTCCTACAGTCACACTTATCCCCTGAACTATCTGTTGTATGCAGCTGACATGTCCTATATGCCAACAACTGGCCGTACATCTGTGTATGACGTCTCACGGGTGACGGTATCCAAGAGTCTTTGCTCCAGCAACGAAACATTTGAAGGTGGCACAAGGTAGTGTTTATTTAATAAAAGGTCTCAAGGTCCTCGGAATAGTGTTCTATGTGTCAGATTAGTACAGAGCCCAATACTTGGGATGGAATCTGTCTAGACCAATGAAATCAGATTCACATGTATACCCTAGGGGGCCACAGTGGTTGCTAGCTGGATATCAAACATGCTCAGTCTCTCTCAAATAAGACAGAAAGAAAGACAGAAAGAAAGAAAGACAGAAAGAAAGAATGAAAGAAAGAAAGAAAGAAAGAAAGAAAGAAAGAAAGAAAGAAAGAAAGAAAGAAAGAAAGAAAGAAAGAAAGAAAGAAAGATTTATATTGTGCAGCACACGACAGCTAAGTTCTGTCTGGTCAAGTAACAACATGTTGCACACACAACTGGCTATACATTCTCCCATCTCCTCGGTTAAGGCACTGAAGCCATACAACGGTATAATAACACAAACACTGTTCAATTAACGACATGAGGAATTTTAACACAAATACTATGCTAAAGATGAGGAAGCAGCTCAGTCAATGACATGTTGGGCCATTTTAGCACAAACACTACAATAGAGTGGTTGTTGCACACAGTGAACAACTAGAGTTAGAACTGAATATTAAGAAGACACAGATTATGGTCGTCACTGGGAAGAAGGAAATACCACAATGTGATATACGAGTAAATGGGCATATTCTTAAGCAAGTGAATCGATACTGTTATCTCGGAACAGTCATAACATCTGATGGGAGATGCCTTGAAGAGATTAGAACAAGAATTGCCATTGCGAAGGTAGCCTTTTGCAAGATGAAAAAACATACTGACCAATAAAAAGATAACTGAAACGAGAAAAAGTGTGTTGAAGTGCTACATAGAACCTGTACTTTTATATAGATGTGAAGTGTGGACAATGAGCAGACAAGCCGAAAAACATCTGCTGGCTGTGGAAATGTGATTTCTTAGGAAAATGCAAAGAATACCATGGACAGACAGAATAACCAAATAACATCCATCAAGAAACAAATTAATATCGTAAACTGATTAGAGTCATTAGACGTAGACAGTCAACATTTTTTGGGCATGTTATGAGAAGAAATAAATTGGAGAACTTGGTGACGACTGGCAAGATCGAAGGGAAGAGACCAAGGGGAAGACCGAGAAGTAAATACCTGGATGCCTTGGCCACCTGGCTTGGTCGAGACAGGAACACGGAGCTGATCCAGAACTCTGGTTATCGAGTGAGATGGCAGACATAACCGCCCACGCTTATTGGCATGCACATGATGGATGATTATATATATATATATACGCTCCGACCTGACCACTTAACAAACACATTGGCATTTTATCAGAAACACTACCCTATATATATATATATAAAAGCTCCGACATGCCCAATTAACAGTTGGCGGAATTGTAACACAAACACAACGCTAAAGATGCCTGGAGCCGCTCAATTAACGAAGCGCGTGCCTGCCCAACAGATGGCGGACTTAGAAGCCCTGGTTAACATCACGGCCACGAACTGACCTGACCACAAACCCGAGAGAATAGTAGTGAGCTCATTCAACTCACTCAGAGTGAGACCAGTTCTCAACAGCGGTGCTCTCAAGTTCCAGGCAGCGCTTCCCAAATGTCCAGGGAACTACTGATCGGCAACCTACATAGCCCACTTGCCCCAGACGCTTCTTCTAACATCTCCACTACTGCTGTAAATGTTGTTGTTGTTGTACTACTACTACTACTACTACTACTACTACTACTACTACTACTACTACTACAACTCGCACTGCTGCTGCTACTACTACTACTACTACTACTACTACTACTACTACTACTACACATCCACACACACACACACACACACACATTTCCTGTGCGTCGTTGATGGTCTCTCCGCCTCTACCTGCCCGCTGTACAGACAGAAACACAGCTAACCAATCTCACGGCCAAGGCACAAACGAGAGTTCAAACCCTAGATACCCACGACTATCGGAAAGTATGTTACTGTCCTACTAATGAAGGACTTGGGCGATGATCCCAGAGGTACAACGATCTCATTAAATTTCTGACATCGTGCGGCCGCGGGATCACGTGGATCAAGTATCCACAAAGCCAGGGGACGGAATCAATACAATGTTTGGATGCAGTCCATTAAGAAAGCACAAACGTCACTGGAGGAGTTATGGATGTGTAGAGCCGGGCTGGGTGACAGCACCAGCTCATGTTGAAATGACTGGTGTGGTAGAACATGCAGGGGTTTTATGGGGGATCTATATAGGCGGACTGACTTCAGAGTGGCATGGGAGGTGGGTGGGACAGAAAGAGAGAGGTGGAAGACATTGGGGAGCGGGGAGAGAGAGAGAGAGAGTTGGAGAGAGAGAGAGAGTTGGAGAGAGAAAGACAGTTGGAGAGACAATCAGACTGATAGAGAGACAGCGTTAGAGCAGTATAGTGCAGAGAGAGAAAGAGAAGACAGAGAAGAGAGAAAGAGAAGACAGAGAAGAGAGAGAGAGAGAGAGAGAGAGAGAGAGAGAGAGAGAGAGAGAGAGAGAGAGAGAGAGAGAGAGAGAGAGAGAGAGAGAGAGAGAGAGAGAGAGAGAGAGAGAGAGAGAGAGAGAGAGCACACAGTACTATAAATCGCATAACCTAGTCAGACGGCAACATATACAAAGTACTTCGGAAGACTACATACACAATGTTGCATGTCCTTTCAGGGACGTTGTGATCAACCCCTGGCCCAGTTTTATTTTCTAAGGAATTTTACGTTCAGTAGTTTACCATCTGAAGACCATGCCTTCGTGAAAAACGAGAAGATGACGCCATCGCGAGAAATTGAAGAACGATAAATAGTGTGTGTATGTTTTCGCAAATACAGTTCCCCGCTCACTACTCCAGACAGATAGTACACGGCTGCTCTCGACAAAATTATAGACTGCTGCACGGCAG
>JACEFZ010023238.1:0-22500 GCA_014155875.1 Cepaea nemoralis | reverse complement strand
ACGCGCGCGCGCCCACCCACCCACACACACACACGCGCGCGCGCGCGTTTACAATTTCACAATATGCCAAGATAAATCATCACTTAATAATATTAATATAATAATAATGTCTGCGTACAAATAACATTATGAAAAGGTATTAGACGAAGGAGGAGCGAAAGAAGCATTATAACGACAGAAAGCACTGCAGACGATGACAACGAAGAAGTGGAGGACGCGGACGACGACGACGGCGACGAAAAAGAAGACGAAGGAGGTGCAGTGTTAGAATGCAGGAAGAAAGGAAGGAAGGATGAAAAAAGGAAGGAAGGGTGAAAGAAAGAAAGGATCAAAGAAAGTGAGGATGAACGAAAGGAAGGATTAAAGGGATGACTGAAGAAGACACACACACAAACGGGGAAAGAAGGCGAGCAACTAGTCATGCAGCAAACAACATCCCTGCTAACTACCAGCCTGATCTGCAACAGAAACCAAAAACCTAACACATCCGTGAAGACTGATGTCACAACCAACAACCAGGATGTAAGAAATCTAGCAGAAACCACGAGAGGAACAACATACCGAGCAGTCCTAGCTCTGGCGTGTGCTTCCAGGCAAAGAAAGGCGATGTGAACGGCCGAACAAGAGCAGTCTTTGTTGCCACCATCATCCCCGCCGCCAGGCCTGACACGCCAATGAAATCAATCTCTCAGGATACAACAAATAGCTCACAACTTGGGCTAACCTATCTAACCTCCTCTTTAGCCTGATTACACCTCCAGACAGTTCTGCACCTAATTCTGTATCTTTCCACCCCTCCTATCATCTTTGAAGAACATATCTGAAACAGTTCTTTTCTGCATTTTTTTTTTGTATCTCCAAATTGCTGGCATTCTTCACATCCTTCTAACAAACATAATTTTATTAGAACGTAGCATCCATACAAACCTTTTTATCGGTATGCATGCGAGGCTTAAGCCAAATCGTTGCCGACTTCAACATTCAAAGATGAGCTGTCACAAACGTGTTTTTTTAGCTTCTTTACATGCGGAGGAAACACTTCTCCGTGTTGGCATTTCAGGATTTTGACACATGTTAGCTATGTAAAAACTACTACTGTATGTTGTGTGTGTGCATTCATTGGCTTTAAACTCCAGCGTAATCGACACACATGTTGCAACTATTAGAGGCGGCTACTAACAGGAAGTGCGTTGGACTGATTTTAGCGTGTGGTCTAGCTTTTCCTATTACCAGTGTCCCTCGCCATGAGGCGACCCCGATACGATACTTGTAACTAACGCCCCCAAGTCAAGGGCGAGAAGTCAACATTTTAGCCCAACTGACCGGTGTGCAGAATATCCTCCCCTGCGACGGTCACTAGAAAAAAGCTTAGGCACGTTAAACGCTTCGGCCACGTCGACTTGGGCTTCTATATCAAAATAAGCACAGATGGATGTATTATAAAACAACACCTTGCACTTTCTAACACTGACGTGGGCTCCCAGATCGACCAAGCCTAAACTGGGTGTCAGGAAATGTCTTGGCAAGCAAAGGCGGTCGGCGTGGTACCGAGCGCATCAGCCCTCAAGTGCCGACTGGTCTACAAAATACGGGTGTAGCACCATATACCTAGAGCGTCGTAAGGCCTGTGAAAGGATCGTCTACTTGACAATCTCCTAATTTGGTTTCCATTGAGCAGCTGCTACAAGAAGCACACGAAACGGTAAACTGATTGGAGAAATTAGACGAGGACAATCGGGGCGGTTTGGCCACGTTATGAGAAGAAATACACTAGTGGTGACAACCGCAAAAATTGATGGGAGAAGATTAAAGGGAAGACATATGAATGTATGGATAGCTTGGCCAAGTGGCATATTCGAGAGAAGAACACAGGCCTAATTCAGGACTGATTGATTGATTTAGGAACCGACATCACAGCATTCGGGGCATTCCCGTAAGCGCTCCGTCCCCATCCTCAGCAGCCAGCGAAGAGTTCCAACACCAATAGTACCAGTAGCAATCTGATTATATGTCCCTCTCGCCTTTCCTCTGAGCGTCGAGCTTCGGCCAGATCCCCTCGTCACTCCTCGCTGACGCATTTTTGCCAGACCATAGTGATCCACTTGCTCCTCCGAGGTGTACACGTGCTCCCACAAGGCCGCAACCACGTCTGCCTTGTCATGCATCAATACTCCACCAAGTTTTGCAGAGCCAGCCAATCTGTCCGCCTGTTCATTCCCCAGAACACCAGCATGCCCCGGAGAAAAGATCCAGGCGATGCTTGCCACCCGTGACCTCCGAAGCGAAGTAGGTCACTTTGCCCGAAGCTTGCCTGTCCTCACCTTCCTCGGCATGCTTTCTGTTTCAGTTACAATCACAATGTGTGTGTATCGTATTCTCCATCCTGCGGAAAGCTGCACTGACCGTCTCCACCTCCATTCTTAAGCTGGATGGTGTATCATATGCCAGGCTCTCCTGCACCAAACGTCGACCATTAGCATTTGCTAAGAATCCCCAGGCACTTCTCCAACCTCTCAACACCGACCCATCTGTGTAGATAATCACATCACCCAAGCGAGCATTATCCTGAATTAGTTGCTGGATTTCCACTTCCGTGGCCCCTGCTGGCCACTCCCTGCACTCCCGGCTCAATGTGATTATAACTCTGCACAAGTCTGACTGCTCCGCTGGCACTCTGACCCACTCCTCTCCTCGCCTAATGTTCTCCAAGATGCACACCTGTCTGATCGTATCCTCCGCCTGAGCCATCCATGATTTCCCTCTTACCAGTCGCTGACCCTTAACGGCGTCCAGCGTCTCATGCAACGGGTGATCTGTGTCTGCAGCTACTCTAAGGTATGCCTTCGCATGCATCACCTTGAGCCTACCAGCAACAGTCGACAGACTAAGGATGTAACGCATACACACTACTGGGATGTCTCATAGTGCTTCCCAGAAGGACTCGCATAGCTTCGTTCTGTATGCGCTCTAATTTCACCAGCTGACTCTTTCGGTACCAGGACTCTGGTAATCCTGTGGGATGGCGAAACTTGACAGCCCACACTTATTGACATGACACTTGACAACTGTTGTTTTCTGTAGCTTAGCTTCAGGGGTACAGATCAGTCTAAGACAACACTGTCGGGTTTTCGGACTGCACATAGCGATGCAGTGTGGTGGGAAACAATAGTGATAATACATACAAGCATTTGAGAGAGAACTGAATAATGCCTGCAAAGGCAGCATCCGTCAGAAGAGAACCATCATGTTTAACTGAATTCCGTCCGCGAAAGGCAGAAAACCCCGTGTCTAACTTAATACCGTCCGTGGACGCCAGGAAACCATCATGTCTAACTTAATACCGTCCGTGGAAGCCCGACAACCATCATGTCTAACTTAATACCGTCCGTGGACGCCAGGAAACCATCATGTCTAACTTAATACCGTCCGTGGAAGCCCGACAACCATCATGTCTAACTTAATACCGACCGTGGAAGCAAGGAAACCATCATGTCTAACCTAATACCGTCCGTGGACGCCAGGAAACCATCATGTCTAACTTAATACCGTCCGTGGAAGCCCGACAACCATCATGTCTTAACTTAATACCGTCCGTGGAAGCCCGACAACCATCATGTCTAACTTAATACCGTCCGTGGAAGCCCGACAACCATCATATCTAACTTAATACCGACCGTGGCAGCCAGGAAACCATCATGTCTAACTTAATACCGACCGTGGAAGCCAGGAAACCATCATGTCTAACTTAATACCGTCCTTGGAAGCCAGGAAACCATCATGTCTAACTTAATACCGTCCGTGGAAGCCCGACAACCATCATGTCTTAACTTAATACCGTCCGTGGAAGCCCGACAACCATCATGTCTTAACTTAATACCGTCCGTGGAAGCCCGACAACCATCATGTCTAACTTAATACCGTCCGTGGGAGCCAGCAAACCATCATGTCTAACTTAATACCGTCCGTGGAAGCCAGGAAACCATCATGTCTAACTTAATACCGTCCGTGGAAGCCCGACAACCATCATGTCTTAACTTAATACCGTCCGTGGAAGCCCGACAACCATCATGTCTAACTTAATACCGTCCGTGGGAGCCAGCAAACCATCATGTCTAACTTAATACAGTCCGTGGAACCTCGACAACCATCATGTCTAACTTAATACCACCCGTGGCAGCCAGGAAACCATCATGTCTAACTTAATACAGTCCGTGGAACCTCGACAACCATCATGTCTAACTTAATACCACCCGTGGCAGCCAGGAAACCATCATGTCTAACACGTTTGCCTGCCAGCCTGGGTGGCCATGTTTTTGAATCTCCGTTGACGCAGATTTTAACAGTCTACCTGGTGTGTTAGATCGATCCAGCCTAACAGCAGCTAACTGGAAAATGTCCTCGGAAGTAAAGGCGACCTGCGTGATATTGACCACGTCACCCATCGACTTGTGATTGGTCTGTAAAATACATATGCCCGATACACCTCACGTGACATCAAGACTTTTGACAGGGATCGTGACTTTTGTTGTAAAACTTTACATACTGCCTATACTATCATATGGATGCGAATCTGAAACGGGAGGTGACTAAGATGTGGTTTCTCTGTAGAATGTTAAGAATCCCATTGGCGGGACAATTTTGATAATGCTAAAATAGACAGACTAACTGTTCATCCCAGAGAATTAAACAAGCATACCGTATCTGTTATACTGTAATGTAAATTAATCATTAACAAAAACCAAAATCAGGGCCAATTGGTGAATTCATTCATTCAACAAATGTCATGCCAATAAGCGTAGGAGGCCATGTTTCGCCATCTCTCTCGATCACCAGAGTCGTTGATCAGCTCATTGTTCTTGTCTCGACCACAATATGTGGCCACGCCATTCAGGTATTTACTTCCCTGCCTTCCCCTTGTTCTCTTCCCCTCGATATGGCCAGTTGTCACCAAGTTCTCCAATTTATTTCGTCTTATAACGTGACCAAACAATTTTGACTGTCTACGTCTAATTTCTCAAATCAGTTTACGATTTTCATCTTTTTTCTTATGGGACTTGGTCTTTGGTTTTTCTGTTGTCCATGGTATTCTTTGCATTTTCCTCAGAAACCACATGTTCACAGCCATCAGATGTTTTTTTTTTTCAGTTTGTCTGCTTATTGTCCACGCTTAATATTCATACAAAAGTACTGGTTCTCTGTAGCACCTCAACATTCTTATTTCATGTCATTATGATATTTGAAATCAATATGTCTAAATCAACAAAGAAATTGTGTATTTAAATTCCGATACAAATAACTTTTGAAAACGTGTTGACTAGGGATAATAAATAACATATTCACACCAATGCTATGCTACCAATGACAAACATCGACATTATCCAAATCACATTTATTGAAAATCAACACCTGCGAGATGAGATGTTTGAGGAGAGCTGTCAATTTAACTATCCGAGACCGAGTAAGGACTGCTACTTTTTTTTTTTAATTCGCATATCGTTTTTTTTTTTACAGGACATCGCTATCAACAGCCGCATCTTTCAGCTGTCTGTTGATTTCTTGGCAAGATTACGCTCAGTAGTTTGCCATTGCTTTCTGAGCGGCCGGCTCAGTTATCCCGCAAGTCACCAGCGGGGGACGAACCGCTCCCAGTTCTCGCCCGCTACGAGACTGCGTGATAAACGGGATTAAGGAGAAAGTGGTGTAACCCCTCGGCCAGTGAGACCGGCAAGAACTGCTATTAGACAGGCTAAAATCAACATCTTGTGCCACATTTATTGAAAGGCAGAAGATCAAATGGTTCGGCCATCTCGTTAGAAAGCAACATCATAAACTACGAGCACTAATCTACATCAAAGAAGATCTGCTACGAGAGCAAGAGGATGACCGAGAAGGAAATGTATTGATGACATCAAAGACATTGTACAATCACACGGAATGACACTATCCAGTGCCACTAATCAGGCTTGGAGCATCAGCTATGCCTCCCCCACGACGCTTGACGGCAAAAGTGGAAGATGAGAGTGATGGACAATAAATGAAACGCAGAACATATTATATTTCGCCATTTCCTTATTCAGATTTTAACGTCCCAGGTTTTATTCCTCCACCGTTCAAACCATGTTTTCCACCTACCGCCAAAGCTGGATAATTAAAGGCATTGTGCTCATTTATAACCGCGTCTGTTCCCATCTGGAACATGTCTCTGTCCAGAATGAGCAGGCACGCATGTACACTGGGTCGGAAACTGGGAGTTAGATTTCAGAATAAATGAGCCAGAATTGACAGAACAGTTCAACCCTGGCTCTACGTTCAACCCTGGCTCTACTCACTGCCGGCACCAGTTTCCGTTAAAAAACTGACAGATATATTTATAAAGCGCGTAAGTGGAAAGCATAATTGTGGATATCACAAACGTGTTTATTTTGAGCTTGTTTGTCTACAAGACGCCGGAGTAGGATAGAAGATGCCGGCGCTAGATAGAAGATGCCGGCGCTAGAAGATGCCGGCGCTAGATAGAAGATGCCGGCGCTAGATAGAAGATGTCGGCACTAGTTAGAAGATGCCGGCGCTAGATAGGAGATGCCGACGCAAGACAGAAGATACCGACGCAAGACAGAAGATGCCAGCGCTAGACAGAAGATGCCGGCGCTAGATAGGAGATGCCGGCGCTAGATAGGAGATGCCGGCGCTAGATAGAAGATGCATTGAGAAAACATGGGAGTAGTGTAACTAGAGCGGCCTTTGTCTGGGTCCACAGGGCAATCCAACACTAGGGCTGGGGTTCAATCCCAGAGTGCAGGATTCTTTTTTTCTTCTCAACGGTTGAGTTCAGTTGTGTTGAGTCAAGAACCGACATGACGACACCCGGGACATTCCCTTACGTGCTCCACCATCTTCTCAATGCTTCTGGGACCGACCCAGTCTGCTCAAATAGCTACCCGATATTGTCAGATTTCTCTGTGCAGTGTCTTGGAAATAACGGTATCGAGGAAGGTAACTGAACAGCCCACCTCATTAAGTCGCAATCTAGAATATATAGAATATATCTCGTTGGGGGTCGCCTTGGGGGTCTACGTGGCGAAGCCATCTGATTCGAGCTCCAAAGGTTGTGGGTTCGATTCCAGGCCGCGTCCTTCCGTTCATGATTGCATTTTTCATAGACTCCTGGGGGTCGTCGCTGGAGCTATGGAGTTCGTGCTTTGTGCGGCGCTTTTGGCAGTTCGCGTTGTGGAAAGAGACTGAGCCATATGGGATAAACTCCGGTGAAATGAATTCGACCCTGTTGACTTTTGAGCGACTAGAATATATGAAGGGTAAACCGACAGAGACTATGGTTAGCGTGCTAGTCTGTTAGTCTGGTGTTCATGTGTTCAATTCTCACTGAGATGGATGTTTACATCAATTGACTTGGACTGTCAGGTCAACCCAGCCTTAAATATGTACCTTAAATAGCTACCAGGACATGTCCTTAGAAGTAAAGGCGGCCGGTTGAAGGTGTATAAAATATAAGGCTATATACCCAATACACCACAAGGCGTGTATGAGGATCCCTTATTTACCACTTTACACTCCGTCCCTCCCACACGGGGCTCTAAGGAAAACATCCCAGAGACAGCCTAACATTGCCGGCAACACGCATGTAACGTGCGTCCCTTCCACATGGGGCTCCAATTAAAAGATCCCAGAGACAGCCCAACATTGCTGGCAACACGCATGTAACGTCCGTCCCTCCGACAAGGGGCTCCAAGGAAAAGATCCCAGAGACAGCCCAACATTGCCGGCAACACGCATGTAACGTCCGACCCTCCCACATGGGCTCCATGGAAAAGATCCCAGAGACAGCCCAACATTGCTGGCAACACGCATGTAACGTCCGTCCCTCCCACATGGGGCTCCAAGGAAAAGATCCCAGAGACAGCCCAACATTGCCGGCAATACGCATGTAACGTCCGTCCCTCGAACATGCAGCCCGACAGGTAAATGCAACATCCGGTCCCCGTCATCCCCGCCCCACAAATGCTCATCCCACTCCGTGCAGGGATGTCAGCCGTGATACGAAACGTCTGCTGCACCTGTCAGACAGCATCTGTGCCAGCCTAGCTACCGCTGCTCGCCATCTACACGCACTAGTCCGCACATGCTTTTTCTTTATTCCCATCGCACGTGTGTGTGTGTGTGTGTGTGTGTGTGTTGTGTGTGCGCGCGCGTGAGCGTGCGTATAACGTACAGTAAATTGAAAGGCCCGTTTCCGAGCTTTTAAATGTACCGGATATACGAGGGAGAGTCAATAGTAAGTCACAGGTTCTGTGGGATGGCAGGTTAATGTAGTTGGTGTTTTCTACAAGTGTCATTAGGTGACAGCAACATCGATCTTTATATTCCAGTTCGTCAGGTGGCGCTAGGTATCCCATGCGCATGCGCAGCGCATAAACAAAATGGTGACTACTTACGGAGTGTACAACCAAAGAGCAACGTGCTGTTGTGTGTGTGTGTGTGTTTGGTTTTTTTTTTGGGGGGGGGGGGGGGCAGGGGCAAAAGGACTGCCTGCAAAGGACATTCATTAGGAAATGCTTCTTTTTTATGCTGACAAATATTTGTCCCGTAAAGCGGTGCATAGTTGGGTAGAAAAATTTTCTCAAGGACGCTCTAAAACTGTTGATGAAATCCGATCTGGTCGCCCTATTGAGATTGCAACAGAAACATCCGTGCAGCGGGTGGAGGAGATGATTAGAGGTGACAGGCGAGTAACGATAGACTCTGTAGCATCTGCAATTTGGTGCGTGCGTGGTTCAGCATACAGCATAATGCATGATCGACTGAAATTTAAGAAAGTGTGCTCAAGGTCGGTGTCAAGACAATTGAAGGAGGAACACAAAATGAACCGATTTGGCCTGTCCTTGCGTCATCTCTGTCGATGCGAAGATGAAGGAGAAGACATGCTGAACAGGGCTGTTACTGGGGACGAATCATGGGTGCATAATTACCAGCCCGAATCAAAGAGTGCTTCAATGCAATGGGAACATCCTTCTTCGTCTTGTATCCAAAAATTCAAGGTTACGCCCTCAGCAGGGAAGGTTATGCTGACAGTGTTCTGGGATTGTCAAGGAGTGCTTTTAACCAATTTCAAGAAAAGTGTGCACTCTGAATCTCTCAAAATGTGCACTCTGAATCGTACTGTGAAGTCCTATCGACGCTTCATATTCGAAGAAAACGCCCAAGACTGCTGAATAGAGGAGTGTTGCTTCATCATTACAATGCCAGGCCACATACGGCTCGATTAACTGAGGAGAAAATTAACCAACTAAGGTGGGAAGTTCTGGAATATCCACCTTACCAACTTAGCCCCTAGCGAGTTCCATCTTT
Organism: Cepaea nemoralis; assembly: GCA_014155875.1. Taxonomy (NCBI): domain Eukaryota; kingdom Metazoa; phylum Mollusca; class Gastropoda; order Stylommatophora; family Helicidae; genus Cepaea; species Cepaea nemoralis. The sequence goes on along the minus strand of JACEFZ010023238.1, from coordinate 13,137 downwards.
TTGGTCCACTGAAAACCCACCTTGGCGGGAGACATTTCGCGAATGACGTTGAAGTTGAATGTGAAGTGAAAACGTGGTTTAGAAATCAGTGCATGCAGTTCTATGCAGCCGGTTTGGGATAAGTGCATCAATGTTGGTGGAAACTATGTTGAGAAATTAAGTGACAATGCATATATAACAATAAACTGGTTTCAAGTCATATTTAGTTATTTTTCTACAGCCATTTGTGACTTACTTGTTGACTTACCCTCATGTACATATGGGGAGACTGTCACTACTGCTTATAGTACCTTGCGGTGTAGGACGGGGGGGGGGGGGGTGTCTTGAGCCTGAGGAATTAAGGTCGCCTGGCTAGTGCAGTCGCCGCGAACTGTGCAGGTTGGGGTTTTATGTTTGCCCCTGACAGAAAAGAACCCACACCTTACAGAGGATTCGAACCCTGGTCATGAAATATATGATGCCAACCCCATATTGTGTACAGACTAAAGTGTACTAGACGGGTTATGTGAACACCGGCCGCCTTGACTGCCCAGAACAAGTCCTGGTGACAATTTTAGACTGGGTCGACCTGACCGCCCAGATCAAATAAAGAAAATATCCCGGCCTTGAGAGCGATCCGAACCCTCCACCGCGGGGCATTAGGGTGAGGTCTGTGACAACGAAGTTATCTAAACATTGAGAAGATATGACCAATATAATCTCAGTCTTTCTATAGGTGATTTGCTGACCTTGGCTACACCCTAACATGCCTCTCTGCAGATGTAAAGATTCCGCATCGGTGCTCCATGTCCCGCTGGTTTCTGGGCGTGGGAAAGAAGGCCCTGCCACACAGAGAAACCTTGGAGATGGTATTTTAGTACCTGCCTTAGGGAAGTCTCTACAACAACCCCCGCCGATAGATGCAAACCCTTCCCACGGTTTACACGAAAGCCAATGCAATTATTTTCCGGCGGACTCGCCAATCAACCTCCCTCTATACTTGACAGACATACATTACACACCTCCCCAATAAAGCAACAAAGTCCATACTGCTACATTTGCCCCATGAAATAGTCTTGCCCTAGCCACGACTCCGACATCCTCACACTGTCGGGAGATACAAACCCCTGCCCTAGCCACGACTCCGACAGCCTCCCACTGTCAGGAGATAAAACAGCCGCATATTTATATCCAAGATCCCATTGCCAAATCAGCAGCGCCAACAGATATGCCTTAATATAATGCAAATATTTCACACAAGCAACAGAGCGCAACTCTAGGCTAGCTTCTGGCGAAACGTCTCAGGCAAACTGGAACAAAGAGACGTAGGCCTCTTGTGGCGATAGGGTTTTAAAGAAAACAACATGCATGTTTTTGTCTGCAGGCCGTCGAGGTTTCCCTGTCTATAAATAGATTGTGTGTGAGCAGTAGGAGCGCAGGAACGTGTTCCCTTCAGACAGCAGATAGCGTCTGTTAGAACTGCAGTTGTTTGTACGAGTTCGCTTTAAACTCGAGCTTAGTCCATACGCGTGCTAATACTTCTAGTAGTTCTTCTACTAGAGGAATGCACTGGACTGTGGATTAACTTTCTCTATTACCAGTGTCTTCCGCCATACTAAGAACCTACTCCGACTTCTGAGGTACTTGTAAATTTACAGTTTAATTCAGCGTGTCAGTAGACTCGCCTCTAGTATAGCCTGTCCCCCAGCTTGTAATTGTTTACTGTATTTTATGTCGTCTAATACATTCTTGGCTTCCAAATGTTACATCATCATCATCATCAGGCGTCATGCCGATATGAGTGAGCTGTCCAAATGTGAAATCCCACACGATCACCAGTCACCTGTCACTCTCCGCCGCATCAGTCTCTCCAGACAATGATGTTTTCCACACTGTTCACGTGGTCCTACAGGGCCCTGGCCACGTCTGCCTTGCCGTGCACCAACATCCCACACAGCTAATCTGTCCGGGGTGGAGGAAGGCATAAATCCATTCTGATGATGATGATGGTGATATTGATGCTCTGATGTTGATGATGCTCTGATGGTGATAACGATGCTCTGATGGTGATGATGGTCTGATGGTGATGATGATGATGATGATGATGATGATGATGATGGAGGTCGGCATGACCAAAAGGATAAAACACTTCCTGCGCTGATGGTGATGTAGTGGGTTCAACCCCTACACCGGTCAGTTAAGACTAAAATGTTGACTTCTTGTCCTTGACTTGGGGGTGTAAATTACAAGTACCTCTAAAGTTAGAACTTATGACAGAATCACCAATGCGGAGCTCATGGAGAGAACTAAACAAATTCCAGTGAATCAACGGCGCTGGGGCTGGATTAATACACACACACAGAAACCCTGAGCACAATATAACTAGACATTGTCATGTCTGGAACCCACGAGGCAGACGTAATAGCGGGATACCTACAAACACACGGAGACGAGAATTATAGACCGATGAATAATGTCGGGAGCACGTGGAGAGAGCTGCTTGGTGTGGTTTGGTTGTAAGCCTATGCATCAATGGGGGATGAGGGAAGGAGGAGGAGGGGAGGAGGAGGAGGAAGAAGAAGAAGAAGACGAAGAAGAAGAAGAAGAAGAAGAAGAAGAAGAAGAAGAAGAAGAAGAAGAAGAAGAAGAAGAAGAAGAAGAAGAAGAAGAAGAAGTGGGTTGGCCTGATGGCGAGGGACCCTGATAATAGGGCAAGATAATCTATACGCTAACATCAGTCCAGAGCACTCCCCACAGTAGTAGTCAACTAGTAGTAGCATGCGTATGGACTACGCTCGAGTTCAAAGCTAGCAAACACAAAAATCGATGATGATGATGATGATGATGATGATGATGATGATGATGATGATGATGATGATGATGATGATGATGATGATGATGATAAAGTGGCCTCACATCGGGATATCAAACGATAAATGCATGTAAACGTATGTCTCGCGCACAAACCAGACACAACACAGAATAGACGCTCTTTAATGGAATTAACTGGTGGCAGTGTTTTCAAATGAAGGGCGTGTAGTCGGGGTGAGCAAGGAGTGGGTGATGTCTTGACACATCAAAGATGTTTTGGAGCTCGGAAAGCCCAGATTAGTCATCAATATGAAGTCTGGGGTGTATCGTTACATTAATATTGCTAGGAAATTGTGCCTCTTCGTATGCAATGACCATGGGCTTTTAGGGGCTGGTTATATCTGTGGATTTGTCCACTTTTTGAGGATGGGAGGTGGTGTTGTCTGTGGGTCGAAGGTAAATGGGTGGCGGTGGAGGTGTCTGGGAAAGGTAAGTCACAGTAAAGAAGTGTTTATCAGAAAGGGAAGGTGAATCATAGGGTGTCTGTCTGCAGAAGGTCGGTGAATCATAGGGTGTCTGTCTGCAGAAGGTCTGTGAATCAAAGGGTATCTGTCTGCAGAAGGTCAGTGAATCATAGGCAGTCTGTCTGCAGAAAGTAAGATCATCGTGGAAGTACCAACGGATGGAAGGTCAGTGGGTGGAGGGAGGGGCGGAAGTATAAATATGTGGAAGGTCGGTGAATAACTAGAGTTAGACGCTTGGAAGATGGATATAGACGGAGATAGGTGTGTGATGGAAGTGGATAGTGTTGGAGATGGGTGTATAAAGTGGATAGTGTTAGAGTTGGATGTATAAAGTGAATATTGGTGGGGATGGAAGTATAAAGTGGATAGTGTTGGAGATGAGTGTATAAAGTGAATATTTGTGGGGATGGATGTATAAAGTGGATAATGTTGGAGATGGGTGTATAAAGTGAATATTGGTGTGGATGGATGTATAAAATGAATATTGGTGGGGATGGATGTATAAAGTGGATAGTGTTGGAGATGGTTGTATAAAGTGAATATTGGTGGGGATGGATGTATAAAGTGGATAGTTAGTTAGTTAGTTAGTCGCAGTTCCAACTTCACAGCAACGGGTCGTCCCCATTATGCTCCATTCCTGTGCCAGTGAATATCACACAAAACGCTCCCCACCGCCCAATGTGAAAAGTGGAAAAAAAGGAGTCTCGACAAACAGCCCGCACAGATACACTGTGCATAATGCTGCTGCCAGGATGTCAACACAATAGTCCCCCACGAAACACCCAGTTTATCTCTGATGGAATCGGCAGTCATTTTCCCATCTGGATGTTTCCTAGATGTTCACCCACACAGTCCATGAAATACAGTTCATCGTCAATGGCAGTGGCAGTCAACCAGAAGCCCAGCAGCCACGCATTTCTGCATAAGGCAAAAACCGATCAACTCTGGGACATAGCCATCTGCCATCGCCCCGAACATGCAGTCACGTTCCAAAAAACCTCGGGCAGATTCAAAAGCATTTCACACGAAACTCACAGCTCACAGTGTCGCGCCACGCACTCACTCAGTAGCAGGGCGACGGAACCATCAAGCCTCCTTAGTCGCCTCTTACGACATGCGTGGTAGGCTGCAGTGTTGCTATTCTTTGCTTCCCTTATAGGCCCCGGCAACACACGGGAGAAAGTGGATAGTGTTGGAGATGGGTGTATAAAGTGAATATTGGTGGGGATTGATGTATAAAGTGGATAGTGTTGGAGATGGGTGTATAAAGTGAAAATTGGTGGGGATGGATGTATAAAGTGGATAGTGTTGGAGATGGGTGTATAAAGTGAATATTGGTGGGGATGGATGTATAAAGTGGATAGTGTTGGAGATGGGTGTATAAAGTGAATATTGGTGGGGATGGATGTATAAAGTGGATAGTGTTGGAGATGGGTGTATAAAGTGAATATTGGTGGGGATTGATGTATAAAGTGGATAGCGTTGGAGTTGGATGTATAAAGTGAATATTAGTGGGGATGGATGCATAAAGTGGATAGTGTTAAAGATGGATGTATAAAGTGAACAATGAAGGTATGGATGTATAAAATGAACAGTGATGGAGATGGATGTATAAAGTGGATAGTTGTGAGGATGGATTATAAAATAGTAGCAGAGATGGGTGTGTGATGAAATTGGATAGTTTTGGAGATGGATGTATAAAGTGGACAGTGGTGGAGATGGATGTGCAAAGTGGATAGTGGTGGAGATGGATGTATAAAGTGGATAGTTGTGACGATGGATTATAAAATAGTAGCGGAGATGGGTGTGTGATGAAATTGGATAGTGTTGGAGATGGATGTATAAAGTGGACAGTGGTGGAGATGGATGTGTAAAGTGGATAGTGGTGGAGATGTATAAAGTGGATAGTGGTGGAGATGGATGTATTAAGTGGACAGTGGTGGAGATGGATGTGTAAAGTGGATAGTGGTGGAGATGGATGTATAAAGTGGATAGTGGTGGAGATGGATGTATAAAGTGGATAGTGGTGGAGATGGATGTATAAAGTGGATAGTGGTGGGGATGGATATATAAAGTGGATAGTGGTGGAGATGGATGTATAAAGTGGATAGTGGTGGAGATGGATGTATAAAGCGGATAGTGGTGGGGATGGATATATAAAGTGGATAGTGGTGGAGATGATATAGTTATTCATAATAATGTTTTTAAAAAATATACAGTTATACAACTTTTAATAAATGCTGATTCTATTAAACTTTTACTACACTCAGATTCGGCTATACAACTTTCTACCACATGCTGATTCAGTCAAACAAGTTTCACTACATACTGCTTCGATTGTACAACTTTCTTCTACATGCAGATTGGATTATACAACTGTTTACTCATGCAGATTGGATTATACAACTTTCTACTACACGCAGATTGTATTATACAACTTTCTACTACACACTGCTTCGATAATACAACTTTTACTACGCATTGATTCGAGTATACAACCTTTACTACACACTTATTCGATTATACAACTTTTACTACACGCTGATTCGAGTATACCTACTTACTTTACTACACACTGATTGGGTTTTACCAATTTTGCAGCCGGCTGAAATGGTTATACAAGTTAGTTAACGAGATATAAAGATAAGAGCTAAGAAACGTGCACTAGAAACGATGTAAAATCACTTTGGTCTTGCTAGTGCAAGGCTCCTGCTACAGTCTATCAGCGCAACACCGATATTTGTAGCTGGACAATTTCCAAGACTGACTCACGCAATGGATAAAGCAGGTTCGAGGTATCAATGAGTGGATGACTGACTGACTACATACAAGACGGGAAAATAATCTATAAATACTGTCGTACAAACAGTGGGATCAATACCGCGTGTTGCTATTATTGAAAGGCAGATGATAAAATGACAGGCAGATGAGGTGATTTAGAAAAGTTGCCAAATTAATTAGTCGAGAACGAATTAAAAATTATGTTGTTAGGCAGAGAGACACCTAGTGCCTCATATATCAAAAGACAGAAGATCAAATGTTTCGACCATCTCATTAGAATGCAACACTATCAACAACCAACACTGGCCCTACAGCAAAGAAGATCTGCTACGAGAGCAAGAGGGCGCCAGAGAAGACACTGGATTGACGACATCAAAGACACTGTACAATCACACGGAGACACTATCCAGTGCCACCCACTGAGCGCTGGAACGTCAACTATTCCTCTCCACGGTGCTTGACGGCAAACGTGGACCACGATGATGATGATGATGATGATGCCCTTGTGTCGTTGAATGTTAATACATGGGATACGCTGGCGAGGGCTGGGACACTTACCGAGGACACACTGATGATAGTATTTTTTTCGCTCACTGGCTTTGAACTCAAGCGTAGTCCATACACGCTATTCATAGCAGTGATGGACTGAATATTGAGTGTGGGTTAGCTTTCCCTATTAACAATGTCCCTCGTCATCAGGAGAACCCACTCCGACTTCAGAGATACTTGTAATTTACATCCCCAAATCAGGAACGACAGGTCAACATTTTCGACCAGCTGTCGGGTGTAGGGGTTGAACCGCTTATCTCGGCATCAACACAACGGATATTTAAGAACACGCGTTCTTACCCATTCGGCCATGCGGACCTGCTGACGATAGTATAGTTAAAGGGCTCTTTCTCTGGAACCCAGAAGCCAAACACAATAGAGGAAGAGCTACACACGGAGAAGAGAATTGCAGACAGGCATGGCCATATGGAGATGACATGGAGGCAGCTGCAGGGGATTGCAGAACATAGGAGGGCTTGGCGTGTGTTGGTTGAGGTCTTAAACCTCAATGTGTGAGGATGAGGAGTGGGAGGATGAGGAGGAGGGGGGATGAGGAGGAGGGGATGAGGAGGAGGGGATGAGGAGGAGGGGATGAGGAGGAGGGGGATGAGGAGGAGGAGGATGAGGAGGAGGGGAATGAGGAGGGGGGATGAGGATAAGAAGCCAGATATCCTGCTTCTGTTACCGCCACATGTAAATTAGACTGCCTGTTGCCGCTACATGCAAATTACCCTGCCTGTTGCCGCCATATGGAAATTACTATGCCTGTTACCGCCATTGGCACGTTTGGCTTTGGGGTTAGTGAACCGCAGTTCCACGGTTCCCTTTATACCAAGTCCAACGTTCGAAATCAGCCGAGGGTGATTTGAAATTAGATAGCTTTGTGTTGATTTCGATTAAATTTATGTGTCGGCCGTTCAGAAAAGAATGGCAAACTACTCAACGTAAAACTGCCTAGTAAATAACAGACATGCAATAAATATTGGGGTTGATTGCAACGACCTCTAACAGGACAAGCAATTGAACTGTTGCCGCCATGATTACACTGTCCACCATATCTGGAATCTATCTGCTCCGTGGTTGACCGCTTCACCGACACGCCTCCCTCCACGGCGATCTTTTCCAGACATTGAAGTCTTCTTATATGCCCAAAATATGGGTATCTAACTTAGAAAATATGGATTTTTAAAAGATTAACAGAACACACAGTTATGAAAGAGATGGGTGGGGGAGGAGAGAGAGAGAGAGAGAGAGAGAGAGAGAGAGAGAGAGAGAGAGAGAGAGAGAGAGAGAGAGAGAGAGAGAGAGAGAGAGAAAGAGAGAGGCGTGTGTATATGCTTGTGTGTGTGTGTGTGCGCGCGCGCGTAAATTAACATTATGGGGTTGAACATTATAGCACACGCCTTGTTCTAAGGCAATGCACAATGTCAAAGATCGCGATGTTGAATGTCTATCCAAAGAAGCATTAGATGCGCTGCTGTTTGTACACATGAAATTGTCACATTACGCGCTGTCATAAATCACACTATTACAAATTATACTGTCGATCACAGGGGTAATCACGCCACGATGACAATCACACTGCCACAATTCGCGTTGCCATAAATAACACCATTACAAATTATACCCCGGGAAGGTTAACCCGGTCAACAAATGCCCGCAGAAGTCGGATGTGTCGGCCTGACGGCGCAAGAACGCAGCTCTGCTGTAAACAGGCACAACGCGGTCACATCCGAAAAAAAAACTCCGGATGAACGAAGAAGAAGAATTATACTATCAATCAAGGAGGTACGTCGCGTTGTCAAACATGTTGCATATCCTTTACATGACGTAGCAGTCAACCCCAGCATGTCTGGCTGTGTTTCGAACGCGGGTATGCGGAGTTACGAACTGCGCGGATCCGGCGTCAAATATGTATGTCAAAAATCGCATGACCATAACTCGCAACATAACGTACTCTCGTGGATCAACACGTCACACTATCAAATATTACAGTCATAAATCACGTTGCCAGAAATCACCCTTTCTCAAAGTATACCGTCATAAATCGCATTGTCAGAAATCATTTCGTCTCAATGTATACTGTCATAAATCACGCTGGCACACATCAGATTGTCAAAAATAACAGTGTCGCAAATCACGCTGTCTCAAAGTTTACTGTAATAAATCACGCTGTTCAAAATATACTTACTGTCATGAATCACAACCTCCGATACAAACCACGATATCACAAAGGAGAAAAACACGGTATAAAGAACAAAATTTATATAACCAATAGACACGGATTCAGAACGCGAAGCACTCAACTATACCAATAAACTTCTTGTTGCGATCTCAAACTTACAACACACAAATGCCGCGTTGCTTCCTACACGCACACAATCAGTGAAATCTCTGTCGCAACTGCATTTTGAACACACCACAAACACGGCGTCCCGATCTACAAAGACGAAAACAAACTTCTGCATCCTAGAAAGTATAATATTACAACTGTTCTCACTCCCGGGCTGCGGAGCGAAATACACGCCCCTCGAGAGAGAGAGAGAGACAGCACACACCGAGGAGGGAGAAAAATAGACCTGATTTCCCCTCCTGAACTGCTCCAGCACGTAAGCGTTTGCACCGAGGCTGAGCAAATGTCCACAGTCACTCACGCGTGAGTTCTGATTCCCCTTCATATCGGCCAGGAAGGCAGGCGCGTGCCGGCAATGGTGAAGTGAGATTAAGCAGGGGAGCAGGCCTTCATTCAGCTCCATGCCTGATCCTGCACACAGCTTCAACTCGAATGATTCCCAGTACAGCTCTCCTATCACCCATGCTTTTGTTATTCTGACAAGTCTCCTCATTTCGTTTTTGTGCGGTCGACTCTCCTCATCCGAGTGTTGTCTGGACATCTCTGCCCCTTCCTGTGTTGTGTGAACAATTCTCCCTAATCCCTATGCCCTGCCCTGTATTGTGTGAACAATTCTCCCTAATTCCTAAGCCCCGTCCTGTATTGTACGTTCCTGTGTTGTGTCAACAATTCTCCCTAATCCCTCTGTGCGTTCCTGAATTGTGTGAACAATTCTCCCTAATCCCTATGGCCTTTCCTGTGTGTGTGTGAACAATTCTCCATAATTCCTCTGCTTCTCCTGTGTTGTGTGAACAATTCTCCTTAATCCCCATGCCTCGTCCTGTATTGTGTGAACATTTCTCTCTAATCCCTATGGCCTTTCCTGTGTTGTGTGAACAATTCTCCCTAATTCCTATGCCTCGTCCTGTATTGTGTGAACAATTCTCTCTAATCCCTATGCTCCGTCCTGTATTGTGTGAACAATTCTCCCTAATCCCTCTGCCCTTCCCTGTGTTGTGTGAACAACTCTCCCTACACCCTCTGCTGTTTGTCCTAACAACTCTCCCCACAAACATAATGGATAGAGTTTCTCTGTTGTTTTTTGGTAACAAGTTCGAAACAAGATTGCACTGTCCACCTACCTACTCACCTGTTTACTTACGTACCCATCTGTTTACCTACCTATATACCTACCTGTCTGCCTGTCTACCAGTATACCTACCTACCTACCTGTCTATCTCTCAGATATATTGGTGTCTAAGATTAGCTTCATAAGTAATGTGTGAATGAAATAATGCATTTTTAACATTCCGTCACAATGTTGATTCAACTCCGTGGCCATCGACTTGTCAGGCGAGAATCTATCCACAATGCCATCGCGTCACCCACCCTAAGTGGGGTTTGGTAACATTAGGGCGGTGTTAAATCACTTCAAGAGGTCCAGCATATACCAGTTAACTGATTAACTGTCAGGAGATGATAAATCGTCTTAGGCGATTTTCCGTATAGACCAGTGGTTCTCAACCATTTTTGGCCCATGTCCCCCTTCACCATATGTGGAGAATGTCATTTCTCCCCTTTCATATTTCCTCCCTTTAAATCCCCCATCCCCACCCTGCCGCTACATAGTATACATAAAAATGGAAGCTAACTATAACACATACTAGAACAAGTTTAGACGTCTACATAAAACGTGCTTTGTGGGTCTAATTACGTTATAAGACGAATTTCAGAAGGGCGAGGAGTACAGAACCGTAAAGTGTGGAGGGAAAAACAATATCAAGTAATCGATTCTTGTATTAACGCGATCTTGAAATAATCTTCCCCCCCCCCCCCCCCCCCGGAAGGAAACCCAAAAATTAGGAATTTCCCACCGGTTGAGAACCATTGGTATAGACCACTTGCTTATATACATTAGTTTTCCCTAAACAACCCCCTTTAATTTGATATATAATACAACATTTGAGAGTTCCGGTCAAGGCGGCGGCGGACGGTTGTGCTGATATGTGACCGTTCCCTTTTTAGCGTATTCGCGTATTTTTTTCGAGATGGATATTTTCATCTCTTGCGTGTAATTTGTGTGCCAGGATGTGATACCAGGAGTTTCTTCTCAAGATCTGCGCCGATGCTATGGAGTTCGTGCATTGAGCGAAGAAGTCCTTGAGTGAATTTTCGGAGCGTGTTTCTTTGGTGTTCGGTTTTTCAACATGGCGGAACAACGTTTATGCTCCGCGCGGAGGGCAGTCAACCCAGCAAGGCGACGGGGTGGCCACAAACGGAAAGGCATATGAGGTGGGGTAAGACGTTTTAGACTCAAATTTGACCGTATGGGCCTCAGAAATACTCGTATTTTATATTGGAAATGTGCCAACGTAAAACAACGAGGCTCTATTCTGGAAAACCTGGTATACAGGGATGACATTTTAGCGCTCCAGGAGACGATACTGGGTGATCAGCTATTCCAAATTGCCGGATTCAAATATTTCTACAGCAGGCGACATCTGGGAATGGCGATTCTCATTCGCGACAGTATGGTGGCTTCAGAGCTAGACATGTCCAGTTGGGACAACGACAACATACAAATAAAGGCGGTTGGAGTTCAGTCCGGTCTACCATTCGTGTTCGTTAATATTTACGCCCGTAATGCGAGTGTGGATTCCCAGAAGTGACAGTGCTTAAGTGACATATTAGGTCAAGAGAGAAATGTTATTTTCTGCGGCGATTTCAACGCTAAAGACAGATTATGCGGAAACATACATTTCCTCTAACACACGATTGGGGGGGGGGGGGGGGGGCCGCGGCTTCGAGCCTGCACTTGAAACCATTGACCTGGTTTGTATCAACAGTGGCTGTGTCACCGGGACAGCAAGCGGTCCAGGTAATGATGACAGTGCTATTGATCTGGCGCTAGTTTCTCCTTCACTCACTACAGTGTGTAGATAGGGCGTCTTAGGGTACCATGGCAGCGACCACCACTCTTGCAGAATATTGGTGAAGAAATGCAGAACTAGGCAGCACGAGTCAACGGTCAAGACTTTCCAGTATGACAGTACAGGGCAAGATGTGGTGAATAAAATAAGGCGCGACAAGCGCAGAAAGCTTCAGGGCATGGAGAAAAAAAAGATGGGAGCAGCCACCTTGGTGGAATTTTGAGGTGGAGAAGGCCTGGATGGATAAGCGCAGTGCTGTTAGGAAATAGCAAAACGCCAAGAAGAACAGAGTTGCCCATCCTAGTGCCTGCGTGCACTTAGGAGAGGTGCACACAAGCATGAGTGGGGTAGTCAAGAATAAGAGAATTTCTTACTTCCAAGGTGCTGACCTCATCTGGCAGAGGACTGACGAGAACTAGGGCAAAGCCCTCTTCGAGCGCTATTTAGAACAGAGCAACCAGACAGACATGACAGGCCGAAATCTTGCCAAGGAGGTCACCTCAGACAGGTGCTAAGGTCCAGAACATTTCGGATGAAGACACTGACAGTGAAAGAAATCAAGGCTGTGCTTCGACGATCAAAAAACGGCGCTCCAGGGCCAGATGGCATAGGATACGATGACATGAATAGGTGTACCGACAACGAGCTAGAGAAATTAGCAGACATTTACAATAACAGTATAGGGAGCGCTAACATAAAGGAGGAGTGGTTGCACAGCTATCTGATTCTCTTGCCGAAGCCTGGCAAAGATCAGTAGTGTAGTAACGTGGTTATCCAGTGCTTTTGAGGTGGGAATCGATATTCCACCTCAAAGGGCGATAACTCTTTTTTCCCCAAAAATGTAGGCGTGGTCTAGTGACTCATCAGAGGCGGTCTGGTCTAGTGACTCATCATAGGTGACGTGGTCTAGTGACTCATCATAGGTGGCGTGCGTGCTCAAGTGATTGTAGGTACGACATAAAAATACGACATAAAACATCAATAAAGAAAACAAACGAATCAAGTAAGGTATATAATAATTTTTAATAAAATATATATATAGAAGAAAAAAAAAAACATAGTAAGTGACCGCTTATAGTTAAGGGTGTGTGATGATGTGGTCAAGTAATGGTCAAGAGGTGGTCAAGTGGTGTTCATGTGGTGGAGTAACCACTTAAATTAAAGGGGAAAGTACGTGTAGTGAAACATAGTAAGTGCACACTGGTGGCTAATAGTAAGGGTGTGTGATGAT
>JACEFZ010023237.1:205000-221224 GCA_014155875.1 Cepaea nemoralis | reverse complement strand
CAAGACAAAAGTCCTTGTCTATCAAGTCTGTGTACTTAATACTCTTCTTTATGGCAGTGAAACCTGGATAACTTACTCACGTCAAGAAACAGCTTTCATATGCGGTGTCTCCGAAGAATTCTTGGTATTAAGTGGCAAAACAAAATCACAAATATTGAAGTATTGGAAAGATCAGGTTGTGTGACGGTTTATTCCATGCTCAGTCTTCGTAGACTTAGATGGATAGGACATCTTAGGAGGATGGATGATGGTAGAATACCAAAGGACATCTTGTTTGGTGAATTACAGATGGGTAAGAGATCTCAGGGTCGGCCTCTTCTACGATACAAAGATGTGTGTAAGCAGGACATGATTGATACAGGCATTGATAATGCACATTGGGAGCAAGTCACCATTAAAAGTGTTGCATGGAGGGCAAACATCAGATATGGAATAAAGACAAAGGAAAACAATATTGCAGATAAGTCACACACCGTGCGTGTGAGACGTAAGATGGTGCATGATGGTGGAAATGACCACGTGTTCACATGCACCCACAGTCAACGAACATTTACAGCGCGAATTGGCCTTACCAGTCACATTCGCTACCGCCATAGGTAAAGGTTATTATGCCTTTTTAAAGCACAAACTTTCGTCTGTCAATACGGCAAGGTGCCAATCCATCCAATCCAATGCCTTTCCCATCAATTTGTAGTTCGGCAAGCTTATCCACCATGTTGAATTGTCTAACTCTATCAAAAGCCTTTGTTAGTCAATAGAGACTAATATCCCCACAAATCCCCTGGCAGGAACCTGGTGTGGGAATGTGAACTGCCTGGACCATCATATTTTGTAGGCTTGTGTGCAAGGAAAGGTAGGTGGCAAGTCTGTCCATTCCGTAGCGGACGTCGAGAGCAGGCATAGAACCCTCGCCCGACCGCTCTGCAATTGTCGGTGTACCGACTTAACTATTACACCAACGCGCCTACTAATATCCCCTTGCAGATGCAAGTTCTAACTGTACAAGAGCAGAGAATATCGGAGGTGAAGAAATCAGGACTAGAATGGTGGTTATAGCAGCGCTAGATTTCATTAGAAAACAACATGTACAATGGTTCGGTCATATAACTAGGTTAATAACTAACAATATACCACAACAAGCAATGATGTACAGACCAAATGGGACAAGAAGAAGAGGCCGGCCATGTAAACGGTGGACAGAGGCAATAACAGGGTCCATGGGAATCTCGATATATGCAGTTCATAAACGGACACTCTACTGTCTCAATGTCATTCAACCGCCAAAGCGTTAAAACTCAAACTGGAGTAAAATGTAACAAAGTCGCTCACCTTAAAGACTGGTGCAATTCGAGACAATCCTTTTTATTCAGATTAATCTCCTTTTCAGAAATATATATAACACGGTTGTAAAATATAACGGGCCCCTGACACGGGGACGGGACGTTACATGTTAATACAAACCCAGCTGTTCATATCTTTCTGTAATTGCTCAATCCCTCAAGGACTATCGCAAACTTTTGCAAACTCGTCGTCTATAATTTATTTATGTCCCGGTCCGACATGGTATGGATGCCATACAAACAGGCGATCTCTTCTTTCAGTAAATATGCCCCGCCTAGACGATCAAATCCTTTTATCACGGAGCTCAAAGGAAAACACACAGCTGACTTGATGTCCTTTCTCGAAGCGACCTCCGTTGCTGTCCTGACGATGCTTACGTCGTCCTTAGTTTCTAGTGGTCAAGTCATTCTATTGTTAGACTGGGAATCTCCTAATTCCTATTAGGTGGTGCGCGTGACCACTATGTGGCATCTACCGCTGTTTTTGCTTCACCCAGACATTGCAAGGCACAAGAGGAACAACATGAGATGATGGACGGGTATTCTCCCGATGTTTATGCTACACCTCGATACCGCAAGGCACAAGAGGAACAAGATGAGATGATGGACGGACACTCTCCAACACCTTGTATCGGACAAGCAATTACCAATATATAACTACATTACGAACACCTTTTATGCGCACACATAGTAACTGGGTAAAAGAAAGACCAGGGAACAAAAGAACGAACAAAAATTATTTTGAAAAGGTCACAAATTGGTCACACAGACCCGTCTTACATTCGGCCCTTCCAACCACTCATCTTTCGTACATTGTGCGTGTTACATTAATATAGGGAAACATACATTGTTAAATGAATGTTTTGAACACAAGCAATGCATATTACAATTTTATAAGACAGGCAGGCAGTCTTCAGTCTCCACACTACATACTACACACTACACACTACATAGCTGACATGCCGCTGATTTAATAAGTTTAGTATAGGAGATACTGATGACGCAACCGTGGACCGGTAAATATTTGCTGCAGGAGTGTCCAGCATATGCACTAAACAGAGAATCATATGATCAACACCGGCTCCATTTTAGGACAAAAACTCTATTGAGTTGTCAACAATCTGAGTGGCTTTCTTTAAATATATTCAGGTTGACGTGTAAAGGTGTACGAGGGGGAGGGGGAGGAAGAAGTAGACAAAGAAGAAGAAGAAAAAGAAGAAGAAGAAGAAGAAGAAGAAGAGGAAGAAGAATTGAAGAAGAAGAATTTGAAGAAGAAGAATGTGAAGAAGAAGAAGAAGAAGAAAGAAGAAGAAGAAGAAGAAGAAGAAGAAGAAGAAGAAGAAGAAGAAGAAGAAGAAGAAGAAATAGCGACAGGATCTAGAGGGAGGAAAAAAAAATGAGAAGAAGACCGAAGGAAGGAAAATCTTTTATTTTCAAAGGGTTAAGAATTGGGCCCGCATGCCCTAATGCCATTCTGTCCTTCTTATCCCTCTGCTCATTCATACATCACTTCTGAGACTAATCTTAGACAACAACGACAATAACAGAAACAATATGTGCATCGTAAACGCATGGGAATGTGCAGTAATCAATAACACAGGAGGAGGAATGAGAAAGAACACAAACGAACAGAATGAGGTCACACATTCATTGTTTACAGAAAGCTAGATATGGAGGGAAAGAATCGACGGAGAATGATGAATTGTTGATGTGTACAGACGGAAGGAGTTAATCGAGAGACATCCCTGGATGGTTCATAATACATTAGGACAGATCCCTGGTCACGTGACTAGATCATTCAACAATGCTTTCATATTCCGGAGCCACGCAGACTCATTTGCAAAAGAAATGATTGTTTCTGGAAGACACTGATGGGGGGGGGGGGGGGGGGGGGATATGAGGGGAGAGAGAGGTGGAGGGGAGGAAGAGAGGTGAGGAAAGGGTCAGGGAGAGAGTTGAGAATAGAAAGACGTGGATGGAGAGAGATGAGACAGAGGGGGGAGACTGCTAGAGAGAAAGAGAGAGAGGAAGAGAGAGATATATATGTCGAGAGATGAGGAGAGGGAGAGAGATGATGATAGAAAGATATCGAGGGAGAGAGAGAGAGAGATGGAGGGAGAGGGAGAGATATGAGGAGAGAGGAGGAGAATAATGAGGAGAGGAAGAGAGAGATGAGGGGAGAAAGATGTGAAGGGAGAGAGATGAACTAGAGAGGGGAGAGGGCATTAGAGAGTGGGGGAAATAACGCGCTAGAGAGAGAGAAAGAGGGAGAAAGAGATAGGGATACAGAAAAAGAGAGGGAGGTAGAGATATCGCTAGACTGGAAGAGAGTGTGTGTGTGAGTGTCGCGAGATTGCCATGAGTTAAACAGATAAATATTCCCGACGTTTGCTTGGCGTGTATTTTCAGCACCATTATTTTACTAACTGGAAAAAACACCGCGGATGTCAAAATCTCAGGACAATATTTGTAGCTGCACGTGTACAATCTATAAACGGATTTTGAACGGTCGGTGTTGATGTGACAGGTCCTGGCATCGCCTGATTAGTTGTCTACATTTGAATGTAAATGGAAGCAGTGGGGTCAGCCCATCGACACATTTGGTGTTGAGTGAGAAGGAAGGGATACACCGAGTTGGCAGTTCATTACCAGTTAGAATCACAATATATTGTCACCACGGAAACAGAAGATTGACAAGTTTTGTCAACATTTGAATGCAGATGGAAGCCGTGAGATCACAATGGCAGATGGTAAAACGGAAGTACTTAGTAGGGAGAAAACAGTACATATGTCAATTCTTGGTTTTCCGGAACATGAAGAGTTTGACGGGGGTTATTTGCACTGTTTGTGGAAGTCGTCATAAAATCGCTGGCTTGTTTTGAGAATCTTAACAATTACTGACAACTTGACAGGATTTAAGCCCGGAAAAATAGATCCTTGCAATGGTTGATAGGTCCAAATAAACACCTGTGTGGGGGGAGAAGAGGATAAAGTCACGTGGACAACTTTGGTAGTTGCCATATAAACTCTAGTTGTGACCAGCTAGGAGGACTTGAAATTATGCTTTAGTCAGAGTGCCAGGCACGGCAGCGCCTAGTGGAA
Source organism: Cepaea nemoralis (assembly GCA_014155875.1). Classification (NCBI taxonomy): domain Eukaryota; kingdom Metazoa; phylum Mollusca; class Gastropoda; order Stylommatophora; family Helicidae; genus Cepaea; species Cepaea nemoralis. Next base: position 216,782 of record JACEFZ010023237.1, on the reverse strand, counting down.
ATAATATCTACCGTGTGTTAATTAGTGACTTAATTTACACGTGCTATAATGGCAGATGTAGATATGATTGATAGGCTGCAGTGGTGCCATTTAAGGTATAACCTATTATAATATATTCGTTATAATTACTTTAGGCAGTAGCCTTGTTAAACTATAGTGTGATGATTAGCACTGTTAGTGGAAACTAGCTAGAGTAGGGAAGTGATACTTGACTCTGTTAGCTGGAATAGATTAGTGAAGTGTTGATAAGCTTTACTAGTTGAGAATTGAGTAATGAGGGATAATTGGGATTCCCGTAGGTGTCCTTGTGGGAGGGGTTCCCACATTCTGTTTGCTGATTTTTTCTTTGTCATAACCTGATTCGATTTAGGTGGGTAGCTAATCTGCTCTATGACTAAGTCTAGTTAGCTAACGATCATTAGGCAAGGTGATAGGCTTACACTCAGCCGAAAGAATCATGAACTAGTACTATCACCAGGTGTGTTGTTTCTATCCTAGGTTCCCTACCAGATCCAAGGAAGCTCAATAAAGTTTTGGGAAGGAAGAAAATCCCAGTCTGAAGAACACCAGTTCGGCAATCAATAAGATTGCTTACAGACGTGACTAAAAGCTAGAGGGAGGTTGATTTCACCCAACATAGTGAAGATTACAGTTGCACCATACAGCATTAAACAGTGGTAACGAACCGAGAACCGGTTAAGAGTAACTAGTGTTAGTACAGTAACAATTAACATTAGTAATTAGCACTTGCGGACTGAATGGTTCGATGTGCAACGAGGATGATCTGTCGACTAACACGTAACTTTACTAACTGTGTAAACACTAGAAAAGAACTTGTGCAGTTGGTTAGAGACATTAGGAACGGACATTGTGTAGAGTGAATCCGGTCCATAAGTAACTGTTCATACCACCGGTGTCTATTTCTCATGTTCATGAAATGGGATTACCAGAGGTCTACAGAAGCAAAGCAGTATCCGGCAGGATGTTCCGGCAACGGGTGAGACGTACTTGTTCTGGACGTAACGTGCTGTGGTCTATCTTTGCTGTGATCAGCGGACTGAGCTGATGTCTGAGAGTCAGATTCTCTACAACTTTATAGAACACGTCACACATTTTCTTCGCATACACGTCTCATACACGTTACACTTTTATTTTAATAAATTAATCTGTATTAATTTCTAGAAGTAAGAGTTGTTGAGTATGTTGCGTTGGGGAAGTATGAGAAGGGGGCATAGTACGACAGTGTGAGAGTGATAGGAAAAGGTGTCCATAGGCTGATGGAGTGTGTTGGACGGAAGCTGGTGGATTCTCCAGAATATTGAGAGGGAAAAGAAATATTATAATGTGGGTGTCGGATCTCCTCACTCCAGGGACGACACTTTAAAGGAGGACACGACAGTGAGAGAGAGAGAGAGAGAGAGAGAGAGAGAGAGAGAGAGAGATAGGGAGAGAGAAAAAGAGAGGAAGGGATAAATACCGCTAGATTGAAAGAGAGAGAAAGAGATAGGGAGAGAGAAAAAGAGAGGAAGGGAGAGATATCGCTAGATTGAAAGAGAGAGAAAGAGAGAGAGAGAGAGTGTGTGTGTGTGTGTGTGTGTGTGAGAAAGAGAGAAAGAAAGAAAGAGAGAGAGAGAGAGAGAGAGAGAGAGAGAGTATAGTATCTTGAAGTAAATACTCACTCACATTGTATGTTTAGTTTGCATTCTCAGGCTTTGATCTCAAACTTAGTCTTCACACGTGCTACTGCTAGTTTTGAGTTCGCTGTACTGATTTTTGCGTGTGGATTAGCTTTCCCTATTACCAATGTCCCTCGCCATCAGGCGAACCTACTCCGGCTTCAAAGGTACTTGTAATTTACGTCCTCAAGGCAAGGACGAGAAGTCAACATTTTAGTCCAACGAGGGGAACGAATCAGTTACTCTGCGGCCAGAACAGAAAGTTTAAGCGCTTTAAACCACTCAGCCGCGTCGACCTCTGCTCGCTTAATTCATGATGGCTGGTGAAGGCATTGTCTACAAGTTATTTAATCCAGGTCGGATGTACTATGTACAACCCAGCCTGCAACACCCCCCCCCCCCACACACGCACGCACGCATGCACTCACGCATGCAAACATAAACAGTCCTACATAAGCTAACGCGCGCCCTGTTGATTGCATGCACGTCTGTCTGTCTGCCCGTCTCTGTTTGTGTGGCCGCATGCGCGCGCACGTGTGTGTGTGTGTGTGTGTGTGTGTGTGTGGACAGCCAGAGTATGTAAACGTATTTACATACGCATGCGCACGCCCGCATGTACTTCTGTCTATCTGTATGTACACGCGCCCGTATGCAAATAAACAGCTAACACATGTTGATGGCCCTAGAATGAGTTTATATCATTACCCCGATGGCCTCGCGGGTTCCTTTTACTTATCGATGTCCCGACAGATATGATGACTCCTCCAAACAATGACTCCGCCGACTGACTCAGACACCTGGGAATATTCCACAGTGGACTGGTCAGACTACGGTCGATAGTTCCTCTTAAGTCGATGCCCGTTGGTGTGGCGGTCATGTCTGGCGCGGCGTAGTTTTGTTGCTCACCCGTATCTCAATGAGTCGGGTAGGAGTTTGGGGTGTGGCAATGTACTCATGTAATGGCGTGGTCAGGGCATAGATTGTAGTGTTGATCAGTTTCGTCATCGCCCTGACTCGAGGTTTAGGTTTTCCGGTAGAATGGATGGGGTTGAGTAACTACTGCGCGGAGATAATTCACACTTATAGGTAATGCTGAGATACTCTCTCTCTCTCTCTCTCTCTCTCTCTCTCTCTCTCTCTCTCTCTTCTCTCTCTCTCTCTCTCTCTCTCTCTCTCTCTCTCTACCTGTTCGTTTCAGCCCCTCTCCGTTATCTTTCTCTCACCTCTCCAATCTCTATCTGTCCCTGCAATCTCTGTCTGTCTCTCTCAGTACCTCCTCCGGACCTCTTTTCTCTCTCTCTCTCTCTCTCTCTCTCTCTCTCTCTCTCTCTCTCTCTCTCTCTCTCTCTCTCTTCCCCTTACCTCTCAGTGTCAGCGTCTCACCGCTGTCCTTATTTCTCCCCTCCTATCTACATCTTTATTTCTATACTTCATCTCTCTCTCTCTCTCTCTCTCTCTCTCTCTCTCTCTCTCTCTCTCTCTCCTTCTCTCTCGGTCTGTCTCACTCCCTCTCTCCTATCAACATGCCTGTGTGATAACATCTCTTTAAGTTCTTTTCCATCTATACCCTTCTCTTCCATTTATTCTATTCACTTCCCTTTATTCCCATCTCTTCCTTTATACCCGCCTCTTCCCTTTCTCTTCTCTTCCCTTTATACCCGTCTCTTCCTTGCATACCCTTCTCTTTCTTTTATACCCATCTCTTCCCTTTATGAAGACTTTGGTCGCAACCTGTATCGTGTTTCGTGTTTCCCTTGTTCTCTACCCCTCTATTCATATTTTGTATGTTATTTGGACCCCGCCTCAAAATATGTTAACGACGACTACCATGAACTATCATTTCCTTTGGATTGAAACAACACACATGGTCGCCAATGCTAGTCAGTTGTCCCAATCATACATGCGCATACAGACAGTTAACGGGGTTAATTGTATTCAGATATTAACTAAAACGAGGCTGCTAATTATACGTCTGGCCTGTATGGTAATTATAAGATCCAGGGGGCCGGTAATTGTATGTTAAACGTGAAAAATGGAGATTGAGCATTCAAGAGAGGCAGAGCCTGTTTATGTCAGCAGAAGTGGCTGTAATCAGTGGGTTGTTGCGATGTTCATGGTCATATTTTTGAACTGTTTATTGTTCACTCTGTTAGTGTCACAGGCCGGAAATATGATTTGTTAGTGTGAGCTATAACATGTTATCTCTACGTGTCATTGTCAGCTGTGGTTCTGGTAATTAATTGCGTGTTAGGCAAAAGTTTAACTGTTTTTGAAACGGGTATTGCTTTTAACGCAGTCGCTGACAACACTTTGTATCTGAGATTTATCTTCTCCCGGCAGTTTTACTCGGGTCATTTGCTTTTTGAGTGCACATTCGTGGTCTAATTTCTCCTGTTGTTGTTGTTGCTGTTGTTGTTGTTGTTGCTGCTGCTGCTGCTGTTGTTGTTGTTACTCTTGTTCTTAGTTTGTGTGTTTGTTTGTTTGTTTGTTTGTTTGTTTGATTGATTGTTTGTTTCTTTCTTTCTTTCTTTCTTTCTTTCTTTCTTTCTTTCTTTCTTTCTTTCTTTCTTTATGTCTTCTACTTATCTTCTTCTTTTATGCCTCTGTTCTTCTTCTTGCTGGTTGGTGCTGCTGCAGCAGTTGCTCCTCCTCCTTCCCCCCTCCTCGTTAGATGACCAAAGTAATAGTTGAGTAAATGAATCGCGAATAGGATCACGGGAATGAAGACACAAGCACGTCATTCCGTGGTGCCATAATCGTGTGGTGTCAACACATCTGTTCTCGCACTTTTTTCCCACCAAAGTAAGTTCTGTATTGTGTGTGTGTGTGTGTGTGTGTGTGTGTGTGTGTGTGTATGCATGTGTGTGAGTGAATGAATGTGTGAGTGAATGTGTGAGTGTGTGAGTCAGTTTGTTACCGAGGCGTCAGGACATCGTGGGACGTGTGATCTATTTGCTTGTGAAGGCAACAACGTCTGAGCGGGAACCTGGGGACCTTGTTAGTCTGTCGGAAGTGAAATACACATTCTAGTCTGTAACTATCGTGTCGGCTCCTGGTGCAAACGACCTCTGACTCCTGGTCTGGGAAACCATCAATGGTAGACAGAAATGGGTGTGTTGGGTGATGTTTGGGTGGATGGGAGGGAGATGTGCCTCATAACATGGTAATTTGCATTGTTTATGTTTACAACATTCATTTGACAATGTTATTTTTGTCTTCCTATGCAAATGTATAATGCACCATTGATGAACGAAAAATGAGTGATTGGAAGGGCCGAATGTAAGACGGGCCTACGTGCCCAATTTATGACCCTTTTAAAATAAAGTTGATTTGATTTGATTTGATTTGACATGCGGTAGTGCTCAATGGGAATAAAGACTGGCAGAAGATTTGTGTGTGTGTGTGTGTGTGTGTGTGTGTGTGTGTGTGTGTGTGTGTATGTGTGTGTGTGTGTGTGAGAAATATACAGTATGAGAAAGAGAGAGTGTGCGTGAAATGTAGAGAAAAAGAGAGAGAGAAAGATAGGGTGAACAATAGAGAGTGAGAGAGATGAGGGAGGGAAAGAGAAAGAAAGTGAGAACTAACGAACTTTATTTTCAAAGGATCACAAATTGGGCATGCAGACCCATCTTACATTCGGCCCTTCCAATCACTCATCTTTCGTTCATCATTGTGCATGTTAAATTCACTTAGTGAAAAAAATGAACATTGTCAAATGAATGTTGTAAATATAAACAATGTATATTATCATGTTATGAGATAGAAAGCTAGAGAAAGAGTGAAATATAGAGAGTGAGAGAGAGAAGAAGAACAAGAGAGAGAGAGAGAGAGAGAGAGAGAGAGAGAGAGAGAGAGAGAGAGAGAGAGAGAGAGAGAGAGAGAGAGATCACAGCAGTTATACGAACATGTTAGTGAAGGACAGTCAATGCCTCTAAACGGCAGACAGCAAGAAAGATTCCAGAAAGGGATAATCAAACGACAACAAAAGACAAAACTGTCCTAACCCCGGGGTCAGCCCTGCATCGGGTACAATGACCCCCACATTCCCGACATTCCCTTTCCAGCCCCGCGGCTATTTGCTCTAATCGGGGGCAAGGCAACAATTGTGACCTTGGCATTCCAGGTGTGATGGGTCAGCCTGCCACTGGAATCTGGCCCGCCAAGGATGCTGCTACCAGCAGAGCTACTGTAATTCTTCTGACAGCTGGATTAATATATTTGTTTCTGGATTCAATGTGTTTCATTTTTGTGACGCCAGATAGCCAGTGAGAGTCCGACATCAATGAGGTTGTCTGTTTTCGGCTCGAAACCTAGCCACGACATTCTTAAATAAACACAAATATTTATAGTTGACACCACACGATCGTGGCATCATGGAATAACGTCCTCCATTAGCTCTGTGTCTTGTTTCTTCATTCCCGTGATCATACTTCCGATTGCAGGTAATAAGGCCGAATGGATAAGAACGCGTGTTCTTAAACATCCGGTGTACTGATGCCGAGGTAAGCAGTTCAACCCTTACTCCGGACAGCTGGACTAAAATGTTGACCTGTCGTCCTTGACTTGCGGACGTTAATTACAAGTACCTCTGAAATATGAATGGGTTCGCCTGATGGCGAGGGACACTGTTGATAGGGAAAGCTAATCCATACGCAAAATCCAGTCCATCACTACTATAAATAGTGTGTATGGGCTACACTTTCTGGTTTCAATGTGTTTCATTACACGATCATGTGGTGTGGGTGAGCTTGAGTGGATTGGGGTATGCGTGAGTGGATGGAAAGATGCGTGTAGGTGGGTGAGGAAAGTTCAAAGCGAACGAGCGCAAAAAACAAACACTTCCGATTGATTTATTAAACTATTACTTTGATCATCGGAGGAGGAGGAGGAGGAGGTATTACGGACGCAGTTCGTAATCCCGCATACCGAGTTCCAAACACAGCTGCAGGCGATTTGGAAGCAGACCGACTGGCGTTGGTTATTTAGATAAATGGTATGCGTGCCGGCCGCTCAGAAAGCAGTGGCAAACTGCTGAATGTAAACTTGCGAAGAAATCACAAACAGCCAAAAATGTTGGGGATGACTACGACGTCCTGTAAAGGATATGCAAAAACTTTTTATATTGTTTGGCGTTCATATAAGTATGGGAAAGAAGTAGAGACTAGAGGTGTTTCTGAATGAATTCTTTCTGGTGACTGCCGATTCCATAGACGATGAACTGTGTTTTTCGTGGATGACTTTTGTGTTGGTTTCTGGCAGCGGCATTGCGCATAGTATACCTGTGCGGGCTGTTGGTTGTCGAGACTCCCGTCTATTCCACTTTTAACATGGGCCAATGAGGAGCATTTTGTGTGATATTCACTGGCACAGGAACGGAGCATAATGGGGACGACCAGTTGCCGTGAAGTTGGAACCGCGACTAACTAACTAACTAACTGACTGACTGGCTGGCTGGCTGGCTGGCTGGCTGACTGACTGACTGACTGACTGACTGACTAGATAACTAACTAGCTAGTTAACCAACCAACCAACCAACCAACCAACCCATTACCTTATCTGAACTTAACTTAACTTACCGTAGCTTAGCTTAGCTTAGCTAGCTAGCTAACTAATTAACTAATACTAGAGAACGCACTAGACAACTGTTTTGTCTGTGTGTTACTGTGGGACTAGGGAAAGCTAGGATAGCAAGACAACGGATCACGCCGCGCTGGTAACTTACGGGGGTATGTGAGCCGGTCGTTCAGAAAGCAATGGCAAACCACTAAACGTAAAACTTGCCTAGTACATCAACAGCAGCTGAAAAATGCTGGTGTTGACTGCAATGTCCTGTAAGGGATATGCAACATTAAAAAAAAACCTACCACATATATCGCAAGGGCGACATATGCGGCAGGTACGCGTGACAGCGACTTAACTTAAGAGATTTGGCTGGGATAGACCAGGCTATCGCGTCTGGGAGGGCACTATTGCTGCACAATTGAGCCAATCATACAAGATATCACATTGTAGATACAGACACATTTCATACAAGAGACCACATCGCAGATACAAACAAATTTCATACAAGAGGCCACATCGCAGATATAGACGAATCGCAAGCTAACGAATGAAGAAGAGGATCACAGTGAAGTCTATAAACTGGAATAGGAAAACCTGAAGGAAACACGATCAGCCCAGGACTAATCTCTTGACAACATCACACGTTGTAGCAGCATGTTGAGATCAATGTGAGCCCCAACTTGATTTACTGGGCAATGTTTACGTTTCGTGGGTTGCCATTGCTTTGTGAACAAGGAATCAACGTCGAAATCCAAACTGACACATGTAGGAAACGATGCCGCGACCTCTTCTTCATACCGGAAGTTTGTAAGAGTTGCCGAAGAGCGACATCTACTTCTATGAGTGTCCAACAATGCTTGTAGACTTACTTCTCATGCGTTCACTGACCTCTAGGCTTGACAACAATTGATGATGATGTGTCAGAGCCAGCCTGACTTCACTCGAGCCATGTCAGGAAACGTGAGGAGGCTCCGAGGTCTGAGAAGATAAAGGTGGACGGAGCAGAACAAGTACCGTGTTTGTTCCCTTGGGTTTTTGGGAGAAGCTACAAATGGAAATAGATAAGGGATGCGAGGTAATCTACACGGTAGCGTTTACACTATCCGTCGCGGCAGGTCTAGAATGTGGAGATTCTTTTTCACACAATGAATAATGAATACTAGTGTTTGTGATGCTGGCTGTAGTGGTGGTGGTGGTTGTAGTGGTGGTCGTGGTTGTAGTGGTGGTGGTGGTTTTGGTGGTGGTAGTTGTGGTGGTGGTGGTAGTAATGATGGTTGTGGTGGTAGTTGCAATGGTGGTTGTCGTGGGGTGGCTGTGGCGATGGTTGTGTTTGTAATGATGGTTGTGGTTGTGCTGTTAGTTGTAATGGTGGTTGTGGTGGTGGTAGTAGCAGCTGATAATAAAAGCAACAACTAATATTACGAGTACTTTCACTTTATTCCTTGTTACTTGCATATCCTTTACAGGACGTCTTAGTCAACCCCAACATTTTTGGTTGTTTGTGATTTCTTCGCAAGTTTACATTCAGCAGTTTGCTGATGACGAAATCTTGGTGACCGCTACTACTTAAGGTGCTGGGCCTACTACTACTACTACTACTACTACTACTACTACTACTACTACTACTACTACTACTACTACTACTACTACTACTACTGCTGCTGCTGCTGCTGCTTGAGGGAAAAAACCAAACACTCCGACACTGAATTTAAACCCCGGACAACTGATCGGCTTTATGGGTGCAATAACCGCAATCCCGGCGTCTATTGGCGTGAACGTAAGGCCTGTACATGGTGTGTTGACTGGCAGGACGGACAATCAGGCCTGTACATGGTGTGTTGACTGGCAGGACAGACAATCAGGCCTGTACATGGTGTGTTGACTGGCAGGACAGACAATCAGGCCTGTACATGGTGTGTTGACTGGCAGGACAGACAATCAGGCCTCTACATGGTGTGTTGACTGGCAGGACAGACAATCAGCCCTTCTGTCTCGGCTGTAACTTTCCTCCGGCACCCAGCCAGACTTGTTCAACAACTACCCTGTTTGTTGCTGCAGACTCCGATATGTCGACTTGTTCTCTGATCTACTGACCCGTGGCTCGAGCTGTGTTGATGATTTCATTCTCGCCAGTTGAGGAGTCTCCGTGGCTCGAGCTGTGTTGCTGATTTCATTCCCTCCAGTTGAGGAGTCTCCGTGGCTCTAGCTATGTTGCTGATTTCATTCTCTCCAGTTGAGGAGTCTCCGTGGCTCGAGCTGTGTTGATGATTTCATTCTCTCCAGTTGAGGAGTCCCCGTGGCTCGAGCTGTGTTGATGGCTTCATTCTTTCCATACACAAAACACAACATATAATCACCGAGAAGACTCTCCAGTGACTACATTAAGGCATATTTGTTTGCCGATGAAGACTAGTCGCCGCAACGTCCTGTGTTTTCCATAATTGTATTCTGTAAAGCTGCATGACTGTGTTTTATTTTGTTTACATGTCCACAGCTTTACCGCTAATTTGTATTCGTAGTACAACTGCAACTAAGTGTACGATCTCGTCCTGCTAATGGTTATATGTTTTTATCCGTGTTTTAGTTTTATTTACTTCATAGACGAGGGTGGTGACTGTCTACACACATAACGAGGAATCATCTGACAAGTGAAGCGACGTGTTTCTCTATATGTTGCTTGTCCCCGGCACATCGGGGTATCGATGTGCAAGCAGACGCCGTAACAGTTGCATGCTCTCCGGTTATTACCTTATCTTCTGCCGGTTATTCTTCCTCATGGGAATCTAAGCCCTCAACCAACTCACCCCAAGCCGTTTTGTTAACCTGTGCAGGTCCGCCAATGTCCTCCCAAGCCGTGTTGCTACCCCATACAGCTCCGCCAATGTCCTCCCAAGCCGTGTTGCTACCTCATGCAGCTCCGCCAATGTCCCCCCAAGCCGTGTTGCTACCTCATGCAGCTCCGCCAATGTCCTCCCAAGCCGTGTTGCTACCTCATGCAGCTCCGCCAATGTCCCCCCAAGCCGTGTTGCTACCTCATGCAGCTCCGCCAATGTCCCCCCAAGCCGTGTTGCTACCTCATGCAGGTCCGCCAATGTCCTCCCAAGCCGTGTTGCTACCTCATGCAGCTCCGCCAATGTCCCCCCAAGCCGTGTTGCTACCTCATGCAGCTCCGCCAATGTCCCCCCAAGCCGTGTTGCTACCTCATGCAGCTCCGCCAATGTCCCCCCAAGCCGTGTTGCTACCTCATGCAGCTCCGCCCATGACCCCCCAAGCCGTGTTGCTACCTCATGCAGCTCCGCCAATGTCCCCCCAAGCCGTGTTTGCTACCTCATGCAGCTCCGCAATGTCCCCCCAAGCCGTGTTGCTACCTCATGCAGCTCCGCCAATGTCCCCCCAAGCCGTGTTGCTACCTCATGCAGCTCCGTCGATGTCCTCCCAAGCCGTGTTGCTACCGCGTCTTTAAATCTCTCCTCCACGAGGTTTAGTTCTTCCTCTATGTCATTTTCTATTGCGAAGGAGTTACAGATGCTGTTCGTGATCCCGTATACCCGCGTTCGAAACACACCTACGCGCGATTTAGCAGCAGACCGCGTTGCGTTGTTTTTTTTCGAAATGGCATGGGTGCCGGTCGTTCAGAAAGCAATGGCAAACTACTGAACGTAAACTTGCCAAGAGACCGCAACAGCAAAAAAAAAAAAAAAAATACGGGGGTTGACTGCAACGTCTTTTTTAAATTTCTCTTGTCGGAGGTCAGCGTGGCCGATGGGGTACCAGCCCTTACTCTTACACTTCCGGTATGCTGATGCCGAGGTCTCGGGTCTGATCCCTCTCACCGGTCAGTTGGATTAAAATGTTGACTGCTCGTCTTTGAATTACATTACAAGTACTTATGAAATCGGAGTGGGTCCGCCTGATGGCGAGGGACACTGGTAATAGGGAAAGCTAATCCACACGGAAAAATCAGTCCAATGAACCAGATGTACATGGTGTTTGTAAAGTCTCACAACACTTTGTATGTAGGTCAACATTTAAAAACAGAAGTACATGACGTCATCAAAAAATTTGCTGAAAAATTCACTATATTAGTTACAATAGTTACTGCTGTGGTCTTACGCTGTTTTGGAGAAGCTGGAAAGTACCAATAAAGTATTCATGAAACAACTGATCCACAGGAAATAAATGAACTTCTATTTGCGGACGATCAGTGCCTGTTTTACAGTGATGAGGGCAGACTACAAAATCTGAGTTCAACCTGCAGCAGATACAATAAGAGTATAAACACACTTAAAACCGAAGTAATGCGAGTTAGCAGATCCACTAAGTATACAGATATGAAACAAGTTAAAGAATTCAAATATCTTGGAAGTATGATCACAGAAGATGGCAGATTGGACAGAGAAATCGAAATCAGATGTCAAAAAGCTAGTGCACTTACATATCAACTATCACCCTTACTGAAACATCCAAATATACCCATGTCCGCAAAACTATAGATAATAAACAGCATATTCACACCAACCCTATGCTACCAATCTCAAACCTGG
>JACEFZ010023237.1:0-200000 GCA_014155875.1 Cepaea nemoralis | reverse complement strand
TGAACGTGGTACGAAGCTGGCAGCAACGATGTCTGCTGACTGGATCATAGCTAGCCAGACTGCGGTCAACTGCTGGGGGAAGAAGCTGGTTTTCTCACGGTCAGTCACGGTGCGGTGCTAACGTTGGTAGATGCACCGGGTGCCCAGTGTTCGCCCCCCGAGGCTAGGATGGTTTATGGGCAGACACACTTAGCGATGACGAGAAGAGAATATATATAAGGGTTCGAAGATGAATACGCACGACAGAAGAAAAACATCTGGGAGTCATGACCAAGGCGGGTCCGCCCCATGAGAAGGTAAAGACGCCGAAATATTCGGCGAGGGGGACCACTTCTGACGATCAGAAACCTCACGTCGTGCTTGCTCCACGGCGGAGTTTTTACCGCTGTAGTTTGCGAAGGCGGCGGTTCGAGTTTTTTAACAATAGGTTTCATTTGTTATGTTGTCTAGTGTGTCCTCTCATTTCCCACTTCCTTCCTCTACTGCTGTGAGGGGCAATCAATACACGTTGTTTATTTATGAACTGTCTAAGTGGCCTCAAAGGTTGCCCAACTGATATGTCTGTGTGATCTGGGTTTGTTGAGTTGCTAGTAGTGGTGTAGTGGTTAGTGCGCTGGCCTGGAGTGGCCTCAAAGGTTGCCCAGCTGATATGTCTGTGGGATCCGGGCTTGTTGAGTTGCTAGTGATGGAGGGGGGTTGTTTTCTGGGCTAGTTCCCACTTGGTGTTGGTGGAACCTGGTCAAGTGGGTGCCCAGGATTTGATTAGTGATGTACAGGCGTCTATGGAGCCGGTGTAGTGGGGTAGTTGTTAGTGCACTGACCTGCTAAGATAATGGAACGGGATCAATCCCCAGCAAGGGCAGGTTTATTTTTTCTAACACTGCTCTGGGGTCGACGCAGCCTGACAGAAATGGGTGCCGGGCCGTGTTCAGAGATTTGTTGGATTTGTTTAGGAATTGTGTTACAGAGAGAGAGAGAGAGAGAGAGAGAGAGAGAGAGAGAGAGAGAGAGAGAGAGAGAGAGAGAGAGAGAGTGTGTGGTGGGGAGAGAAAGAGTTATCAGTTATATATATTGTGCATGTTACATTCACAGAGAAACAACATTGTGTGAATATAAACAATGCATATTACCATGTTATGAGACAGGCAGGCAGGCGCACACACGTGCGCGCGCACCCACACACCTCACACATACCTCACACATTTATAAACAGATACATACATACCCACATACACACATTCATTTATGCATACATACATTATGTACACAAACTCTCACACACACACACACACACACACACACACACGCACACACTCAGAGTGAGAAAGAGAGAGAGAGAGAGAGAGAGAGAGAGAGAGAGAGAGAGAGAGAGAGAGAGAGAGAGAGCAAACTTTATTTTCAAAAGGTTAAGAATTGGGCACGCAGGTCATTCTGACATTTTGCCTTTCTTATGTCTCTCCACGCACACACACGCACATACGCACTCCCCCCCCCCCCCACACACACATGCACATATGCACACACACACACACATATAGAAAAAAGGCGGATAGGGGAGGGATGATATATCGATGGATTAGTTAGAACGCTAGAAATGTAGGGTACAAGACAGAGAGAGAGAGAGAGAGAGAACAATCACATGAGTGAAAACAAGACAAGCAAATAACTAGCTATTTATTTTGTGACAGTCTGCTTTAGTCAGGGTCGTTTGTTAGTCTTAGCAAAATTCCTGTCTGCTTAGTCAGCAAAGTTAATTAATGTTTTAACCGTCCCCAGGGAGGGAATTGGAAACACGTAATTATATCTGGGATACCAGGAAGTCGTAGCTGGAATGGACGAACGGGCGAACCAACTTTATTTTCAACGGGTTTAGAAATGGGCACGCAGTCCCGTCTAAAATTCGACTCTTCTGATCTCTTAAGTTTTTCTATCTAGGAGGTGGAGGCCTAATTTACAAGAGCTCTCGTTCTAAACTATCCGGTGCGCTGATACCGAGGTAGCGGGTTCAACCCCTACAGCGGTCAGTTGGACTAAAATGCTGACGTCTCGTCCTTGAATTGTGGACGTAAATTACAAGTACCTCTGACGTCGGAGTGGGTTCGCTGATGGCCCGGGACACCGGTAAAATGGAAAGCTAATTAATCCACACGCAAAAATCAGCCCTACTTGTCGATCTAGGAGTCGAAGTTGTCTGTTGACAATGGAATACGTAATATATGTGAAGTGTACATTACCAATGTAGACCGAATCTCTGCCAGTCCTTGTATGTTGTTCTGAATAAGTTGTTTTTAACGTTCGCTCGTTCTCTCTCTCTCTCTCTCTCTCTCTCTCTCTCTCTCTCTCTCTCTCTCTCTCTCTCTCTCTCTCCCTTTCTTTCTCTTCTTCTCCTTTTCTCTCGCATTCTTTCTCCTTATCTCTTTCTCTCTCTCTCTCATACTCTCACTTTCTCTCACTCTCTCTTTCAATATGTCGTTCTATCTATCTCTTTCTCTCGCTCTTTCTTTCTCTCCACCTGTCTCCTTCTTTCTCTCCTCTCACTCTTTCTCCTCTCTCTCCTTCGCTTACTCCCTCTCTCACTCTTTCTCTCTCTTTCTGTATGCCTCCCTCTCTTTCTCTCATCCTTCTCTCTCCTTCTTTCTCCCCTTCTCTCTCTCTCCTCACTTTCCTTATCTCTCTTGTTCTCTCTCTATTTCTTTCTCTCTGTCCTTCTCTCTCTCCTCTCTCTCTCTTTTTCTTCTCTCTCCCCATCCTTTCTTTCTCTCTCTCTCTCTCTCTCTCTCTCTCTCTCTCTCTCTCTCTCTCTCTCTCTCTCTCTCTCTCTCTCTCATAATTCCAAGTCCCCATGTTTGTATAGCAGTGTGAAATCTCCCGAGTCATCTGATTGCCACAAACAGCAGCGTTTATGTCCGCCAGCCCAAGTCTTCGTACTTGACATCCGTGTCACTGACATTCTCTGGTGTGACATTTGCCGACATTCGCACCAACTGTTCTTAATATGGCATGTCATGATGTGGACTTAGTTCTTTGTCATTGCCTTTCTGAGAGAGAGAGAGAGAGAGAGAGAGAGAGAGAGAGAGAGAGAGAGAGAGAGAGAGAGAGAGGAGAGACATGGGGGTGATAGAGAGAGAGCGAGAGAGGAGAGAGAGACATGGGGGTGATAGAGAGAGAGCGAGAGAGGAGAGAGAGCGAGAGAGGAGAGAGAGCGAGAGAGGAGAGAGAGTGAAGATAGGAAAGAGAGGGTGAAGAGAGAAGAGAGAGGAGAGAGAAAAGGTGGAGATAGAAGAGAGAGGAGGAGAGGAAAGATAGAGATAGGGTGGAGAGAGAGGAGGAGAGGAAAGAGAGTGGAGATAGAAGAGAGGAGGAGAGGAAAGATAGAGATAGGGTGAAAGAGAAGAGAGAGGAGGAGAGGAAAGATAGAGAGGGAGTGGAGAGAGAAGAGAGAGAGAGTGGGGAGAATAAAAAGAGAGCGAGCGGGTGGGGAGAGAAGTGAGAGAGAAAGCGAGAATGAGAGAGCCTGTGTATATTCTAGAACTGTGTCCGGTACCTCTATGTGTCACAGAAATAAGTGGCTAGTCTTTCCCTCAATTAGCAAACGACGAGCGCAGGCGTGGAACTCTCATCCGACCGCGCTTATGACATTATCCACGCAATCTCCTAACGATTCCCACCAACGCGCCCGCTGAGTATACAGAGATACCCCTATATCCTTGGACCTTACAGCACCCGACGGATGATGAAATATCACTAACGTCTCCTCTACTCCTAGACAGATTTTGTGCGTGTAGATTAGCTGTCCCTATTACCAGTGTCTCTCCCCATCAATCGATCCCACTCCAACGTCTGAGGCACTTAAATTTACGACCCTAAATCCAGGATAGAAGTCAACAGTTTAGTCCAACTGACACTGGCTTCTTAGAGATGTTTTGTTTCTTTTTGCATATAATTTACACATCGCTGTCAATATCAGCATTTCTCGGCAAGATTACGCTGAGTAGATTGCCATTGCTTTCTGAGCTGCCGGCTCACATATCCCGCAAGTCACCAGCGCGGCGAGAACCGCTTCCAATTCTCGCGCGCTTCGTTACCCTACGTGGATTAACGGGATTACGGAGAACGTTTAGAAAATTTACCTCGTTCAAATCAATAAAAGAAATAATTTCTTCTTGAAGGGGAGTTCTGGTCGGCAGGCCAACACATATGCATGGTGATTATTGGCTTTCGCAGATCAGTATTGGTGTTAGTAGGAAACAAGTCGGTGCGGTATATTAGTGACAGCGTAAGGATGTTGGCGCGGCCACAAGAAAAACAGTTCCTGGGTAAACGTAGGAAGGTAGTCGAGGACCGAGGCAGGGAGATACATTAGCTCGCACTTCTGGAAATGCAGTGAGCGGTTCAGCGAGTGCGTGTGAGTTATAGTCGGCGTCTTCTTTCTCTCGCTGTCTTTCTGGTCGTCTCTGGCATTATCTCTCTGTATCTTTTTCTCTGTTTCTTTGTTCTCTCTATAGCTCACTGTCTCCGTCGCGAGCCTGTTCTTTCTTTCTTTATAGCTCCCACTCGCTCTCTCTATCGCCCTGTCTCGCCGTCTCACGCTCTGTCTCGTCTCTCGCTCTCTTTTTCGCGTTCTCTCATCCCTCTTGTCTTTTCGCTCTCTTTATGTATCACTCTTTCTCGCTCTCTCACCCCTTTTGTCTGTTCTCTCTCTCTCTCTCCTCTCTCTCTCTGTATACTCTCTCTCTCTGTATACTCTCTCTCTGTGTATACTCTCTCTCTGTATACTCTCTCTCTGTATACTCTCTCTCTGTGTATACTCTCTCTCTCTCTCTCTCTCTCTGATAACTCTCTCTCTCTCTCTCTGTCTCTGATAACTCTCTCTCTCTCTCTGTATACTCTCTCTCTCTGTATACTCTCACTCTCTGTATACTCTCACTCTCTCTCTCTCTCTCTGATAACTCTCTCTCTCTCTCTCTGTCTCTGATAACTCTCTCTCTCTCTCTCTCTCTCTCTCTCTGTATACTCTCTCTCTCTGTGTCTCTGATAACTCTCTCTCTCTCTCTCTCTCTCTGTATACTCTCTCTCTCTGTCTCTGATAACTCTCTCTCTCTGTCTCTGATAACTCTCTCTCTCTCTCTCTGTCTCTGATAACTCTCTCTCTCTCTGTCTCTGATAACTCTCTCTCTCTCTCTCTCTCTCTCTCTCTCTGTATTCTCTCTCTCTCTCTGTCTCTGATAACTCTCTCTCTCTGTCTCTGATAACTCTCTCTCTCTCTGTCTCTGATAATTCTCTCTCTCTCTCTCTGTCTCTGATAACTCTCTCTCTCTCTCTGTCTCTGATAACTCTCTCTCTCTCTCTCTCTCTCTCTCTCTCTCTCTGTATACTCTCTCTCTCTCTCTCTGTCTCTGTCTCTGATAACTCTCTCTCTCTCTCTCTCTCTGTATACTCTCTCTCTGTCTCTGATAACTCTCTCTCTCTGTCTCTGATAACTCTCTCTCTCTCTCTCTCTCTCTCTCTGTCTCTGATAACTCTCTCTCTCTCTCTCTGTCTCTGATAACTCTCTCTCTCTCTGTCTCTGATAACTCTCTCTCTCTCTGTCTCTGATAACTCTCTCTCTCTCTCTCTCTCTGTCTCTGATAACTCTCTCTCTCTCTCTCTGTCTCTGATAACTCTCTCTCTCTCTCTGTCTCTGATAACTCTCTCTCTCTCTGTCTCTGATAACTCTCTCTCTCTCTCTGTCTCTGATAACTCTCTCTCTCTCTCTGTCTCTGATAACTCTCTCTCTCTGTCTCTGATAACTCTCTCTCTCTCTGTCTCTGATAACTCTCTCTCTCTCTGTCTCTGATAACTCTCTCTCTCTCTCTGTCTCTGATAACTCTCTCTCTCTCTCTGTCTCTGATAACTCTCTCTCTCTGTCTCTGATAACTCTCTCTCTCTCTCTCTGTCTCTGATAACTCTCTCTCTCTCTGTCTCTGATAACTCTCTCTCTCTGTCTCTGATAACTCTCTCTCTCTCTCTCTCTCTCTCTCTCTCTCTCTCTCTCTCTCTCTGATAACTCTCTCTCTCTCTGTCTCTGATAACTCTCTCTCTCTCTCTCTCTCTGTCTCTGATAACTCTCTCTCTCTCTCTGTCTCTGATAACTCTCTCTCTCTGTCTCTGATAACTCTCTCTCTCTCTGTCTCTGATAACTCTCTCTCTCTCTCTGTCTCTGATAACTCTCTCTCTCTCTGTGTCTCTGATAACTCTCTCTCTCTCTCTCTCTCTCTCTCTCTCTCTCTCTCTCTCTGTATACTCTCTCTCTCTCTGTCTCTGATAACTCTCTCTCTCTCTCTCTCTGTCTCTGATAACTCTCTCTCTCTCTCTGATAACTCTCTCTCTCTCTGATAACTCTCTCTCTCTCTCTCTGTATACTCTCTCTCTCTGTATACTCTCACTCTCTGTATACTCTCTCTCTCTCTGTATACTCTCTCTCTCTCTCTGTATACTCTCTCTCTGATAACTCTCGCTCTCACTCTCTCTCTCTCTCTCTGATAACGCTCTCTCTTTCTCTATACTCTCTCTCTCTCTCTGTATACTCTCTCTCTCTCTCTCTCTCTCTCTTTGTATACATACATACCCACGCACTCACTCGCGCACCTGTACGCGGAAGAATGGATAGAATAGACAGTTGTCTGTCTGTCTCCTCTTGCCTTTCCTCTGTCTGTCTTCTCTTCCTCTCCCCTTGCTCCTCCTCTGTCTCTTGTTATTCTTTGTTTATCCTGTCTGTCTGCCTGCCTGCCTGTCTTTCCCTGTGCTATTATGTGTGTATTCTCTGTGTATTATGTCTGTCTCCGTGTTATTCTGTGTGTATTATGTCTGCCTGCCTATCTGTCTCTATTTTCCTGTATGCATTTGTGTCTGCCTGTCTCCTCTCAGCCGCACCCTGTCATCCCCCTATATGTCATGCTGTATCGATCTCTAACTGTCTCGGCAACGGCCACACCCTGCGTATACCTGGTGATCACCATCCGTGAAGCCTACAGGTGTGTGTGTGTGCTCCGCTCAGTCGTCACACAGCCCAGTCACTGTCAACACCAGCCGGAGACTCAAAAAGGTCGGGGAGGGGCGTGGCTGGCAGAGACATGAGACCTGCCAATGCCCCAGAGTACACCTGTTGACAGGAATACTTGTGATATCTATCTTCACGCCCGCCTATCGCACCCCACGACCCTCTTTATGTAATGATGGGATATGGGATCCTGCATGGCCCACCCAGTTTGCCATCCAGTTTTCCACAAAGTTTAGCACCCAGTTTAATACCAAGTTTACCACAAAGTTTAACACCCAGTTTACCACAAAGTTTCACACTCAGTTTACCGCCCAGTTTAACACTCAGTTTACCACAAAGTGTAACACCCAGTTTACCACAAAGTGTAACAGCCAGTTTATCACCTAGTTTAACACCCAGTTTACCACAAAGTTTAAGCACCCAGCATAACACCTAGTTTACCACCCAGATTAACGCTCACTTTACCATAACGTTTAACACCTACTTTACCACAAAGTTTAACACCCAGTTTAATACCCAGTTTACCTCCCAGTTTAACACTCGGTTTACCACAAAGTTTAACACCCAGTTTAACACTCAGTTTACCACAAAGTTTAACACCCTGTTTAACACTCAGTTTACCACAAAGTTTAACACTCAGTTTACCAAAAAGTTTCACACTCAGTTTACCGCCCAGTTTAACACTCAGTTTACCACAAAGTGTAACACCCAGTTTACCACAAAGTTTACCGCCCAGTTTAACACTCAGTTTACCACCCAGTTTAACACTCAGTTTACCACAAAGTTTAACACCCAGTTTAACACTCAGTTTACCACAAAGTTTAACACTCAGTTTACCAAAAAGTTTCACACTCAGTTTACCGCCCAGTTTAACACTCAGTTTACCACAAAGTGTAACACCCAGTTTACCACAAAGTTTAACAGCCAGTTTAACACCTAGTTTAACACTCAGTTTACCACAAAGTCTAACACCCAGTTTACCACACAGTTTGCCACACAGTTTAACACCCAGTTTACCACACAGTTTAACACCCAGTTTACCACGCAGTTTAACACAAAGTATAACACCCAGTTTAACACCCAGTTTACCACACAGTTTAACACCCAGTTTACCACGCAGTTTAACACCCAGTTTACCACACAGTTTAACACCCAATTTACCACGCAGTTTAACACCCAGTTTACCACACAGTTTAACACCCAGTTTACCACACAGTTTAACACCCAGTTTACCACGCAATTTACACCCAGTTTACCACACAGTTTAACACCCAGTTTACCACACAGTTTAACACCCAGTTTACCACACAGTTTAACATCCAGTTTACCACACAGTTTTAACACCCAGTTTACCACGCAGTTTAACACAAAGTATAACACCCAGTTTAACACCCAGTTTACCACACAGTTTAACACCCAGTTTACCACACAGTTTAACACACAGTTTACCACGCAGTTTAACACAAAGTATAACACACAGTTTAACACCCAGTTTACCACACAGTTTAACACCCAGTTTACCACGCAGTATAACACCCAGTTTAACACCCAGTTTGCCACACAGTTTAACACCCAGTTTACCACACAGTTTAACACCCAGTTTACCACGCAGTTTAACACAAAGTATAACAGACAGTTTAACACCCAGTTTGCCACACAGTTTAACACCCAGTTTACCACACAGTTTAACACCCAGTTTACCACACAGTTTAACATCCAGTTTACCACACAGTTTAACACCCAGTTTACCACGCAGTTTAACACAAAGTATAACACCCAGTTTAACACCCAGTTTACCACACAGTTTAACACCCAGTTTACCACACAGTTTAACACCCAGTTTACCACACAGTTTAACACCCAGTTTACCACACAGTTTAACACCCAGTTTACCACACAGTTTAACACCCAGTTTACCACACAGTTTAACACCCAGTTTACCACACAGTTTAAACACCCAGTTTGCCACACAGTTTAACACCCAGTTTACCACACAGTTTAACACCCAGTTTACCACACAGTTTAACACCCAGTTTGCCACACAGTTTAACACCCAGTGTAATACTCAGTAGATTGTTGTCTGTTCTGATTGTTGTCGTTATGGATGTATGCCATATCTGTCTGTCTTGTCTTGTCTTGTCTTGACCTGTCCTATCCTATCCTGTCCTGTCTGTCTGTCTGTCTGTCTGTCTGTCTGTCTGTCTGTCTGTCTGTCTGTAATACTGGCGACATCACCTGTGGCGTGGCCTTTGGTCAAGACAGTTTGGCAGCTGGTTCCCAATATGGCACTATGGCATGACAATGGGGTCCTTTGCCTTTTAAACAAGCGACCACTATACTAGTCCATGACTTCTATACCAGTCCACGACTCCTATACTAGTTCATACTTTCGGTTAAGGCTGTGGCACTGTTTCCCAGACATCCTGGTCATGGCTAGTCTGTTGATGTGTTATGTTGTGTTGTAAATTTGACGCAGTTTTGTTATTTCACGCAGTGTTTCAGTATCGATTGTCACTCGGAATTATTTAAAGTAGTCACAATGCAAGCTTCATCTGTATCCAAGGCTGGTGTTTATTGTTGTTCTTTCATCTTTGTTTTCGGGGGTGGTTTTCAGTGACGTTAATTACATCTCTCTCTCTCTCTCTCTCTCTCTCTCTCTCTCTCTCTCTCTCTCTCTCTCTCTCTCTCTCTCCCCACTCTATGCCTTAATTTGTCTGTCCCACCCTTTCCTTGTCTTTATTCAATCTCTGTCTGTCTGTCTGTCTGTCTGTCTGTCTGTCTGTCTGTCTGTCTGTCTGTCTGTCTGTCTGTCTTGTTTCTCTTTCTCTCGCTCTTTCCTTGTCTCGTTATGCACTGTCTGTCTGTCTGTCTCTCGGCCTTTCCTTGTCTCTCTATGCACAGTCTGTCTGTATTATGTGTTTGCTACACTCAGAGACACACACACTCTAAGCTTATGTCATTTGCCTCCATGTTTCCCGTCTTCTTCTTCTTCTTCTTCTTCTTCTTCTTCTTCTTCTTCTTCTTCTTCTTCTTCTTCTTCTTCTTCTTCTTCTTCTTCTTCTCTTCTTCTTCTTCTTCTTCTTCTTCATGGCAGTCTGCACTCAGCACATGTAAACACACCAGAACCGTTGTTGTAAACGACAGCCCAGATTGTATGTTTTAATGTCGTCACGCTCCTGTGGTAATATTTGTCTCACCTGAGATGTTGACACACCGCCCGGCAAGATGACAGAGTGGGAGGAGGTGTTTGTATTTTCACTTGTTCAGTCTTTTGTGTTGCTGCTGGCGAATAATGTAATCTCCTTAACGATGGGCATGTCGCTGTTCAATGCCAGAGCTAGAAGGTTGTCGTTTGAGGCGCTTGTTTGTTTATGCGATGCTGCTGGGTACTCCATCTTGTGAAGGGAGGACTCGTCGCATGCTTGAGGCAAACTGTGGGCTTCACTGGAAAAGACAAAACTATAAATGATGATGTGGAAACATTTTGGCCTCGGAAGACAAGGAACTATAACTGATGATATTGGAAACATTTTAGTTATCGCCCTTTGATGAATAGTCCCTCAACCAAACCAGGACAGGCCGTCCCATCTTTTGCTGTATCCTGTAGCTCTTTCTCCATGCCCTCCCAATGCGTTTTTTCCTCACCTCTTGGTTCACTGAGATGTACTTAATTCTCTCCGTGAGCTCTACATTGGGAATTCCGGCACACCATTTTCTAAGACGGATCATCTAGGACAGTGATTCTCAACCGGTGGGGAATCACCCCCCCCCCCCAGGGGGATGTTTAGGGTTTCCAAGAGGGCGGAGGAATTTAAATTATTTCAAGATCGCATGAATACACGAACCAGTTACTTGATATTGTTTTCCCCTCTAAATTTTACGATTCTGTACTTCTCGCCCTAATGAAGTTCGTTTTATAACGTAAGTAGACCCGCAAATCACGTTTTATGTAGATGTCTAGATTTGTTCAAGTATGTGTTATTAAATTTAGCTTCCATTTTTATGTATGCTGTGTAAGAGTGGGGGGGGGGGGGGATTTATAGGTAGGAAATTCGAAAAGTGGGGGGGGGGGTGTACCAAAAAAGATTGGGGAAACCACTGATCTAGGATTCTGAAAAGATTAGAAGTTTTCCTCAAAAATGTTATTCATGTGGATTTAGTGGATTTTTCTATTGAACTTTATAAGGTCACCGAGTTATCCGTAAGCCGTTTCTATATTGATGAACTCTCCCTGAAATTCTTTAAAACCTGAGACTGTCTATAAAGTCTAATCTGTTTCCGTGTTGACAAATGTCTTCAGGGTCTCTATCCATCACAAACGCGTATTTCCACAAGAAGAGTCTTGCCAGGCTCTCCCCCATCAGGCCTGCCATTTCCCACACGTCAGCAAATACCGCAGCATCAGTTTGAAACAAGATGAACAGTGAATCCGGACCGAACCGTTTGTTTGATCGATACTTTTACCGGAGTAATTCTTCTACCAGCAACAAGTGACGTGACGTTTGGCTAAGCTTTCGGCACGTGTCTGCTCGTCGGCTTGTAGGAATGTCTTGGAGACAAGACATCCAATAATGAAAGTGCACAGCGGAATATTTCTCTTTGGAGTACTGACAGTAGAGTAGAGGAGTGACTGGCCGAGTGGCTAGAATGCCGAATTCTCCTCCAGGAAACACGGGTTCGAATCCTCGGGAAAGAATTGATTTTTTATTTCTGTCGGGGTCAAAAATGAATGAGTCTTGAATTCCTGAGTCAAGACCCTCCCCCACCACCCCCGTCCTTCACCCCAAGGTATTGTAGGCAGTAGATGGTAGTGACAGACAGTTGAGTATGACAGCTGGGCTTTCGGCTACATTATTGCCTGGCCTTTCGACTGAGTC
The DNA here is from genome assembly GCA_014155875.1 of Cepaea nemoralis. NCBI lineage: Eukaryota > Metazoa > Mollusca > Gastropoda > Stylommatophora > Helicidae > Cepaea > Cepaea nemoralis. The sequence continues at coordinate 188,084 of JACEFZ010023237.1, read as the reverse complement.
TTTTGATCATTCTCGCAATCTGTGTTTATTTGTTTATCTTCCGACTTCTCTGTCTGTCTCTTTCTGCCTCTTCTTCACTCCCTGTTTCTGTCTATGTTTCTCTCTCTCTCTCTCTCTCTCTCTCTCTCTCTCTCTCTCTCTCTCTCTCTCTCCTCTCTCTTCTCTCTCTCTCTCTCTCTCTCTCTCTCTCTCTCTCTCTCTCTCTCCTGTTTATGTCTGTCTGTCCATCTCTCTATCTTTCTGTCTGTAGACATCCGTCTACGTGTCTGCCTGTCTTCACGGTCGTTCGTCACGGAAACCTTCTGTATCTGATTCTGTGGCCATGTTTCTGTCTCACTATTTCTCTACATTGCTCCCTAAATCCTACTACCAACCAACTAGCCAGCCAATTAATCATGAAACCAACCAACCAACCAATCAACCAACCAATGATGAACCAATCACTCAAACAGTCAGTCAGTCAACCAAACAGCCATCTAACCAACCAACCAACCAACCAACCAACCAACCAACCAACCAACCAACCAACCAACCAACCAACAAACTAAGAATCGAACCAACTAACCAACCAACCAACCAACCAATCATTTAAGAAATGCACCATCCAACCAAGCAAACAAGCAACCAGCCAACCAACCAGGTGATCTGATTCGAGCGTTTCTTTCACCCCCTCCCCTCTCTCCTTTTTCTCCCCTCTCCCCCTCCGGCTAGCATTATCCCAGACATTTCACTTCACTGTGTGACATTATCACTCTGTAGCTTATATTGAATGCCCTCCTCCCCCCACTCCCCCGCCAGGTCGACCACAGCGTTAAACCTGTACATTGTTGTATGTCAGAGATCAATATCTGTTGTGTTGGAACATGGAACGGCACATCGATAAAAGACAGCATTGTTTGTGTCGTTTTGTTTTCAATTGTATTCACTTACTTTCTCTGTCTGTCTGTCTATCTACCCGCCCGCCCGCCCGTATGCCTGTGTGTCTGTGTGTCTATCTACCCGCCCGCCCGCCCGTATGCCTGTGTGTCTATCTACCCGCCCGCCCGCCCGTATGCCGGTGCGTCTGGTTACCTGGCTGTCCGGCTTTCTCTGTCGTGTAGTGTTGCTGTTTGCCTACCTCAAATAAACAATGATGAAAGAGATCAAGAACACTTGATGGGTGATAGATAATTGTTTATAACTAATTGATGCAAGATCTATCTTGCAGCTGTTGATTTCTTCGCGGTTCCAGAAGCAAATGGAGATCTCAGTAGATTAGACATGGGGAGTCGGGTGTAGTGAGTTAGTGGTGCGGAGTTGGGGGGGGGGGGGGAGTGAGTTAGTGATGCGTAGTTGGCTGGAGCGAGTTAGGTGGAGCGAGTTAGTGGTGCAGAGTTGTGTGGAATGAGTTAGTGGTATGGAGTTGATGGAGTGAGTGAGTGGTGCGGAGTTGGGTGGAGCGAGTTAGTGGTGCAGAGTTGTGTGGAATGAGTTAGTGGTATGGAGTTGATGGAGTGAGTGAGTGGTGCGGAGTTGGGTGGAGCGAGTTAGTGGTGCAGAGTTGTGTGGAATGAGTTAGTGGTATGGAGTTGATGGAGTGAGTGAGTTGTGCGGAGTTGGGTGGAGCGAGTTAGTGGTGCGGAGTTGTGTGGAATGAGTTAGTGGTATGGAGTTGATGGAGTGAGTGAGTGGTGCGGAGTTGGGTGGAGCGAGTTAGTGGTTCGGAGTTGATGGAGTGAGTGAGTGGTGCGGAGTTGGGTGGAGTGAGTTAGTGGTGCGGAGTTGGAGGGTGGGGGAGTGAGTGATGCGGAGTTGGGTGGAGTGAGTTAGCGGTTCGGAGTTGATGGAGTGAGTGAGTGGTGCGGAGTTGGGTGGAGTGAGTTAGTGGTGCGGAGTTGGAGAGTGGGGGAGTGAGTGATGCGGAGTTGGGTGGAGTGAGTTAGCGGTTCGGAGTTGATGGAGTGAGTGAGTGGTGCGGAGTTGGGTGGAGTGAGTTAGTGGTGCGGAGTTGGAGGGTGGGGGAGTGAGTGATGCGGAGTTGGGTGGAGTGAGTTAGCGGTTCGGAGTTGATGGAGTGAGTGAGTGGTGCGGAGTTGGGTGGAGTGAGTTAGTGGTGCGGAGTTGGAGAGTGGGGGAGTGAGTGATGCGGAGTTGGGTGGAGTGAGTTAGCGGTTCGGAGTTGATGGAGTGAGTGAGTGGTGCTGAGTTGGGTGGAGTCTGTTGGAGTTAGTGGAGTGAGTTTAAGGTGTCAATGTGGAGTGAGTTCGAGGTACAGGTGAAGTGAATTAAGTGGTGTATTGTAGACTGGGGTGACTTAGATGTGCGATATCGGGTGCAGTTAGTTAAAGGTATTCTTCTTATTCTGCGTTCATCCGGAGTTTCTTTTTTCAGGCTTAATTGCCTTGTGCCAATTTTATTTGCACCTTTAGGCCGGCACATCCAACTTCTGCGGGCGTTTGTTGACCGGGTTAGCTTTACCGGGTAGTTAAAGGTATAAGAAGGTAAAAGGGCCAAAACATTCTGGGAAGGGGGACCACTTCTGACGATCGGAAACCCCTTATTGTACTTGCTCCCCGGCGGTTTCATCACATTTGTATCACTAGATAGATTGAGTTTGAGGTGTGGCATCGTGCACACGCGCGACTCGCCCACAGCGCTCGCGCACACACACACACACACACACACACACACACACTCACTCACACAGAGAGAGAGAGAGAGAGAGAGAGAGAAGAGAGAGAGAGTGAGGGGGGGGGGGGTCCAAACTGATCGTTGAGAGTTGGGGAGAGTTAAGTCTTCAAACTTTAGCCAATCGAGCCGCCTAACCATCGCTGTGTCTACGGAGTGTGCCTGATACCCTCTCCATAGGATTCTGGGTCTTCCCCTTGTTCTATAAGTAGGACAACTTGGGCTGTGGGCCAACATGGTAGGTGATGGGACTTCTATGTCACATGATGTCACAACAACTTATTAATTACTGTAAAAAAAATTTGTTAGCGCGAATTCAATACATTTCCGCCCAAAACACCAAAGACATTTCATCGCTTTCCATCATTTCAGTTGCCTTTGGACCTATCAAAGAATATATCTTAGGTGCGAGTAAATATAAGACGGTAGGAACATTTTATAACGATGCATCAGACACTTTAAAACAATTGAACTGAATAAGGGCAAACATTTGTGAACGCGCTATAGTAATAATTTGTGCTTGGGGCATCATCATAATCTGCCCATTCTCGACGCTACACATCGATACAAAATAGTACAGGTTCTACGTAGCATCTCAACACTGTCTTTCTCGTTGCAAATATCCTTTTATTGGTCAGTATGTTTTTCATCTTGCAAAAGGCTACCTTCGCCAAGGCGTTCTTGTTCTAACCTCTTTAAGGCATCTCCCATCAGATATTATGACGGTTCCGAGATAATTGTACTGATTCAGTTTTTAAAATTCTTTTTCATTTACCTTTATATTACATTTGAGTATTCATGTTTTTCTAGTGACAACCATAATCTGTGTTTTTTTTTAGAAATTAATTCTAGCCCTAGTTGTTCACTGTGTGCAACAACCACATCTACTAACTGTTGCCGATTCGGGTGGGGCATGTGTATTAATTTGTGCGTGGGCATATGTCGTAATAATTTGTTTGTCCCTGCTGATAAATATGCCATTGTCTGCCCGTGTGTTCTGTGTCCCTTCCCCGCTCCTCCTTGTTTGCCTGTTTGCTGGTTCTGTGTATTGTTCAGTGTCTGACAGTATGGCCGTGTCATTGTTACGTGTAACAATCGACCAGATCGTGGACACATCCAAGACCTGGTCAAGGCTGCTGTGTTCAGATCTGTTGCTGGTCAAACACAGCAGGTGTTTTGTGTGGGCTAATTGTATTCTTTATTGTGAGACTTCTGAACAGTTGTTGCTCTGAGTGTTGTTGATGCTAGTTAGAGGAGGGGAGAGAGAGAGAGAGAGGGAGGGAAAGAGAGATTAAGATAGGAGATAAGGAGTAGGAAGAGGGGCATGAAGAGATGCAGGTGAGGAAAGGGGAGAGAGAGAGAGAGAGAGAGAAAGAGAGAAAGAGAGAGAGAGATTATGATAGGAGAGAAGAGGAAAGGAGGACAAGTTCGAAATAAGTTGCAGGCGATCTGAAAGAAGACCACCTTGTTTTATTATTGCCCTCGAACTTCAGTCTCGGTTCCAACAATAGGTCGTCCCCATTATGCTCCGTTCCCTGTGCCAGTGAATATCACATAAAATGTCCCCACTGCCCCATGTGAAAAGTGGAACCACGTGTATAGGACACTGCCTACATGTAAACGAAACAATGTGATTATCTAAATGTGTAAGAAACAGTAGTATAAATGTACAAAAAACATTTGGTGAATCAAAATGCATAAGAAACATTGGAATGTCTTAAATGTACTAGAAATATTTTAACATGATGACCTAAATGTTTTAACCCGTTACCGGGAGTAGTGGTTTTACCCGTGGACGGGCAAAGGGAGTCTCGACAAACAACAGCCCGCACAGGCACACTGTGCATAATGCCGCCACCAGAATGTCACCACAAAGTCCTCCACGAAACATTCAACCTTGATGGAAGTAGCTCTCGAACTTCTCATGCACTAATGGCGAGGTAGAGGGTTGGACCCCTACACCGGCACTCAATTAGACTTAAACATTGACTTCCTGTTCAGAAAGCAATGGCAAACTACTGAGCTTAAAATCACATAGACAATCAGAAACAGTCAGAAAATACTGGGGTTTGATTTGGTTTGTGCTTGCTCGCTGTGAACTCAAGCGTAGTCCATACACACTAATTCTAGTAGTGCTGGATTGAATTTTGTGTGTGGGTTAGCTTTTCATATAAATGTGTCCCTCGCCATCAGGCGAACCCACTCCAACTTCAGAGGTACTTGTAATTTACGTCTCCAAGTTAAGGATGATAGGTCAGCATTTTAGTTCAACTGTCCGGTGTAAGGGTTGAAACCCTAACCTTGGCATCAGCACTGAATATTTAATAACAGGTGTTCTTATCCATTCGGCCATGCTGACCTACAATACTGTGGTTGATTGCGATCTCCCGTCTAAGAAGATGCAAGCAACTTTAACTTTATACACAACAGGAAGCATTGTCACCCGTGCATGACATGTTTGTTGGCTGCACTGTCCCAATAATGTACTGTCCCAAAATGATCATCTTTTGCATTAGATGTGAAGATGTGATGCATTGCATTAATTGTAAACATGTGAAACACTGCACAAATTGTAAAGATGTGAAACATTGCAATACTGTAAAGATGTGAAACATTGTATTAACTGTGAACATGTGAAACATTGGATTAATTGTGAAGATGTAAAACATTACATTAATTATGAAGATGTGAATCATAGCACGTTGTTTGCCATCTACAGATATGCAGTCACAGATTATGCCTACAGATCAATGCGGGACAAAAACCTGGACCAGTGCATCATCATCTCCGGGGAGAGTGGTGCTGGGAAGACAGGTGAGTTGTTTCTCTCAACTTGTCTGTAGCACAAAAGTCATCTTGTGTTGAATAGTAACTATACAAAAACATCTCTTATTTATCATGCATAGACAGTAATATACAGGGAGCTTCAAATAAAAACATTACATGATGTTTTAGGGGAATATATATTTTCTGAATGCTGCTGCATTGTAGAACTGAGTAATCAAGGAATGCCCAGTGTGCAGTGACATTGTTTGTTTGACATGACATAACATAACATTACGTGGCATAACATGACATGACATGACATAACATATAACAGAACACAACACAAAACAACTCAACACAACACAATGAAGATCAGCATGGCCGAATGGATCGAGTCCCAGCTCTTAAACTTCCAGTGTGCTGGAGGTAGCGGGTTCAACGTTCAGCCCTTACACCAGTCAGTTGACTTCTCGTCCTTGACTTGGGGGCATACATTACAAGCACCTCAGAAGTCAGCGCGGGTTTGCTTGATGGCGAGGGACACTGGTAATATGGAAAGCTAATCCACAAGCAATCCTGTATACTCTCGTGAGTGACGTGATTTGCGTGAGAATTGGTAGCGGCTCTCGCCGCGACTGTAACTTACGTGGTATGTGAGCCGGTCGCTCATAAAGCAATGGCAAACTACTGAGCGTAATATTGCCTAGTACATCAACAGCAGCTGAAAAATGCTGGTGTTGACTGCAACGTCCTGTAAGGGATATGCAAAAAAAAAAAAAATTCCACACGCAAAAATCAGTCTACTGCACTAGAAGTAGCAGCATGAATACGGACTATGCTTGAGTTCAAGGGGAGCGAACATAAATAAAAGAGCAACAAAAGCATAACATAGCATAGCATTAAGTGACATTCTTGAAATGTCTAGACCAGTGTTTCCCAACGTGGGGGCCCACGCCCCACAGGGGGGCAATTCGATTGTTAAGGGGGGCAATTCGAAAATGGAAGAAATCGGCTGGACATAACAAAATGGGGAGACTTGAGACTGAAGTTAACTAAATTGGAACCTGACATAAAATCTCTTTGCAGCAAGCATCAAGCGTAAGGATCTCACTAAATTTAAATAATAAATAATTACTAATAAATAAAATAATATAGAAAAATCTGTCATTAAAATTATTTTGTACTTGAATTTCAGTTCTCCATTATATATTGTGAAAATTTGCTTAGTGTGTTTTCTCAATAATTTCCTACCGATTTCTTCCTAAAACCTATCAATCAAGTTTCTTTAATGAACATTTCAATTCTGAATATTAAAAAAAATATATGTTGGGGGGGTGGGGGGGGATGTGGGGGGGGGGGGGGGTGGTGGTGTCATGAGCATTTTAGAAAGGCTTAGGTGGGGCATACCACAAAAAAGGTTGGGAAACACTGGTCTATAGTATATACTTTGTTAATCTAATATACTTATCTATAGTATATACTTTGTTAATCTAATATACTTATCTATAGTATATACTTTGTTAATCTAATATACTTATCTATAGTATATACTTTGTTAATCTAATATACTTATCTAATTCAAGTGAGTGTTTTGCTTGATGACAACTGTTTTTGCTTGTCACCCAACAGAGGCCAGTAAGGTTATTATGCAATATGTGGCTGAAGTGTCCGGCAAAGGTCAGGACATTGACAGAGTCAAGGAGCAGTTACTTCAGTCCAATCCTGTCCTAGAAGGTAACATTTGCCCAGGTGTTGTCGTTTGTACATCTTTGCTTCATTTGTTAACTCTTTTACATCCAGGCAGTTGTTTCTTCAACACATGATATCCAACGTTGTAATACTCTGGAGTGGCGATCTTTGAGTCTTAATGAGTCAAAGTGCCACAACTATGGGACACACAGAGTAAAAATGCTACATCCATGGAGCGCTGTGGCAAAGGGGTTACTGATGCAGTTCGTAATCCTGTATATAACGTTCAAAACGCATCTGCCGGCGATTTGGAAGCAGACTGCCTTGTGTTGGTTTTCATACAAAGAATGAGTGCTGGTCATTCAGAAAGCAATGACAAACAATTGAACTTGCCAAGAAATCACAAACAGACACAGAATGCTGGGAATGACTGTGACTAAATAACTATGGGGCACTCAGAGTTTAAGTATCAGCTTGGATAGAATGGATTAATGCAGTGGTTCTCAACCTTTTTTGGTCCGTTCCCCCCTTCACCATATTTTTAGAACATCATTCCCCCCTTGCCACATATCAGTCACAATGCCACATATCAGTCACTGACATATAGCAGACTGAGAAAGGCTGAAGGGAGCTTCCCTAAAACATGCACCGAAATGTACAATTATAGTGTGCACAGGGAAACTAGGGGAGCGTCACGAAAAACGTCACTAAGGGAGTTAGACTTGGGCTGCCGTCCTGTTCGGACGCAGCATGTCTGGTGAGCAATGGCTAACTGTTAGTTAGGCCGCTCTTTGTGTGCAGCTGTATGAATGTCAGATGTTACGTATATTATATTCCCTGTCGAACTGTTGTGTATCCGAAAGCACGGATGGATTAAAAGTAACTGTCAAGAAGAAAGTCTTCGTGAAATTATATTCCAGTACCTGTGTTGGTCTTCTATAAAACAAGGTATCAAGTATTATTCATATTATGTTAAAACCTAGATACATCAATGAGCCTATACAGCATTTCGCTTCATGGCAAATGGGGTCTTGTACCGGTAGTAAATATGAACTGAACTCGAGATTTATTATCAGTTTCTGACATTGTAAAGTAATCTAACGAATCGAGCCATATACTTGAGAAGGCCAAGGTCACATGCAGATTTTTATCATGACGCCATCATATATAATTTACTATATGTGGAATAATCTCAAACCAAGTAACCAAATTTTTGGAGCAGTGGTGATGACATCATCATTTTGGTCATACACAAAACATCCGGAAAGTATCTTACGATTTTAGTTCAAAGAACTGTTCAACTAATATTTAATCGCAGTTTGTTTGATGGATCAAGTAAGAAAAAATTAACAAATGTCATATGTATCATTCAATCAAATCCAAGTACAATTCGTCTTCATAGATACAGGAACATATAGTCAACGTGAAATAATTCGACATATATACTGTGGTAGTCATAATTGTGTTAAGAGGAAGGAGAGCGTACATGGACTATGCTGTTACTCATTTCAAATTGAGTTTAAATGTTGTTCGACAGTATGCGAAAGTCTCGACTGTGATCAGCCGTATTACTGGTTCATCATTGGTGTCCGTATTGATTGTCCTCATTTACTTCGGATGCTGACCTGGTCTTAACAGGCACTCCGAAAAGAGGCAACTACCGATCACCTGATCGTAACTTGTTAAAAGATGCATGCTAATAACATGGCATTGAACTGTTTGTTCACAAGACAGATTCCGTATGCTCCAGTTCACATTTTTACCTCAAATACTTGACCTTGTATACGTCAAGAAAGAAGATAAACAGTCAGTTAACAGAGGAATTATATACATATATACGCGGTTTTACAAGAACATTCGCAAGAAATTTCTTGAATTACAACGACACAAGATTATCATTGGTAAACAGTCGAAATACACTGAACGTTGAAAGTTTCAATAATCAAAATTGAATTCCTGGAAACGATGGTTTGGATGAAATTCAAATTGATACGTGAACATATCATTGAGAACATTGAGAAGTAAACACTTGGAAGAAAGCAAGTGAATCTTATTTTAAAATTATGAACCAAAATTCTCAGAACATTCAAATATTCAAATTAGGAGAAATTTCTTGAAAGAAGACGATTACATCGAAATTCGAGTTTCATAACAGTGATGAACAATTCTTACATCAACCTTGAGAAAAAGGTTACATTCAATTATGAAGCTGAAATCATAACCAGATGTTACTGGTTAGTCAAAATCAAGATACGCAATTATTCGTTATCAAATTACGAACTTATTTGGCTACATTATCAAATTTGAGAAATATCAGTGCATGTTTCAACTTTAAGGATATCTTGCTCACATTTTACTGCTTGAGAGGAATGGTTCAAAGACAACCCCGAATCAACAAATCCGCATCTACATCTATTATGTCGTTTTAAAGATAAATAATTGCACGTCAAGTTAAAGTGCAAACGACGCGCACCATCCTAAACTCAGCGGAAGCCGAAATTGCAGCTCGTGTAAAGATCAGTTACAGACTGCAAGTATTTAATATGTGTCGATATTAAGTGGGTGGCATTCGCCACACACAACTTAAGAGATTAAACCTGTACTATTCCACATATCTAAATGACAAGGGAACACATTATCAGTTTTGATGTCCGCTATCAGGAGACATATTACACATGATAATACCAATTGATTACATAGGACATGTTTTGAAATTAGACGTAGTCTACACATTACAGTGCACAACTCTTGAACAGTAATTGTACTATCGTTCAAGCCAAGAGCAACAGTCTGTTGGGGACACAGCTTTTCTGTTATAAATCAACATCTACATAAATATTTCAGGTTTTCAACGACACGAACATCATATATCAGAACATTAGCTAGCATATCGTCAAGACTTATTCTGAAGATACAATATATTTATTCAAAATTTGAAAGTGAAACTCAGATCACTGTGCTGTGTGCCATTTGATCGTGCACGTCTTCAATTTCCATTCGTCTTCACAGATACAGCAAATACAAGTTTCAACGGGAAATTAATTGACAAATAAACTTTTGCGGTTCCATTTGTGTCAAATCGGAGGAGCGCGTTCATTGACAATTTTTATAAACGCTACATACCGAGAACTAATTGTGTATAGAATCAGTACGGCACACATTTAGAATCGAAATTTTGACTTTGAAAGAATCGGTCTACAACGGAATTATATTTTATACCGATCAATAATCAATATAATTTCAGAGCTGCTGGAGTCTTAAAACACATACGTCAATTAAAGCATGATTTGTATACATGAAACTTTCTTAGGCCATGCTACAGCCAACAGTGGCCAGTCTACATTCAATTGATATTATTAAGCTAAAATCATGACCGAATTTTGCTTATTGGCCCAGGCCGAGGTATTCAAGTCACGAAATCCATATATGCTTCATATTTAAAGGTATTTTATCGCATCTTACTGCTTTTGAGGAATTGCTCAAGGAAATAAAATCACCAAACCCGCAGATGCTTATTCATCCACGTCTATTATCTCAACCGTACTCAAATATGTCGAGACCAGAAAAAAAAAATTCCGTTCAACGTGTTCAGGATAGGCGATAACTTTTCGAACAGTCGCCCGAATCGATGAGTGGATACAATGTTTGAGACCTCCTTTATATGGATGTGCAATTATTCCATCATTAACTCCACCTCAGTTATTTTCTGTATTGGAATATCGGATACTAGAGGACAATCTAACAAACTTCTGTGTTAACCATGGACAACAATTTATTTTACCAATCACAAATTAGAAATACACGACGTTGTTGAATTGAATGAAAACATACACGGATATGGTCGAGGAACTGTGTGATCAGAATGACATTTAAAAACGGCTAATACACCTGAAAGTTAAGAGATAATTTAATTTAATTTACATCGTCATAAATAAAAGAATTTCATGTTATTCTCACGTGAATCCAGCACGTGATTAAGGTTGTTCATGACTTCAATGATAGGAAACTAAGTGAATGGTGTTTATTTGTTGTATTTGTTGGTGATGGTCATTTGATCTGTTGTATTTGTGCTAAATGTTAGTATATAGATCCTTACATATTGGTTTTAGACTATGAATGTGGTCTTACAAATTAGTTTTGATTTACTGCTTGATCATACGCAAAGGTTTGTCAATTGTGGTTATAATAAAGATACAGAGGAAAACACACGTGATGTGAGGGTGCAGTGAGGTGTACTGGGGTAGAAACAACTCCCCTGAGCGGATGTAACAGTACACTAGTATTGTACCAAGATAGGTGAAGGCAGTCAATATCATACCGACATATCATCATGGTACTAGAAGATGAGTTATGGATACTAACTTATATGGTTATTTCAGCAATTTTATAGGCACCAATGGGTAGGTTAAAGCATGATGAGTTAGCTTCTCTACATACAGGTATGAGCGTTGGGCAATGATACCACATTACAACGGTTGATTGAAGAAGAAGATTTATCATGTTGGAGTGAAGAGTATTAGTTTATTAGAATATTTACGGAAATAGGATTGGTTAGGTGCTATTATGACATTGCTAGTTGAATGAATTATATTGTTGTATTATTGGTACAGCACTTAATAAATATCCCTTAAATTAGAATGTGATCAGCGACAGCCTCTACCTCACCTACAACTATTAAATGAGAATGCAAGATATATACAGAACCAGCGACAACGAGGATCGGCAACTGATACAGACGGCATGATACCGATTGATACTCTCGTCCACAACTCCGGGTTTTGACCTAGAGTGAGGACATTAGGGACTAATGGTATCATTAGTTGGACCGGCCCTCCCATAGGCCGGCCACATGACGCTCACCGTGGGTGTGAGCAGGAGGGCATGCCCATCAATAATTTTTTTTTGAGGGTTATTAACGGGAACCATAATGTCATGTTCAGCAATTGATACTTAGGTTGTCAGTGATGATATTGGTCATGCATAATGAATGTATATGAATTAAATGATAATATCATTTAATTTGTAGGGCGGGGGGCATAATGCCACATATCAGTCACTGACATATAGCAGACTGAGAAAGGCTGAAGGGAGCTTCCCTAAAACATGCACCGAAATGTACAATTATAGTGTGCACAGGGAAACTAGGGGAGCGTCAGGAAAAACGTCACTAAGGGAGTTAGACTTGGGCTGCCGTCCTGTTCGGACGCAGCATGTCTGGTGAGCAATGGCTAACTGTTAGTTAGGCCGCTCGTTGTGTGTGCAGCTGTATGAATGGCAGATGTTACGTATATTATATTCCCTGTCGAACTGTTGTGTATCCGAAAGCACAGATGGATTAAAAGTAACTGTCAAGAAGAAAGTCTTCGTGAAATTATATTCCAGTACCTGTGTTGGTCTTCTATAAAACAAGGTATTCAAGTATTATTCATATTATGTTAAAACCTAGATACATCAATGAGCCTATACAGCATTTCGCTTCATGGCACCCCTCACCATATTTTTAGGACATCATCCCCCCCCCCCCCCCCCCCCCCCCCCCCCTTACCATATTTTTAGAACGTCATTCCCCCCGCTTTTGTATTTCCTCCCTAAAAATTTCCCCCTGCCCCTACACAGTATACATAATAATTGAAGCTAAATTTAATATCACATACTAAAACAAGTCTAGACATGTACATAAAATGTGATTTGCGGATCTACTTACGTTATAAAATGAATTTAAGAAGGGTGATGCGTACAGAAGCTTAAAGTATGAAAGGAAAAACAAGATCAAGTAATCGGTTCTTGTATTAACGTGATCTTGAAATAATCTTCATTCCCCCCCCTGGAAACCCCAAAATTCCCCCCTGGAGGGGAATTCCCCACCGGTTGAGAACCACTGGATTAACGTAACAAAATCATGGGGCACTCATAGTTTAAGTATCAGCTTGGATAGAATGGATTAACGTAACAAAATCATGGGGCACTCAGAGTTTAAGTATCAGCTTGGATAGAATGGATTAATGTAACAAAATCATGGGGCACTCAGAGTTTAAGTATCAGCTTGGATAGAATGGATTAACGTAACAAAATCATGGGGCACAGAGTTTAAGTATCAGCTTGGATAGAATGGATTAACGTAACAAAATCATGGGGCACTCAGAGTTTAAGTATCAGCTTGGATAGAATGGATTAACGTAACAAAATCATGGGGCACTCAGAGTTTAAGTATCAGCTTGGATAGAATGGATTAACGTAACAAAATCATGGGGCACTCAGAGTTTAAGTATCAGCTTGGATAGAATGGATTAACGTAACAAAATCATTGGACAGAATGAATGAAGAATTGTACATCATGTACATGTTTGTAGGACCCTCATACTTGCCTGAAGTCGAATACATGGTGTTGGCCCTATATTTGTACAGATCAGTTGGCACTCAATGGGATCAGTATCATGGGGTCAATATCATGGGGTCAGTATCCTGTCATCATCACCTTGGCTTCCCAGGACAAAACCTGGTACTCATTTTAGGCTGTCGGCTAGAGCCTGGGTCAGTTTGCATAATTATGCGTAGGTGAGGATTCGAACACATGGCCACAGAAAATAGCTAATACCCCTAGAGGACACACTCCCTAAAGGACACACCCCTAAAGGACCCATCCCTAGAGGGCACACCCCTAGAGGACCCACCCCTAGAGGACCCACCCCTAGAGGACCCATCACTAGAGGACACACCCCTAGAGGACCCACCCCTAGAGGACCCACCCCTAGAGGACCCACCCCTAGAGGACCCACCCCTAGAGGACCAACCCCTAGAGGACCCATCACTAGAGGACACACCCCTAGAGGACCCACCCCTAGAGGACCCACCCCTAGAGGACGCACCCCTAGTGAACACACCATCCTAGGTCTATGCAGAATTATGAACTGGTTATCCGTTATCTCTTAGGCTATTAGCCTTCCATCCCGGACTTGTCTATACATGTTCAGGCCCCTCTCAAGATCTACCAGGGGATTCTTAACCAACCAGAGAACCAACAATTTAGGCAGCCAGCCAACCAGATAGCCAACAATTCAACCAACCAACCAATGAACCAACCAACGAACCAACCAACCAACCACCCAACCAACCACCCACCCATTCATTCATTGTGAAGACTCAGTTAACTCTTAAAGTCCAGTCCATTACGTTCAGTTTGTCACCTATCAATACAGACACACCCATGCAGAGAGAGAGAGAGAGAGAGAGAGAGAGAGAGAGAGAGAGAGAGAGAGAGAGAGAGAGAGAGCCATGTACATGTGAGTTTGCGCACTGTGTAATTTTTAAATCCTTCTTCCTTGCAGTGTTTACATTAACAATTTCATGTTACTGTTTGCAGCATTTGGCAATGCAAAGACTACAAGAAATGACAACTCCTCCAGATTTGTAAGTGGCACTTATAGATTAGTATCAATATATTAGTACCTCAGTATGTTATAGTGGATACATGTATAATTAGATTATATCTAAAGAATCATCATCATTATTATGATCCTTGGCTTGTCATGGACATAACATTTTCCCCCATTGCAGTCTTTTGGAAACATCTCTCTATTATAAGCCAGATGTCCAGTCTCTGTTGCTGTCATGTGTGAGATATCTAATCACATTTGAATACATCTATGTGGTGGTAATTCCTCTTCTCTGCTTCCTTGGTATACCTCCTTCCATACTTATCGTTATTTGACTTTCATGTCTTGTAACATGCCTACGGTAATTCATTTTCCCCAATTCATCAGTTGAAGACTGGAAGAGGAAAATGTTGGGACATCAGTTCAGGAATGGATGAGGGAAATGTTGGACATTGATTGAAGACTGGATGAGGAAATGTTGGACATTGATTGAAGACTGGATGAGGGAAATGTTGGACATTGATTGAAGACTGGATGAGGGAAATGTTGGACATTGATTGAAGACTGGATGAGGGAAATGTTGGACATTGATTGAAGACTGAATGAGGGAAATGTTGGACATTGATTGAAGATAGGAGTAGGGAATTGTTGGACATTGATTGAAGATTGGATGAGGGAATTGTTGGACATTGATTGAAGATTGGGTGAGGAAAATGTTGGACATTGATTGAAGATTGGGTGAGGAAAATGTTGGACATTGATTGAAGATTGGGTGAGGGAATTGTTGGACATTGATTGAAGATAGGATTAGGGAAATGTTGCAGATTGATTGAAGACTGAATGAGGGAAATGTTAGACATTTATTGAAGACTGGATGAGTGAAACGTTGTATGTCATTTGAAGACTGGATGAGGGAAATGTTGGACATTGATTGAAGATTGAATGAGGGAAATGTTGGACATTGATTGAAGATTGGGTGAGGAAAATTTTGGACATTGATTGAAAATTGGATGGGGGAAATGTTGGACATTGATTGAAGATTGGATGAGGGAAATGTTGGACATTGATTGAAGATTTGATGAGGGAAGTGCTAGACATCAATTCAGGACTGGATGAGAGAAATGTTGTATGTCAGTTGAAGACTGAATAACGCAAATGTTTGAGATTGATTGAAGACTGGATGAGGGAAATGTTAGACATTGATTGAAAACTGGATGAGGGAAACATTGCATATCATTTGAAGACTGGATGAGGGAAACATTGTTTATCATTTGAAGACTGGATGAGGAACTATTGGACATTGATTGAATATTGGGTGAGGGAAATGTTGGACTTTGGTTGAAAACTGGATGAGGGAAATGTTGGACATTAATTGAAGATTGGATGATGGAAATGTTGGATATTGATTGAAGATTGGGTTAAGGAAATGTTGGACATTGATTGACGATTGGATGAGGGAAATGTTGGACATTGATTGAAGATTGGGTGAAGGAAATGTTGGACATTGATTGAAGACTGGATGAGGGAAATGTTGGACATTGATTGAAGACTGGATAAGGGAAATGCTAGACATCAGTTCAAGACTAGATGAGGGGAAATGTTCTACATCAGTTCAGGACTGGATGAGGGAAATGTTGGATATTGGTTGAAGATTGGGTGAGGGAAATGTTGGACATTGATTGAAGACTGGATGAGGGAAATGTTGGACATCAGTTGATGTATATAAGAAAAATAAACACTATGTCCTTTATGTTGTAATAACGCCTGACCCTATTGGCTGTTTGTGATATATTCAACAATTTTATGCTCAGCAGTTTGTCTTTGCTTTCTGAACGTGAAGACTCTATTTAAGTCCAAGTGACCAGGTTGTGGAACAAACTCACTGCTGCTGTCATAGGACACTCAGTGGCTGCCTTTTTCTCTTGCAGGTGGCCATAACATTTTGTTGTTGTGGTGTTTAGTTTATATCCTCCTTGTCCACCCATTATAAATGGAAGTTTCTGGTACCTCTCTTCCAGGGTAAATACATGGACATTGAGTTTGACTTCAAGGGCGATCCAGTTGGAGGAGTCATCACAACTGTGAGTAGCTTGTTGTGAAGTTAATGTAGGGGTCTGCTAGCTTCATGGGGCTTTTCTTTCATCATTATCCTCATCATCATCGACATCATCATCATCACCATCATTATCATCATCATCATCATCATCATCATCATCATCATCATGCAACTAACTTTTGGCGAAGGGGTTATGAATACAGTTCGTAATCCGGCATACCAGTTCGAAACACATCCCTGCGGGCAATCTGGAAGCAGACTGCCTTGTGTTTGTTTAGATACAGTGGTATGAGTACTGGTCGTTGAGAAAGCAATAGCAAACTACTGGACGTAAACTTGCCCAGGTATCACAGTCAAACAATGCTAAAGTTTGATGGCTATGTCCTGTAAAAGGATATGCTACTAACATTTAACACAGTTTGCCTGCCTGTGGCTAAGTGGTAGCGAATGCATTTCAAAATCTTGCATACCATCATCATCATCATCCAGTGCCTTGCCGGCTGGTGTGAGTGATGTCCCCTGCTGATATACATGGGTCTAGCTGACCGGCCGACCGACCAACAGTGATGAACTGACTGTGATGGAGATAACAGCAACCATGGACATTTACAGAGTGCAGTGATGCTAATCCACACAGAACTGACTTGAACCTTTGTTATTGATAGAAAGGGCTTGCTGATTCTGAGCTTATAACAAAGTGCAAAAAAACAAAATATAACCAAGAAGCTCAGCGGATGAATTAAAAACACTAAATATACAGAGAAGCTTGGTGGACAAATAAAGAAAATATGACTGAGAAGCTCATAGATTGAATAAAAGACACAAAATATGACTGAGAAGCTCATAGATTGAATAAAAAACACAAAATATGACTGAGAAGCTCATAGATTGAATAAAAAACACAAAATATGACTGAGAAGCTCATAGATTGAATAAAAGACACAAAATATGACTGAGAAGCTCGATGGATGAATAAAAAACACAAAATATGACTGAGAAGCTCAGCAGTTGAATAAAAGACACAAAATATGACTGAGAAGCTCAATGGATGAATAAAAAACAGATACAGACAAACATTTCACTCAAAGTCTTTGTCCACGGAACAACGAACAAAATGAATGAAAACATAAACCAACAAGGCAGATGGGTACATCCAGGAATAAACATTATCTTTTGTTCCTGGATTGGACAAGCACCTTGAGAAGTACTCATTTAGATTTATTTGTTTTGAATCATTTTCTTTTTCTTGTCCTTTTAATAAAAATTTTGGTTGAAATGTTGATGTGTATCTATCTGTATGTTTTTTATTCATTCATCAACTTCTTAATCAGATTTTGTGTTGTTTTCTCACCTTGTTTTTGTTAGGTCAGCATCCTTGCATTCACTTTGTTTGTGCTAATGATAGAGTTGGGTTACGGGAGTATCAGATTTTGTGTAATTTGTATGACGATTTTAATATATATTATTCTTTCACATCTTTATTTCAGATTTGCTAGAAAAGGTAAGTTGTGCATGTTTCAGAATAAAACGTTATTTAAATCTGTCTCTTTTCCTCTTTCCCCATTTCTCTTTCATCTCATCATCAATCCTGTCTCCCACTTTTCTCTGTGTGTGTCTCTCTCTCGTTTATCTTTCTGTGTTATAATATCAACACAAGAGATGGAATGGATAAGTCAGCTTTATGTGGGGGAAATTCTGGGGCATATCAACACAAGAGGTGGAATGGAGAAGTCGGCTTTATGTGGGGGAAAAGTCTAGACAAGAGAGGCAGAGAAAGATGTGAGGGAAAAGTTTAAACTGTTGGGCAAACAAAAGCAATATTAACAACATCAACTTCTTCAAAATATCTGACGACAGAGAGGATTGGAAGGTCATGGTCATGACTTCAGACTTGGCATTTGAAGAGGAATAAAAACAAAAGTACTGACAGCAGGAGCAGTGTTGCCATTTTGACGCTTTTCGCACCAAATTTAGTGCTTTTTCAAGTCATTTAGTGCCAAAATGTTGATCTGGAATAAACTTCATTGTAATATGAAGTGATAATAATAAATTATACTGTGTTACCTTGTTTTAATAAATTAAGTTGCATGCCCTTCACAGGATGTAGCAGTCAACCTCAGCATTTTCGCTGTTTGTGATTCCTGGGCAAATTTTTATGTTCAGTAGTTTGCCATTGCTTTCTGAATGACCGGCTTCCTATACCTTTGTTGAAAATAACCAGCACCGCTGTGTTTTGAACCTGGGTATACGGGCTCACAAACCGTGTTTGCAAGCCCTTAGCCATAGGGACCGGTTACCTTGTTACATTTGTAATAAAAACCGTTGGTGCTTTTTTTGGGTGCTTTCCAAAACAATTTGGTGCTTTTTTGGGCTGATTTTTGTGCTTTTTCACCAAAAGGAGATGGCAACACTGAGCAGGAGACAGCAATCAATCGGGTGCCCTCTCCACAATGTAGGTCGGCTGCAATGGATCTCCAGCACTGTCTGTCTCTCGCCCTTATTGTACATTCTGTCAGATTGCTGTTTGTCCATGTCTTGATGTTATCTTCCCAATTGTATCGTTTTCTACCTCTCGCTCGCCTGCCTTCAACCTTACCCTCCAAAAAAGTGTTAGGTCTTTTATCATGGCCGAAATATTTCACTTGCCTCTTGCAGTGGACATAGGACATACATTAAAGTCACCTGAGCATGAAATTGCATCAGGCAGGGAAATCTGGCGAAGGATTGAGACACAATCTGGCAGGTTGTTATGGGAGTGATTTTCTGCAAAGACAGCTTGCAACATGATGATGATGCTACATATTTCATGTGTTTCTCCTGCAGTATTGTAAATGTGTGTGTATGGTATGTTGTGTTTAGTCAGCTTCCAACGATTCATGCTGTTTTTGTGTCTCTTCCAGTCCAGAGTGGCATCCCAGAACAATGGTGAGCGCAGCTTCCACATCTTCTATCAGCTCCTGCAAGGGATGGAGGAGAATGAACTTGGTAAGGCTTATATTTTTATTTCCTGTCTACTGCTGAAAGTTGATTGGCTGTTGCTTTCAAATTCTTCAGGTCTCATTTCCTGTATATTACTTAACGTTGATTGGCTGTTGCTTTCAAATTCTTCAGGTCTTATTCCTGTATATTACTGAAAGTTGATTGGCTTTTGCTATCAAATTGTTTATCTCTCAATTCCTACATAGTACTGAAAGTTAATTGACTATTTCTTTCAAATTGTTCATCTCTCATTTCCTGCATACTACTGACAGTTGATTGGCTGTTGCTTTCAAATTGTTCAGGTCATCTTTTCTTGTTCATCCTGAACAATTTTCTAGCCACATTAAGCCACAATATCTGCGGTGGCTGTGGTAGGGCAGTGGCTAGTATGCTTGCCCACTGGCCTGAGGCTCATGTGTTTGAATCCCCATAAGGGCAGATTTTTAAAAATTGACTGGACTCAGCCTAAATTGACACCAGGACATGTCCAGGGAAGTAGAAGCAGCTGGCATGGCATGCTTGTGACCATTTCACCCGTCGAGTGCTGATTGGTCTATAAACAGTCAGGGGCAAGCTATATCTCCAATATACGTAATGATGTGGAAAGTGGTTGTTTACAAATGCCTCAACATTGTTCTGTTAGGACCGATGTTGTCTCTTGTTATCTCATACTATATTGTCTTTACGTGTTCTGTTAGGACCGATGTTATCTTTCCTTTTTATCTCATACTAAAGTCTTTTGTTGCAAGATTCCAAGATAACCTTCAACCTTTTATATCTCACACAATTGTGACTTCAATTCACTTTGCTCCATTAATTTGTGTCTGTAGAACTACCAGGACTAAAATAGTATGAAAGAATCCCCAACGTAGAGCTCATGGAGAGAATTAAACACATTCCACAGAATCTAGAGGTGGAAAATGACTTTAGATGCTGGATAAAACACACACTGAGGAAACCTGTGGATAGTAAAACTAGACACTTAACCATTTGTCCATGCGGATCTGCACATGGGGCACTGAGGAGCATTTTGAGTGATGTTCACTAGCACAGGAACAGAGCATTATGGGGGTGACCCTTTTCCATGAAGTTGGAACCGCAACTAACTAAATAACTGACTAACTAACTGGACTATGATTAACATCTATGAAATTACCACAGCTATGATATTTGTCAAGGTATTATTATTGTGTGACTGTTGGTTGTGTTTTCCAGAGGAGCTGAAGTTGGTGCCACTAGCCAACAATTACTCATTTCTGAACAAGAGTGGATGTATTGAGGTCGACACACGTGACGATGTGGAGGACTTCAAGATTGTTAAAGTAAGAAACTCACATGTACACAATGATAGAATGGCTTAACCACTTTCTCATTGACATCCCATTTATATATTTAGATGTCTATATATGAGTACTGTTCAGTTAATGTTGATCATATTAAGATACAGGAGTCTTCGTGGCGAAGTGGTCAAGCTGTTTAACTCAGACTCCGAAGGTTGTGGGTTCGATTCTGGGCCGCGCACTTCGGCTAATGAGTTAAATTTTTCGGAGACTCCTGTGGGCCGTCGCTAGAGCTATGGAGTTCATGCTTTGTGTGATGCTTTCCGTGTTGTGGAAAGAGACCGAGCCATATGGGAGAAAACCCGGTGCAATGAAGTCGACCCTGTTGACTTTTAAGCAACTTTTTTTTTTAATATTAAGAAACATAACAATGTTTAATGTATGCTAGTTAATGTATGCTAGTTTATGTTTTCATTCATTTTGTTTAATGTGAGCTAATAGGTACAATGTTTAATGTATGTGAGTTAATAGGTACAATGTTTAATGTATGTGAGTTAATAGGTACAATGTTTAATGTATGTGAGTTAATGAGTACAATGTTTTCAGAATGGTATGGAAGTGATCGGTTTCACTAAGGAAGAGATTCACATGGTGTTCCAGCTGTTGGCCAGCATTCTCAACCTGGGCAACTTGGAGTTCTCGGAGAGGACAAACCCTGACGGCACAGATGGCTGTGATGTTGTCAACATTAAAGGTAGGAGATATGCCTGGGATGTTAGACGATAGTTTGTAAAACGGATTTATACCTCTCCATAACACAAAGCCTGGGCTGAATTTAGAGACCCTGTATTGTCAATGCAGCATGATCCCTCTCTCGGCCTGGCTAGTTTACTCCAGAGGAAGGGTAACACAAATACATCTAGAATAAGACAAACTGCAGAAGCTGCTGGATCAGTAAAGCAATGCTCTAACTGTCTGCCTGTCAGAGCTTACGTCCTAGACCAGTTCCGATGAATGCTTAGGGCCTGGTCTGCCCTACCATGACATTTAGTCTTTAGGTTGAATTTCCTCGCACCAGGATAAGGTTCTTATCCTTCCATTTGCGCTTCTCCGCTCGAAGCCATTGGCACAAGTGGAGTGTCAGGTTCGGTGAGCGCCACTGAACATTCTGTGCTAACAGAAATCTGGTAGTACCGTCTACTGTCATATGGTAGTTCAGTTATATCTGACTGAGACCTGACTTTAGGGGGGAGTGGGAGATGTTAGAATAGGGGAGTAAACATATGCAGCAGTTTTGTTGTTGTTGCTGTAGTTGATGATAATGATGATTTCGGGCAATGGTGTTGATGATGATATGATGGTCATGATGGTGACCATACTGATTATGGTTTATGGTAATAATTATGATGTTTTTTTATGGTGATTACAATGATGTTTATAGTAGTGATGTTGTTAGAGATGTTAGTAGTGGTAGTGCTGTAAACTTATTCTTATTTGTGATGGTGGTGGTGATTCCACTCATGATGACCACAATTGTGACATCGACGGCAGCTTTGATGATGATGTTTATGGTAATGACAGTGGTGGTGTTATGATAATTATTATGGTAATGGCATTGATGGTGGTGATTATAGTAATGATAATGTTGGTGGTTGTGATAGTCTAGAAATGGCGTGATTATGATGATGGTGGTGGTAATTTTCATGATAAATAATTTGAAAATACCAAGTTTTTTTTCTTTTTCATTTACGTATCTAAAATAGATGAGGTAATTTTTTTAAATTTAAAAAGTGAAGTGTTTGATGTTCATATTATGAAAAATGTAAAGATAGTTGTGGTACATATTCTAAAAAGTGTGATGTGGTACATGTAAAATGTTTGAAGTGCTTGTCGTATATATCATGAAAAATGATGTAAATGTGTTTAAATTCATGGGCAGCTGTTGGTCATTGTTAATTTAATAGAAACCATGTCGGGCACTTACAGCTAACACAAGATTTTTCTTCTTGCCAGTTGTACAGGATGTTTGTCACCTCCTGGGCTGTTCCTTGGAAACAATGGCTGGGGCCTTGATGCAGAGAACTGTAGCGGTCAGGGGCGACATGGTCAAGACAGATCTCAGTGTGGGAGATGTAAGTCATGTCACATTGATGGTTGAGATGTCGTATTATGTTTTATATCATAGCAGTACTAGGAGGTCAGCTCCGTGGTGAAGGGGTTATGGATGCTGTTCGCAATCTCACATACTGTGTTTGAAATCCGGTAAGGTTAACCCGGTCAACAAATGCATGCATAAGTCGGGTGTGTCGGCCTAATGGCGCAAGAACGCAGCTCTGCTGTAAACAGGCACAACGAAATCATGTCCGGAAAAAAAAACTCCGGATGAACGCAGCAGAAGAAGTGTTTGAAACACAGCTGTGGGCATTTGGCAGCAGATTGCCTAGCGTTGGTTTTTTATTAAATGGTATGGGTGCTGGTCATTCAGAAAGCAATGGAAACTACTGAACGTAAACTTGCCCAGGAATCACGAACAGCCAAAAAATAATGGGTTTGACTTGGGGGACGTAATTTAAAAGTACCTCTGAAGTTGATGTGGGTTCGCCTGATGTCGAGGGACACTGGTAAAAGTGAAAGCTAATCCACACGGAAAATTCAGCTCAGTGCTCTAAAAGTAGCAGCACATGTATGGACTATGCCTGAGTTCAAAGCAAGCCAGCAGGTAGAAGAAAAAGATAGCAGTACTGTTGTTATTTTACATCACTTGTGGGCAGTACTGTTGTTATTTTACATCACTTGTGGGCAGTACTGTTGTTATTTTACATCACTTGTGGGCAGTACTGTTGTTATTTTACATCACTTGTGGGCAGTACTGTTGTTATTTTACATCACTTGTGGGCAGTACTGTTGTTATTTTACATCACTTGTGGGCAGTACTGTTGTTATTTTACACCACTTGTGGGCAGTACTGTTGTTATTTTACATCACTTGTGGGCAGTACTGTTGTTATTTTACATCACTTGTGGGCGGTACTGTTGTTATTTTACATCACTTGTGGGCAGTACTGTTGTTATTTTACATCACTTGTGGGCAGTACTGTTGTTATTTTACATCACTTGTGGGCAGTACTGTTGTTATTTTACATCACTTGTGGGCGGTACTGTTGTTATTTTACATCACTTGTGGGCGGTACTGTTGTTATTTTACATCACTTGTGGGCAGTACTGTTGTTATTTTACATCACTTGTGGGCAGTACTGTTGTTATTTTACATCACTTGTGGGCAGTACTGTTGTTATTTTACATCACTTGTGGGCGGTACTGTTGTTATTTTACATCACTTGTGGGCGGTACTGTTGTTATTTTACATCACTTGTGGGCAGTACTGTTGTTATTTTACATCACTTGTGGGCAGTACTGTTGTTATTTTACATCACTTGTGGGCAGTACTGTTGTTATTTTACATCACTTGTGGGCAGTACTGTTGTTATTTTACATCACTTGTGGGCGGTACTGTTGTTATTTTACATCACTTGTGGGCGGTACTGTTGTTATTTTACATCACTTGTGGGCAGTACTGTTGTTATTTACATCACTTGTGGGCGGTACTGTTGTTATTTTACATCACTTGTGGGCGGTACTGTTGTTATTTTACATCACTTGTGGGCGGTACTGTTGTTATTTTACATCACTTGTGGGTGGTACTGTTGTTATTTTACATCACTTGTGGGCAGTACTGTTGTTATTTTACATCACTTGTGGGCAGTACTGTTGTTATTTTACATCACTTGTGGGCAGTACTGTTGTTATTTTACATCACTTGTGGGCAGTACTGTTGTTATTTTACATCACTTGTGGGGCAGTACTGTTGTTATTTTACATCACTTGTGGGCGGTACTGTTGTTATTTTACATCACTTGTGGGCGGTACTGTTGTTATTTTACATCACTTGTGGGCGGTACTGTTGTTATTTTACATCACTTGTGGGCAGTACTGTTGTTATTTTACATCACTTGTGGGCGGTACTGTTGTTATTTTACATCACTTGTGGGCAGTACTGTTGTTATTTTACATCACTTGTGGGCAGTACTGTTGTTATTTTACATCACTTGTGGGCGGTACTGTTGTTATTTTACATCACTTGTGGGCGGTACTGTTGTTATTTTACATCACTTGTGGGCGGTACTGTTGTTATTTTACATCACTTGTGGGCAGTACTGTTGTTATTTTACATCACTTGTTGGCAGTAGTTGGCTTGAGCAAGTTTGTTAGTCCATGGCTGTGGCTTTAGAGCACAGTCTGTTTGGGTGTCACAGCTCATCTAAGAATGAAAACAACCATTACTGTCTCATGCTTGGCTAACTAACCATCCTATCAGTTAGGAACATTGCACCTGAGCTGTGGACACTGTCAAGTGGAGGACACCTCAAAACAATGAACGCCAGGATAGAGAAATGTCATCTAAAGTCCCACCTTCACAGCAGGCAGTGACAGCAGTAGCAGACGATAGAGCAAGACCACATGTGGACATCGTTTTCTGCAGCAGAAATAAGGGTGAGAATAGAAAGGACCAAGCCCACAAACACAATAACAATAAGAGAGAGGAAGGGCTGACTACCCCTGGGCACATGCAGAAATGCAGTTCTTTTAACTGTGGACAGGGTACATAAAAGGCAACATTCCTGCAGGATGTCCATCATGGCATAGAGGAAGTGGCATTTGTGGCTAAGCGGCCAGAGGAAATAAGCTGGCTTTCTCCTGGCCAAATAAATAGGTTCTGTGAGAAAGAAGCAATTAGTTGGAAGATTGCAATCGGCGGCATGCACGTGATGAAGTTGAGTGTACAACAGGAGAAAAGCATCTGGGAGTCATGACCCTGGTGGGCCCTTGAGAGTGTAAAGAAGATAAAGAGACTGAAACATTTGTGGAAAGTGGGTAATCTTCTGGTGATCAGAAGCTTCCTGTTTTGCTTATTCCCCTTTGGAGTCTATACAACTGTTTTATGTCTTTATATCTTTCAAGGTTTCATGTTCATTATTTAATTCCACTTCCACTTCCAATTTTCAAAACAAAAATTCCAAATTCGTCCTCGTCTAACCTGCTTCATCAGCTGTGGTTATAATTGAGGATCGTGGTTTTTGTGGGTTTATTCACCCTAATTCTTGTCTTGTGAGTCCTATCTCGGACTGGTTATGTAGCTTTTGTGTCTGTGACGTCAGCAGTGGTCGGCGGCTATCCTTTGTGCTCTTCTGTTGTTGTGGTTTTCTTTGTTGGTGTAGGCTCCTGGCTGCAGTCCTTATAAGGACTTTTTATTGGGTTTTTTTTAGTCTCCTGTTCTGTGCATTGCCCGTATCTTTGTGTGCAGTCCTTAAAGGGACTTATTGTTTTTCCCACTCCAGGCGTTGTTGTTTAGCTTGCCTCGCCTTTTCTCGGCAGTAGGCATCGTGGGCGGCGCACTCCTCTTCGTACTCTTTCCATTCGTCTTCGTCGACCTGTTGTACGAACCACTCCTCTACCTGGCAGGATGCTGATTTCATCTCGGGTTGCTTAGATATCGATATATTATTTAATTTCTTTAATTACTTCTTTTATAGTTTCATACTGGTCATGTACCACATCTTTCATCATATCATGTCTATCATAGTTTGATCTTATTCATGAATTATACCTTTCTTGGTTTTGTGTGTCTCATGTTTTTATTCTTTCATGTATCACATCTTTGTTTTTTCATGTCTTTTATGTATCATATATTTCATGGTTTCATGTCTTTCATATATTACATCTTTATGGTTTCATGTCTTTTTTGTATTGCATCTTTCATGGTTTCAAGTCTTTATATAACACATCTTTGATGCTTTCATCTATCACATCTTTCAAGACATCATGTCTGTGGCTTCTTGTCTCCCATAGTTTCATGTCTTTCATGTATCACATAGCACATCTATCTTGGTACCACATCACCTTTCATGATTTTACATTATCTTATAGAAACATCTTATTTGCTTTGACATTATCTTTCATGATGATACTGTATCATTATTCTTCATGGTTTAATGTTGTCACATTATAATCACATTTAATGCATTATCATATTATATCATATATAATAATGTAACATTATATCATATTTACTATTATATCATATATATCGATTTTAATATGTCACATTAATCAATTTTAATATTATATCATGTTATATCAAGTGTAATAATGTCACATCATAATCATATTTAATATTATATTATATCATTATATCATATTTAATATTGTCACATTAAATATCACATTACCCTACACCATATCCCAATATCTTTCTCAGTATCAGTATGTGGTATGTATCATATATCATGTAAATAGCTTTACAACCTGTCTCTATTGAGGCAATGCATGGTAGAGATGCTGCAGTGTGTAAAGCTGTTTATTGAATGTTTCTCTTCCCAGGCAATGTATGCCAGAGATGCTCTGTGTAAAGCTATTTACAACCGTGTCTTTACATGGCTGATTAAGAGGATTAATGACAGTATAAAGGTAAGTCTTATTTCCTGTCGTTACTTCTTTCCTGCATGCAGAGATATGGCTGTGTCTTTGTTTGATATATATATATATATATATATATATATATATATATATATATATATATATCTTCTTCAGCATTCCGAGCCATTGAGGTTCTTTGCTGCAGATACAATCCGTCTCCATTCGTCTCTCTGGTTGACCTTCTCTTGCCAGGCGTTGATTCCAAGTGCTTGTAGGTCTGTACATGTATTATCTCTCCACCGTCTTCTTGGTCTACCTCGGGGTCTGCAGTCATTTATTTCCTGACTGTAAGCGAGTTTTGTTTCCCTATTATCTTCCATTCTTTCTATATGCCCCAGCCATTGCAGTCTATTAGCCTTCATGATACCGGTGATTAGCAGGAGACTTAAACAGATCATAAATGTCTTTGTTGCTTCTTCTTTTCCACTCTCCACTTTGTGTGTCCCTAATGGGCCCAAAAATGCATCTTAAGACTGTTCTCAAAGGTTTGTAACAAGGCTTCATCTCCTTTAGTTGTACTGCAGATTTCAGAGCCATACAGCACAACTGGTCTAATCAGTGTTTTGTATATTGTGATCTTGGTGTTACGAGATAGTGCATTTGATTTTAGCAGATACATTGCATAGTATATCTTATTTCCAGAGTTGATTCTAGTTTGTATTTCTTCCCTTATTATGTTGGAGCAGTTGAAGATTGTACCCAGGTATGTGTATGTTTCTGTTCTTTTAATGGTCATGTTATCTATTTGTATGTGGCCAGAGTTTTTAGCCGTTCCTTCTCTTGAAATTACCATATATTCTGTCTTGTCTTGGTTGATAATCAACCCCATCTGTTGAGCTTTTTCCTTTAAGTGAATCAATATTTCCAATGTCTTTTGTTCATTTTCCCCTATAATATCTATATCATCTGCATAACCAAGCAGTTTGGATGTTCCTCCAATAGCACATTCCTTTTTCACCTTCCTTACAACTTTCTCTAGAGCCAGATTGATATTTGTAGAGAGACAGTATTTTTTCTTAGTATATAAGTTTGTTGCCTTCCTGTTCCCGTCCTCCATCTTTCTTGGCAATTTCAATCTGATTTCTCATTTCCAGGTACATCAAAGTGGGGCGATGCCCTCTATTTCATAAAATTTTCTTCATTTTATACAATGCAATGTGCACTTCTCCATAATCCTGTATATCCACATGAGGAACATAGCTGCACAAGATTCGGCAGCAGATGGCGTCGCTTTGGTTACTTATGGGGTATGTGAGCCGGTCGCTCGGAAAGCAATGGCAAACTGCTGAGCGCAGTCTTGCCAAGATCATCAACAACAGCTGAAAAATGCTGGTGTTGACTGCAACGTCCTGTAAGGGATATGCAACTTTAACTTCCAATGATACACAACATGGTGTTCAAAACAATGCATTCTCTTGGTGAAGGTAAACACAGAAGTCACAAACAATATGTTGCATGATTTATTGCCTGGCATATTTTAAAATGTTGAAATTACATGTAGATAAGATTTGTTCCCCATCGAACAACACCTGTGATTGTGTTTAAATTATTTCAGCTCTAGTATAATTCATGGATTCACTTCACATGATGTATCACTCTACAGTATGCACCTGACGAGATACAGCGAAATATGCCAGGCAATAAATTGTGCAACATATTGTTTGTGGCTTCTGTGTTTAAACAACATGATGTATTTAAATAGCCATTTTATTTTTCCTGTATTGTTGAAGGTGAGAGAAGACCTGGGGTCAAGGACTAAAGTAATGGGTGTCCTGGATATCTATGGCTTTGAGGTGTTGGAGGTGAGTTGTGTGGTTATAGACATGTGGTGTGGCATTGTAGATGCATGGTGTTTCATTGTAGATGTGTGGTGTATGATTGTAGACTTGTGGTGTGGGATTGTAGATGTGTGGTGTGGGGTTGTAGATGTGTGGTGTGTTTATGTGTGAGGGTTGATTAGCTCAAATAATCAATCTTTGTATAATTGTGTTAGGACTGACAAACATATAATGAACATTTGTGTAATTGTGTGAGGATTGACAAACATATAATTAGTCTTTGTGTAATTTTGTGATGACTGACAAACTTATAATCAATCTTTGTGTATTGTAATCGTGTGAAGATTAACAAGCATTTATAATCAGTCATTGTGTAATTGTGTGAGGATTGACTAGCTTATATAATTAATCAATGTATATGTAATTGTGTAAAAACTGGCAATCATAGAATCATTCCTTGTGTAATTGTGTGAGGATTGCCAAGCATATATAATCCATCTTTGTGTAATTGTCAATATGACAGTCATATATATTCAATCTTTATGTAATTGTGGGACAATTAATAATCATGGAATCATTCCTTGTGTAATTGTGTGATGATTGACAAGCTTCAGCCTATTGCACTCAAGTTTGATTATAATTGGAATGTCTTACTTCAGAACAACAGCTTTGAGCAGTTTATCATCAACTATTGCAACGAGAAACTGCAGCAGATCTTCATCGAGCTGACACTCAAAGAGGAGCAGGAAGAGTATGTTAAAGAGGTGAGCTACAGGTCTCCAGTTGTGATTATTATTATTAATGCTTAATCTCTTGATGAGCAATCAGGGACATTTTTTAGGGAGGCTAAGTCGCAAAGACAACTTAATCACAAACATCAGGAAGAAACAGTTGTGGCGACATTATGAAAAGTAAAACACTGGAACATGTTATGACAACCGGAAAGATTTGTGGAAAGAGAGGTAAAGGCAGCGTGAGAAGATTCTTAACAGCCTTGTGTCATGGCACGGAAGGGAGTCAGCACACAAGTTGATCCATGACATCGGAGATCGCAATTTGTGGAGGGGTATGATCACCCATGCCAGCCGGCAAGGCACTGGATGATGATGAACCTCTTCTATCACAGCTGGTTTTTGTAAATATTAACCCACTCTTTCCTAGGTATTACTTCAACTCTGTCTGTTCCAGGCGATTTTGCTTGTCTTTTTACTTAGCCTCCTCTGCTCTGGTCACCTCTTTAACCTCTAATCCATAATTATTACTTACAACTTCTTCAACCCCAGATTGTTATTTTTTTTTTTTTTTTTTAAACACAGGACCCCTATTCTTATCATCATCATGTGCCATGCCAATAAGCATGGGAGTCATGTTTCACCATCTCACGATATCACCAGATTCGTGGATCGGCTCCGTATTCTTGTCTTGACCATGCAATTAAATTAAATTTATTTCAACTTTATTTTAAAAGGGTTACAAATTGGGCACGCAGGCCCGTCTTACATTCGGCCCTTCCAATCACTCATCTTTCATTCATCAATAGTGCATGATATATTCACGTAGGAAAATACATGCAGTGTGGCCAAGCCATCCAGATATTTACTTCTCTGCTTTCCCCTTGTTCTTTTCTCCTCAATCTTGACAGTTTTCACCAAGTTCTCCAATTTATTTTGATAACGCGTCCACAAATTTTGACTGTCTATGTCTAAGGTCTCTAATTAGTTTACAGTTTTCATTTGTTTCTTGTAGTACTCCCTCTGTTCTAGTCACCTCTTTTACTCCAAAATCATAGATTTATTACTTTAACTTCTTCTGCTCCAGGCTGTTATTTTGTTTTTAACCTTAACTCTCTGTTCTGGCCACCTCTTAATTGAGAAAAAGTTATTTTTTGGGGGGATCTTTGAACTAAACAGTTAATATTTCAAAGCAACAATACTATGTGATAGAACAAGTACACATGAGCTACCAGCTTAACAAAATGTGACAGAATGTAAAATATTTACAAGAAGGTCTATAATTTCAATTATAGTTAAGTTACTTGAAATGATTATTGAAATTATTTTACTTGAAAATTACATTACTTGAACAATACTTCATTTTTTGTATTGTGTTACTTGAAACAGCCATGGGTGGGTGGTTTATTTCAGTTGTAATTATGTTACGTGTAGATAGACACAGGTGGGTCTGTAATTCCAGTTGTAATAATGTTAAGGGTAAACAGACCATCCATCCATCATGTGCCATGCCGGTAAGCGTGGGAAGTCATGTTCTGCCATCTTACTAGATCACCAGAGTTGTGGATCAGCTCCGTGTTTCTGTCTCGACCATGCCACAAGGCCAAGCCATCCAGGATACTTGCTTCTGGGTCTTCCCCTTGGTCTGTTCCCCTCGATTTTACCAGTTGTCACCAAATTCTCCAAATCATTTCTTCTCATAACATGCCCAAACAGACACAAGTCTATAATTGCAGTTGAGGTAATGTTACTGGTAAATTTAAACAGGTGGGTCTGTAATTCCAGTTGTAATTATGCTAGATGTAACAGAACATGTTGATGACAACTGTGCTGGTAATGTCATGAACACAATCAGGCACAGGGTCAG
Organism: Cepaea nemoralis; assembly: GCA_014155875.1. Taxonomy (NCBI): domain Eukaryota; kingdom Metazoa; phylum Mollusca; class Gastropoda; order Stylommatophora; family Helicidae; genus Cepaea; species Cepaea nemoralis. Next base: position 156,365 of record JACEFZ010023237.1, on the reverse strand, counting down.
AACCGGGGTTCATGGCCAGGTAAAGTGTGGGAAAGACCTGTTCCTCTGTGCATTCAGGCCACTGTCTTGGCAAGCAGATACGTTAACTACAATGCCACTGATATTCTTTCACGTGATATAGAATATAGTATAGAAGTTGCTGTTATACATTTTCACTGATGTGCACTTATGTTTCAGGGCATTGAGTGGATACACGTGGACTACTTCAACAACTCTGTCATTTGTGATCTCATTGAGAAGGTTGGTGACTGTTTGTATTATATTTACTTTATATTATTGTTGTCAGGTCTTAGTTAGATATGACTGAGCTACCGTATGACAGTAGACAGGTACTACCTGCTTCTGTTAGCGCCGAATGTTGGGCGGCGCTTACCAAACCCGATACTCAACATTGTGCCAATGGCTTCAGGCAGAAGAGTGCAATTGGGAGGGTACAAGCCTTATCCTGGTGTGAGGAAATGCAACTTAAAGACTAAATGTCATGGCAGGGCAGACCAGGCCCTAAGCCTTGGGTGGTAACTGGTCTAGGATCGAAGCTCCGACAGGCGGACAGTTAGAGCATTGCTTTGCTGATCTATCAGCTTCTGCAGCTTGTCTTGTTCTAGACATATTGGTGTCACCTTTCCTCTGGAGTAAACTAGACAGGCCGAGAGAGGGATCATGCTGCATGGGCAATACATGGTCTCTAAATTCAGCCCAGGCTTTGTGTTATGGAGAGATAACTCTATTTTACAAACTATGTCTGTCAAGACGGCAAGGTGCCAGTCAAGTCAATTATTGTTTCATGTTCTTTGCAGGATATTGCGATTAACCCTAGGGTTGATTTTGTAGGTAATTTTATGTTCAGTAGTTTGCCAATGCTTTCTGAACGCCTCAACGATAAAGTCTAACTTAATGCCAGTGTGGGGCTGAAAATGTGAGACAGACATCGAGGATAGGTAGGCAGTGGGAGAGGAAGAGCGACAGAAAGAGCAAACTTTATTTTCAATGGGTAACACAATGGGCGTGCAGATTCATCTTACATTCAGCTCTTCCAACTCATCTTTCATACATCAGTTGTTTGTTATCTATTATGTATGTTGTATGTTACATTCACATAGAAAAAACAAGGTCATATGAATGTTGTGCTCACAAACAATGTATAGTGACATGTTATGAGACAGACAGCAACATATGCAGGCAGCCGGAGAGAGAGAGAGAGAGAGAGAGAGAGAGAGAGAGAGAGAGAGAGAGAGAGAGAAAGAGAGAGAGAGAGAGAGAGAGAGAGAGAGAGAGAAAGAGAGAGAGAGAGAGGAGAGAGAGAGAGAGAGAGAGAGAGAGAGAGAGAGAGAGAGAGAAAGAGGAGAGAGAGAGAGAGAAAGAGAGAGAAAGAGAGAGAGAGAGAGAAAGAGAGAGAGAGAGAGAGAGAGAGAGAGAGAATTGATTGATTGTGTACAAATGCTTCCTAGTGAGATGTCCATTTCATGAAAGTTCTGCCCATTGTGTGAGCTGCCTTGTGACAGTTCAGGCAAACAAAGTTTCATTTCATGACCTGGGCTGCAGTTTGTCTTTGTGTGTGTAACTGAGTAAGTTAGAAAGTTAGTGAGTTAGTTAATGTTCTACCCATCTTCTGTATTTGGTATCACTTCCATTGTCTTTATTATGATCACAAAGTAATGTCTAGAGAGTTTGACATATTGTGATCACAAGGTCCAGTTTGAAAAGCAGGTCATAGAACCACATAGATGCACAGATTTGTAAAATAGATTCATGAAAAGCAGGTCATAGAACCACATAGATGCACAGATTTGTAAAATAGATTCATGAACAGCAGCAAGAAAATCATAAAGTTGCACAAGCTCATAGATCCATGACCTGATATATGTGACAGCCCTGACATGTGACAGCCTCAGTTTCAGATGTAGGGTCAGTGTTACGAATTTATAATTTGCAACTTCAGGGATGATTTATTCTTCTTCTGCGTCCCAACTCTCCTCATCAGATCATCTTGGTGTCTAAATAGATGCATTTCTAGTCAAGGTCTTCAATTGCACCAAACATTCAGCAGTGTTTATTAGGATGCTAATTCTGTTGTCTGCCCACTTGTAAAGTTAAGAATCCAGGATTTCTTTTGTCCATCTCTGCTTCACTGGCCATAACTTTTACTCTGGAAGATCATTTTTCTGATAAATATTTTAGCAGCCACTATCTAATTTAGTTTTTAGATGCAACTTTAATTAATCCGAAGACTCAAATCTCTCAACCCATTTAAGACAAAGGTTTTTATCTTTCTGTAAAATAATAAAAATATTTTATCACATGTCTTGTTATATCTCATAGAACAGTGGTTCTTAAACGGTGGGGAATTTCCCCCCCCCCCCCCCCCCCCCCCAGGGAAATTTTAAGGTTTGGGGGGGGGGGGAATTAAAATTATTTCAAGATCGCATTAATACAAGAACCGGTTACTTGATATTGTTTTTCCCTTCATACTTTACAGTTTTGTACGTCTCACCCTTCTAAAATTCATTTTATAAAGTCAGTAGACCCACAAATCATGTTTATGTAGATGTCTAGACTTGTTTTAGTATGTGCTATTAAATTTAGCTTCCATTATTACGTATACTGTGTAGGGGCAAGGGGGTGGGAATATTTAGGTAGGAAATACAGAAATATGAAAGAGGAGGGGGGGGGGGGGGGGGGAAGAGAATGTCGTTCTGAAATATGGTGAAGGGGGGCACGGGCCAAATTTTTAGGTAGGAAGTACGAAAAGGGGTGGGGGGGGGGGGGGGGGGGGGGGGCTGGGGTTGACGTTCTGAAAATATGGTGAAAGGGGGCACGGGCCAAAAAAGATTGAGAACCACTGTCATAGAACCAACATAGCTGCATCAGTCAAAATATGGATATTTACAATGTATTTTATTTTATTTATTGCTCTGATCTGACTTTTTTATAATTTGTACATGTTGCCTGATTTCAGCAAAACCTTGGAATTCTGGCGCTGTTGGATGAAGAATGTTTACGGCCTGGGAACACATCGGATAAAACCTTCCTGGATAAGCTGGATGACAGATGTGCCAAGCACCCACACTACGAGAGCCGCAAGTGTAAGAAGAATCAGTCAGACAAGTCCTTACCCCATGATGCCTTTAGACTGCGACACTATGCAGGCAGTGTAGGTATCTTCTTTGGAAATGTTTGTGGTGGTCACGGACCACCTTATTTGTTCATTGCTGTTGTTTTAAAATGGTAGATCCAGCCACATCTACTGCCCAATGGCATATATCCATACATGCATGTAGCCAATCAATCAATCAGGTGTTGTCTCACAATGAAGGTAGGCTACAATGGGTCTCTCGCCCTGACTGTACATTCTGTCAGATTACTGTTCGTCAGTATCTTGATGTTATCTTCCCACTTATATCGTTGTCTACCTCTTGCTCGCTTGCTTTCAACCTTATCCTCCGGAGTGGTTTTTATGAGTGTTGTGTCTTTTAAAGTGGCTGAAATATTTAACTTGCTGTTTTTTTTATTTCTTTCATCAACTCTCTTTTCATTCCCAGTTCTTCTAGGACCTCTGTATTCCTTATGTTGTAGCCTTCTTGCTGTCTTTGGGATACTACGTAGTGAGGCCTCAATCTCCTCCACAATGCACATACACGTTGGGGGATTTGTAAAATTGATCTGGGCTCCTGGGTAAGTCCAGCCTAACATGGGTGCTATGAAATGTCCTAATCTGCGCTCTTGGGTCCACTGAGCCTAACATGGGTGTTATGAAATCTTCTGGGAAGTAGAGACTCCAGTGTGACATTGACCAAGTCACCCACTCAGTGCCGATTTGTCTATACAAATATGGGGATAGCACCATATACCTGATACACCTCAAGGCTCTCAGCTAATTCAGGGCCAAACAAAAAGTTGGTTTGGACCAAACAAAAATGGATGGTGGAAAATGAGAAGTAGGGGTGTGTCACAGTTATGATCTAAAATTGTTAATTTGGTATCGGACAGGTTGTCTTATGTATCAAATTAAATGAGGTTGCTTTGGGAAAACTACTGTATTGATATTTTAATTGAGACATGTTTCAATGACAACATTTTGGCAATATATAAGCCTATGGCAGATATGGAAAGTCGCTTAAGATGATTAATCATCCTATGTCACTTAATCAGTTTAAGGACCCTGGACTTTTGGCTTATAAATACTTGTATCCACTTGTTGTGTTGTCCCAGACAGAGTGTTGTATTTGTCATGAAAGGTTGTGTTTGTTATGGGAGGAACATTTTCCTGACATCAGCGAATGGTGAGCACATGAGCAAGTGAGCACACAGAAGTGATGTACAACACACCAAGAAGTCACTGTCAACAGTTTTGTAAAGAGTATGTGGATGGGTGGAGGGAAGGGGGTTTATATATAAAATACAAGTCATCCTGTGATGTGTTGTGGTTGAGTTCTATAAAATACAAGTCATTCTGAGAGGTGTAGTGGTTGAGTTCTGTTCAGGTTTATGGTTAGTGATGTATTTAGTGTTCTATGTTGAAATACCATTTTGTCATCAATATGCTGAATGTTTTAATGTGGAGAAGTTGATGAAGCATGTTCCTCACATAATTCAACATTATAAGAACGACTGTATTTCATGTGTAGAGTCGATGAAGCATATTCTTAAGATAAATCAACATTATACATTTTGCAGGTGTTATACCAAATCAATGGATTCCTGGACAAGAACAATGACCTACTATTCCGAGACTTGTCTCAGGCTATGCATCAGTGTACTCATCCCTTGCTGCAGGAGCTCTTCCCTGAAGGTAATCCAGATGTGGATATGGATGTGTTCCAGATGGATTAGTCATTTAGTGTTTGATGTTATATGTTTGTTGTTAGCCATGTGTATATTTTCATGTAAAGGCTAAAGTGCTGCTTGTTGTAGAGCTGTTTGCAGGCCTTAAATGACCGCTCCCCCTCTGCTGTGTGTCCACCGTGACGAGGTAGAGGGGCTTGTGCGTCCCAATGACCCCAAGAGCTATGCCGACGGTAGCACAGCTACTGGTAGGGCCACCCATGTCGGACAGGTCAAGGGAGAGGGACCAGACGAAGAGACACACAAACCTGCTGCCTTGTAGGTAGACTGGGGACAGTCAAAGGCTAGGGAAAGCACCCCGAATACATGCTTGTCAAATCGGATGTACTGAGCCACAGGCTTGACAAAGCAGTGCAACGTAAAACCTGCTGCCTTGTAGGTAGACTGGGGACAGTCAAAGGCTAGGGAAAGCATCCCAAATAAATGCTTGTCGAAATCGATGTACTGAGCCACAGGCTTGACAAAGCAGTGCAACGTAACTTAATTCATGATGTCACAAATCAAAATTAATCGATATGGTGCTAATCCCGTGAAGTCCCATCAGGCGGTGATAGTGCCGGGCCCCCTGCCTCGAGGGGGTCCACCCATGACTACTGGTGGTCACCTTCCCCTGTGCTGTGGAGTCAAGGCACAGAGGAGTAGGTTAAGAGCTATTGACCAAATACCCCGGACACTCAACATACTACAGTGGAATGCCGAAGGAGTTTACAAGAAGAAAGACTCCCTAACACAGCGTCTTCATAAAGATAGAATAGATGTGGCATGCATTCAAGAGACACACCTCAACGCCAATCACAAATTCTCAGTCAGAGGATATCAGGCCACACGTTTCGACCGCGAAGGACACAAAGGAGGAGTTCTAATACTTACACGAAATACAATACCTTGCAGCGAAGTATCTGTGATCTCTGACAACCAAACGGAAATTATAGGTGTTGATATAATGATAAAGGACGTGAAAATAAGAATCTACAATCTGTATAGCCCAGCAGATAAGGACCTTACACTCTCAAACATGAAAATAACTGACACAAACTGCATTATTATCGGAGACTTTAATAGCCGTTCAGAAAGATGGGGATACCCAGATACTGACAAAAGAGGAGATGAATTGGAGGACTGGGAAATAGACTCAAATCTCCATCTACTCAACAAAGCGGATGACACACCGAGCTTCTACTCCAGAAGATGGCTTACCACTTCTACTCCAGACTTAGCTTTCTGCACAGGAGACATCCTCCACAAAATCGATCGCCATGTGCTGGACCAATTAGCAGGTAGTGACCACAGACCAATCAAGCTTGAAATGAATATGGAGTATGTTCCACAGGAGCAAAAGCCCTTGCCCCGCTGGAATTACAAACGAGCAGATTGGGACAGATTTGCCATACTAACAGACAAATATTGTGAAAACATAAATACACGATATGGCAACATAAAGCAAATGGTGGAAAGTCTAAACAGAGCGATAATACAGGCAGCCACTGAGTCCATTCCAAGAGGAGCGAGGAAAAATTACAAACCATACTGGACTGAAGAACTACAAAGTTTGGAGGACAAAGTTGAAGATGCCAGGAAGACAGCAGAGAGAGAACAAACAATTGAAGCAAACATCTCTCTCAAAGCCATCTCAGCAAAATATAAAAGAACAGTAAATCAAACAACAAGAGATTGTTGGAGGGAAAAAACAGAAAACCTGAATTTTGACAGGGATGGAAACAAACTATGGAAACTAGTGAAAGCCATGAACAATGAAGGACCTAGAAACAAACAAATAACAATTAAACAAGGAAATGCCTTGCTTACAGGAAAAAAGGCTGCAAATGCACTAATGGAACACTATGCAAATGCAAACCACATTGATATTACAACCGAACAGAAGAAAGCAATCAAAGACAAACAGATACATCATAGAAATACAGAGACAGCAGCAGAATATATGATGGCAAATCTAACAATGGAAGAAATGGAACAGGCAATGAATACCCTAAAAAAGAAGAAATCACCAGGAAAGGATGGAATCACAAATGAAATGCTAATAGGACTAGGCACCAAGGCAAAGAAGAAACTACTAGCAGTCCTAAATAACAGCTGGAAGAGAGGAATAGTCCCACAGGCATGGAAGGAAGCTATACTAATACCAGTCCCAAAGAAAGGAAAAGACCTGGAAGAACCAAATGGCTATCGACCTATCAGTCTACTTAGCTGTGTAGGAAAATTAATGGAACGCATTATCAATGGCAGGCTAACATGGCATCTGGAAGAAAACAAACTCTTAACACCACACCAAGCAGGATTCAGAAAATACAGATCCACTGAAGATCAAATAACCTATATAGCTCAGGAAATAGAGGATGCCTTCCAAGAGAAAAAGCACACACTAGCAGTCTGGATAGATTTAGAAAAAGCATTTGATAAAGTATGGAAGGAAGGACTGAAAGTAAAACTGCAAAACATGCATGTTTGTGGAAAAATGTATAAATGGATCAGCCACTACCTTGAGAACAGAACTGCCAGGACAAAAGTACAAGGACAAACAAGCAAAATGATGCTGCTGGAGCAAGGTGTCCCCCAAGGAGGAGTTCTTTCACCAACATTATTCCTAGCATATATAAATGACATCACAGAAAATTTTCCAGCCAGAGTACACACATCCTCCTTTGCAGATGACCTAGCCATATGGACATCTGAAGAATATATTAGTACAGCTAACAGCAGAATACAGCAAGCCTTATTAGCGCTAGAGGACTGGTCAAAATCATGGCTAGTGAAGATAAGTGAGGAGAAAACAACATGCACAGTGTTCTCCCTCTCAAATAAAACTCAGCAACCTAAGCTGGTATTGAATGGAAAAATATTGCGCCATGAAGAAAATCCAAACTATCTAGGAGTCACCTTTGATCGTCGCCTGACATGGAAGACACAGGTTGAGAAAAATCGAACAAGAGCAAGGCAGAGAATGGCAATCATGAAAAAGCTTGCTGGTACAACGTGGGGAGCAGATGAGAAAGTTCTCAAGAAGTTATATACTGGACGGGTGAGGCCAGTACTGGAATATGGCATTGCAGCTTGGGCAACAGCAGCTAAGTCAAACTTTAACAAAATAAGTAGAGTCCAAAACCAAGGAATGCGAATCATAACTGGAAGCCTGAAGACAACGCCTATTAATGAACTAGAAAAGATCACTTGTTTACAACCAATGCAGGATAGAAGAGATAGCAGAGCCCAGCAACAAGCAGAAAAATTTAGAAGATTGACAGACCACCCTATGTACAACAGATTTAATGGTTTTGGAAAGGGAAGACTGAAGCGTAGCAACTTTGTAGAAACTGCAAAACGAAGGATTAGGGCAGATCCTATACTTAACATATCAACAGTCAAGCCCATACACAATGCACACAAGTTCCCAGCTTGGAGACAGCAGCAACTGCCTGAGATGATAGAAAACATTCCTGGTATTGAGAAAAAGAACACTCAGCATGAAACCGAAAGAAGAGAAATAACCCTAAACTACATAAAAGAACATTACCCAAGCAGGAATTGGACCCATGCATATACAGATGGATCAGCCAAAATTCAATAGAGAATGGAGGAGGAGGAATTCTCCTAAATTAAAAAATGGAGTGAAAAAAACACATTCAATGGCAACTGGAAAATTTTCAAGTAACTTCAAAGCGGAGGTAGAGGCTTTTAAAAACTGCAGCAGAAATGCTTCCTGATGGAGGAAAATAAAGAGAAGCAAATAGCTATCTTCACAGATGCAAAGTCAGCTGTCTCAATACTGAAGAGCAATAACAGCACAGAACTAACTGACCTAAGAGCAGCACTCCATGGTCTATGCCAGAAATCCAAAAAAGTTGTAATACAGTGGATCCCATCACATTGCAGTATACCTGGAAACGAAGAGGCTGACAGACTGGCAAAAGAGGGCGGACGACTACCACAGCCTGACATAGACATAACCTATAATGAGGCAAAGAGGTTGATTAAAAAGCACTTATAGAACCAAATGGGAATCAGAGCATCCAGGCCATCAGAAGGATGATGCATATTACAAACTCGACCGAAGAGAACAAGTAGCAATCTTCAGACTCCGCACAGGACATAACAGGCTGAAGTACCACTTGTTCAATAAACTAAAGATAGGATGATACCGATGAATGTAATTGTAGAACTGGAAAAATGACAGCAAAGCATTTGCTGCAGGATTGCCCAACGTATGCAGAACATGAGAAAGATATTTTGGCCCACACCTGCTTCATTTGAGGACAAGCTCTATGGAGATATCAACAAGCTCAAGTTGACCGCAGCTTACTTTAACTACATACAGGTTGACATTTAAAGGTGCATGAAGACCCAGAGCATGAAATGGAATATTGCTTGGATAGCAAATCCATTACGTGGAAAGTCCGAATCAAAAGCCCACTGTGTGGACTTCATAAAAGGTGGAAAAGTGTCCTAGTGGCACGAAATGGAATATTGCTTGGATAGCAAATCCATTACATGGAAAGTCCGAATCGAAAGCTCACTGTGTGGATGTCATCTGCAGACTGCATACTTCTGGTTTCCGGAAGAACAGCCTATGGTGAACGGACGGCCCAATATACGGAAGTGAGGCTAAGCAGCCATGGTGCAGGACGTGACGATTCCTTGGGTGAGCCCAGTACCAGAGCGCTATGTATCGGCTCTGCAAGTATGGAAGGCCTCCTTGGATGGCGGGGAATGCCCATGGTCTGCCCCCTGCCTTCCCTTGAGGCTGACCAGGATCTTTGGCTGTTCTATATGGACCAGCTGGGATGGGGGATAACACCACAACAGTGTAGAGTCAAACGTCCTAAGAAACCCCGGGAAGGTTAACCCGGTCAACAAATGCCCGCCAGAAGTCGGATGTGTCGGCCTAACGGCGCAAGAACGCAGCTCTGCTGTAAACAGGCACAACGCAATCACATCCGAAAAAAAATCTGCGGATGAACGAAGAAGAAGAAATGACCGCTCAGTCAAAACAATTCAGAAAAAGACAATGAGATGTATGGGATATATCAACAGAAGAAATGAAATAGAGAAATTTGCTTTAAATGGGAAAAATACTAGATTTCGTGGCTGAGAGGTTTAACTGTTTGCGATTAAGCTTCCTGCATGCTGATGGCACAATATTGGGTTTATTCCACATATTTTCAGGTGGACAAAAATTTTGATGTCTCCTTCATAAACAATGGCAGACTGCTGAACATGAAATTGCCTAGCAAATCACAAATGGTCAATACGGGCTGGAGGTGATTGTAATATTCTGCAAGGGACAAGCAATTGTGATATTAAACATAATTTCTTACAGGTCTTTGAACTAAATAAACACAAAGTAACATGACATATGTTTTTAAAAGAGTCACTTGTTTCAACATATTCCTTATGTGTGTGTTTCTGCCTCTAGGCAAACCAACAGAAAGTTCATTAAAGCGACCTGCAACTGCTGGTTCACAGTTCAAAGTGAGTTTTCAAATATATAAATAATATATATAATTTTACAAATTAAATGAATTATAATAATTCTTCATATATATATATATATATATATATATATATATATATATATATATATATATATATATATATATATATATATATATATATATGTAGTACCTTGTGGTGTAGGACGGGGAAGTGGGAAGGGGGGGGGGTCTTGAGCATGAGTAATTAAGACTGCCTAGCCAGTGCATTGCCGCAGACTGTGCAGATTAGGATTTTTTTTTGCCCCTGATAGAAAAAATGCCATACCTTACACAGGAATTGAACTTGGGTCTCCCAAAGGAAAATTCAGCATTCTAGCCACTTTGCCAGACAGTCCTCTTATGTACATGAACAGTTGTTATAATTCATTTTATTTATATATACATCTATACATACACACAGACATACACACAGGTGCTAGCTCAATGATGAGAAACTCTCATCTCCAACGGGTAAAGGGCCACTAACAGACAAAAGTGTGCCAAATACAACTCATGGGGGTCAAGTATCCATAGAATTAATCAGACAAACCTGCACCTGGGCAGAGCCAGACATTCACTTGTCTATGGAATAGAGAGAAGAGATGTGACTTAATTTGTCAAGTCTCACATGTTACCCTACAGCTTGTCAAGTGTCACTTTCTCTTATATGTGTTGGTTAGTCAACACATCACTGCATATCAAACTCATTCATTCATTCAGTAGCATGTCCTTTGCAGAACTTCGCTCCCCGAACAACCGTTCGGAAAACTTCTCGGTCATAAGCAGGATGTCCTGTGTCCAATACACCCCATCTGGAGATCATCTGCCACATCCTGCACCCATCTTCTCTTTGGCCTTCCTCTTCCTCTCTTCCAGAGCATATAACCCCTCCATTATTGTTCTCTCCAAACTTTCATGACGTTTCAAGTGACCAAACTATTTCAATTTTTTTTGTTTTATCGTCTTTAATAGCCAACCTTCTTCAGTATTGAGCACTTGAAGTATGGATGCATTTGTTCTTTTCTTTATCCAAGATATTCTTAGAACCCTCTATAACATTTATATTCAGGTCTCACATCATATGTTACAATGGGAATGCTCTTAAAAATCTAATTTTTGTAGTTCTATTTGTTTCCCCTACATAATTTATTCACATCGAACTACTAGTCCATAAATGCTACGATTCCCTCCTCAGTATCCCCCTCTGTGTGTAGCTACTGACTACATCTGTTCTGTGTTGGTTCAACATATGTACTATAAATAAAATGAATTATTACAAGTGTTTGCCTATGACAAGAAATTAGAATGGGGACCACTCTTCTCATCAATTTAGAAAGAATACGAGTTGGTTCCCTTTGCCATATTGGCATGTTTGTCATACACTTCAGTGCACTAGAGAATAGAAATATATGAGTTCAGTCCTATTTTCCCAGATTAATGAAAGCACACAAATTCACTGTTTCAGATCTCAGTTACTGAGCTGATGAAGAACCTCAGCTCCAAGAACCCCAACTACATCAGGTGTATCAAGGTCAGTGTTGTCATGCATTGGTCACATTTCTTATAACATGTTCACATATTGATTGTTTGTAAGTATTGGGTAAGTAAAAGGAAGTATTGTAATGTAAATGTAATGGACTCACAAACTATGATAAGAAAGATGAAGCCATTTAATAATGAAAAATAGAGAGCATCTGTTGATTCTTTTCTCCAGGACACGCTGGTGTGATGGGAAACGAGCAGGCGGACAGACTGGCTGGGACTGCACAGCTCGGTGGGGTATTGGTGCATGATAAGGCATTTGTGGTCGGGGCTCTTTGGGATTGTGTCTGTAGGTCCAGAAGGACTGGTAGATCATCACGGCCAGGAGAGAATGGTGCTGCAGGGAGTGACTAGAGGATCTGGCTGACACTCAGGACTCTGGGTAAAGGCCAGACGGACACATAATCAGACTGCTACTGGTACTATTAGTATTGGGACTCCTCACTGGCTGTTGAAGATGAGGACAGCACTTGTGGGAATGTTCTGAGTGCTGTGATGACAGTTCTTGACTCAACTCAACTTAACTCAACCCAACCCAACTCGACGCAACTTAAGTACGTACAGGACCTCTCTCCACATCTTGAGGCACATTGAGTGTACGGTGTTCGTGCCAGTTTATTTATAGACCACCTGGCATGTAAGAGGTCATGTCGCCGCCTCTACTTCCCAGAAAACATCGGGCAGATGGAACTACGTGTTTCCTGTTAGCGCCGAATGTAGGGCGGCGCTCACCAAACTCGACACCCTATACTGTGCCAATGGTTTCAGGTGGAGGGACGCTATTGGGAGGATACAAGCCTTATCCTGGTGCGAGGAAATGCAACCTAAAGACTAAATGTCATGGCAGGCAGACTAGGCCCTAACCCTTGGTCAGCAACTGGTCTAGGATCAAAGTTCCGACAGGCGGACAGGTAGAGCATTGCTTTGCTGATCCGGCAGCTTCTGCAGCTGATCTTGTTCCAGATGTTTGGTGTTACCTTTCCTATGGAGTAAACTAGACATGTTGAGAGAGGAACCATGCTGCATGGGCAACACCTGGTCTCTAAATTTAGCCCAGGCTTTGTGCTATGGAGAGGGACAACTCCCTTTTACCAACTACCATCTGGCAAGATGTCAAGGTGCCAGTCTAATCTAGCCTGATCTCTTCTTCGTTCATCCAGAGTTTTTTTTTCCGGATGTGATTGCGTTGTGCCTTTTTACAGCAGAGCTGCGTTCTTGCGCCGTTAGGCTGACACATCCGACTTCTGCGGGCATTTGTTGACCGGGTTAACCTTCCCAGGGATCTAGCCTGATCTGATAGCTCTGGTCATTTAAATAATTCATCGCCACTATGTGGATTTGAATAGATAACCATCAGGCCAGCAAGTTAGCCTGTATTCTACCACAACATTAACAGGATGTTTCCGGTTTCAAGATGGCGACGGACGGTCGTGTTGTTTTGTGTTCGTTAACTTTTTCGCGTAAGGGATGGATTTATTCATCTCTTGCGTGTAATTGGTGTGCCAGGATGTAAAACCAGGAGTTTCTACTCAAGATCTGCGCGGGTGCTACGGAGTTCGTGCATCGAGCGAAGCCATCCTTGAGTGAATTTTCAGCAGCGTGTGTGGTTATCAGCAGTCTGTGTTTACGTTTTTTCAACATGGCGGAAGAACGTCTTCTTTCCGAGCGATCAACAGTCAACATAACGAAGCGGCGTGGTAGCCGCGCAGGGACAAAGAAGCAAGGTAAGCGCGGGGGTTTGAGACGTTTTAGACTCAAGTGTCACCGTCTAGGACTCAGGAACATCCGTATTCTATATTGGAACTGTGCCAGTGTAAAACAACGGGGCTCTATTTTAGAAACCCTAGTTTACAGGAACGACATTGTAGCACTCCAGGAGACGAGACTGGGCGATCAGCTACTCCGAATTGCCGGCTTCAAATGTTTCTACAACAGACGACATCTGGGAACGGCGATTCTCGTTCGCGACAGCATGGTGGCGTCAGAGCTAGACATGTCCAGTTGGGACAGTGACGATATACAAATACAGGCGTTGAGAGTTCATTCCAGTATACCATTCGTGTTGGTTAATGTTTATGCCCGCAATGCGAGTGTGGACGCCCAGAAGTGGCAGTGCTTAAGTGGCATATTAGGCCACGAGAGAAATGTTATTTTCTGTGGTGACTTCAACGCTAAAGGCAGATCATGGGGAAACACTTCCTCCAATACACAAGGGGAGGAGCTCGAGACTGCACTGGAAACCATCGACCTGGTTTGTATCAACAGTGGCTGTGTCACCAGGACAGCAAGCCGTCCAGGCGATGAGGACAGTGCTATTGATCTGGCGCTAGTTTCACCTTCACTCACTACAGTGTGTAGATGGGGTGTCCTAGGACACCATGGCAGCGACCACCACCCTTGCAGCATATTGGTGGAGAAAGGCAGAACCAGGCAGCACAAGCTAAAGGTAAAGACGTTCCAGTATGACAGTACAGGGCAAGATGTGGTGAGCAAAATAAGACGTGACAAGCGCAGAACGTTTCAGGGCAGGAGAAAAAGCTGGGAGCAGCCACCGTGGTGGAGTTTCGAGGTGGAGAAGGCTTGGGTGGATAAGCGTAGTGCTGTAAGGAGATGGCAAAATGCCAAGAAGAACAGAGCTGGTCATCCTAGTCCCTGCTTGCACTTAGAAAGAGAGATGCACACAAAAGTAAGCTATTTCAAAAAACTGGTCAAGGTGGTTAAAAGCGAAAAATGGGCAGAGGTGTGTCAAAGAGTAAGCACAGACAAGTCACTGAAATTGTTCTGGCGACTACATAAAAGCATGAGTGGGGTAGTCAAGAATAAGAGCATTTCTGACTTCCAAGGTGCTGACCTCATCTGGCAGAGGACTGATGAGGACAAGGGCAAAGCCCTCTTTGAACGCTACCTTGAGCAGAGCAACCAGACAGACATGGGAGGCCGGAATCTGGCCAAGGAGGTCACCTCAGACAGATGCAAGGCCCAGAACACTTCGGATGAAGACACAGTGACAGTGAAAGAAATCAAGGCTGTGCTTCGACGATCAAAAAACAGTGCTCCAGGTCCTGATGGCATAAGATACGACGACATAAATAGGTGTACCGACAATGAGCTAGAGAAACTAGCAGACATGTACAACAACAGTATAGGGAGTGCTAGCATCAAGGAGGAATGGTTACATAGCTATCTGATTCCCTTGCCGAAGCCTGACAAAGACCACAAAAAAATTCAGGGATATCGAATTATAACCATGCAGAATACAGTAGGCAAGCTGCTGGAGAAGGTAATTGCCAGGAAAATATCAAGCCAACTAGAGAGGCAAGGTGTTTTCCCACCTACCCTGGGTGGGTACCGTCCAAAAAGAGAAACCTGGACCAATGCAGCAGTCTTTGCCCATGATGTCTATGAAGGTTTCCACTCAGGCACTGAAACTGTTGCTGCAGCGATTGATCTTGAGGACGCATACAACAGAGTACCACTGGATTTTTTAATGTTTCAGCTTCTTGAACTAAACGTAAGTCCATTCCTCCTTAGTTGGATCGCTGCAGCCCTCTTCCAACGGAAAGTAGTTTTTAGATGTGGCAGTTGGACTTCGGAACCAACAACAATATATCCTGGCCTACCACAGGGATCACCATTATCTCCGGTACTGTTCAACGCCTACACAGTGAGAATCACCAGTGAGCAGATCACTGGACCTGGCAGGACATTGTCATATGCCGATGATGTTTTAGTGTATCGTCAGGGTAAGGATAGAGAGGAGGTTGCTGTGGAACTACAAACCGAACTCAATCGCATAAGTACTTGGTGTGATGAAGCTGGGGCAATGGTCAACCCAACAAAGGCAACAGTGACTTGGTTCTCGTTGAATAATCATATTGTCAACAATCCAACACCAACTGTAATGCTGTGTTCAGAGACGGTGGAAAGAACGCAGGCAATGAATTACCTGGGGATACGGTTTGATCGAAGCCTTGCTTATAATGTGCACATAGACCAGGTGATAACAAAGGCCAAGCGGGGCTTGGCAGCGATGCGGGTGATGGCGGCAGCAAACTGTGAGCAGCGCCATCTATGTCTTCTGTACGAGGGGCTGGTCATGTCTGTTTTGGAGTATGCAATGGCAATCCTGACTCTCAGCCATAAGCAGATAGAAAGGATGGAAAGGATACAGAATGAAGCTATGCGCATTATTCTTGGATGTACAAGAGATACAGCATGCAGGGCGATGCGCTACCTTCTTGATTTTCCAACCATTGAAGAGAGAATGCAAGTTTGCAGGGCACGCGCCTACCTCAGAATTAACGCAAACACACAGCATCCACTGCATAGTGAAATTAGGAAGGTGAAGGGCAGCAGGTTAAAAAGAGGACGGTCGTGGATGGGTCAAGCCGAAGACATTCTTCAACAGGTGTGTTCACTTGAGGACTTAGAACCTGGCGAGGAGTGGGTGCAAGTGCCAACAGACTTCTGCACATCCTTTTCAGTTTGCATCCAACTAGATAGAAAATGCAGACAAGAAAATCCGGCTGCTGTGGAGGCTGAAGTACAAGCGTTGATTTTCGAGAATTCGCTAGACAGTGACGCGGTCATCTACACAGATGGGTCGGTCGTCCGACATGTGAGAAGCTCATGGGCCTTTACAGCTCGGGCCGGAGGGAGAATTGTGAAGGAGGACTCTGGTGCTTTCACTGAAACCACAAGTAGCCTGACCATGGAAGTCATGGCAGTAAGTAAAGCAATAACATGGCTCGAGACACAGACATTCACTAGGGCTTGTTTCCTTAGCGACTCAATGAACATGATCAAGAGGATAGAGGAGGGGTCGATCCGAAGAGAATGGTTGCTGCCTCTGGAGCGGTCTCGGCTGGCAAAGATTAGTTTCATCTTCGTGCCAGGTCATGCGGGAGTACAAGGAAATGAGCGGGCTGACAAGCTCGCAGGTGAGGCTACTGTGGAGGGCGGACGCGCCATGGACCAGGCTGACATTCTGAATGCTCTACGAGAAGTGAGACTTTTGCAAGAACCAAGTGATGACTGTGAATCTACAACAATGGCCAGACTGCGAGAGCAGCAAATTAAAAGAGGGGTGGCCAAACAAGAACACTACGCAGGAAGCCAAAGAAGATTTATAAACCAACACAGAACTGGCGTCGTTAGCCGCTACACGCTGCGGGATGTGCTGAGGAGGGGATCCGAGCACTTATGGACTGAATGGTCCGATGTGCAACGAGGATGATCTGTCGACTAATTAACTAACTAACAACATTAACAGAATTGTAGAGAATAATATTTTAACCTTATTGTCACCCTCCTGGTTTCTCTCTTTCACCTGGCAGTGGGATGGGAATGTCCCGTTAAAGTAATATACTGACAGTGACTAGAGTCTTCCTGCGGGAGAGTGGTGAGCAGTGGACCAGGCTGACATTATGAATGCCCGTAGGGGGACAAGGTTGTCATTCAGGGTGCCAAAGAAGAGTAATTGACCAACACAGAATTGGTGTCATCAGTCGCAACAACACGCTGAAGGAGAGGAGATTCAGTAGAGAGCACTTATGGACTGAAAGTTCACCATGCCATGAGGATGATCTGTTGACTAAAACAGTGGAAATGGCTAGATTTCTGTAATTTCCTCTTAGCAAATGTCAAAAGTAAAAGAACACATTAGGTGGTGGTTGATATTCAAAGAAAGAGCCAGTCACACATGCATGTCTTGAGTGTGAAAGAGTTAAATTAGTCAAAAATACATGAGATAAGTGAATGAAAGAAGAAATACTTCAGATAAAGAAGTGATTAACATCTTTCGTTCAAGTATGTAACAGTAGGCCTATGGCAGATACTGATGTTGGGGTTGCAGTGAAAGATCTTCACATATTCTAGGTCAGGACATACAAGGTGGGGTGTATGGTTCCCTTCCTCATTATCTTTTCTTCCCAAACATTTCACAGAAAATTCTGAAAATTGTGTGGTACTTTTTCTGCTTGAATTTTTGCATCCTTTCTCTTTGAACTCAAGCGTAGTCCGTATACATATGCTAGTACTTCTAGTGCACTGGGGTGATTTTTGCGTGTGGATTAGCTTTCCCTATTACCAGAGTCCCTTATTATCAGGCGAACCCATTCTTGACTTCTGAAGTACTTGTAATTTACATCCCCAAATCAAGGATGGCAAGCCATACTTTAGTGCAGTTGACTGGTATAGGGGTTTAACCTGCAACCTCGGCATCAGCACACCGGAAGTTTAAGAGTGAACACTGTAATCCATTCACCCATGCTGACCACCGGTCTGGTACTCAGGTGAGTTCGCACCTGACATGCACTGGTCAGAAATGTGTAATCTTACTTAACTCTGCCAGGGATTAAACATTGACCACTGTCCTGGCCGTCAGACACACTTATCACTGTACCACCATGTCTCCACAAGTGCTGTTGAGTAATGTGAGTTGAGCAAGTATGCCTTGTTTGTTTTGTCTACAGCCTAACGACTTGAAACAGCCCAACAGTCTGGACAGGGAGATTGTGAAGCATCAGATCAGATATCTCGGGTGAGTGGAACATAGTACGTTTAAACATGAAGGTTGACAAGGTTATAGGATCAACTTCATTGCCCCGGGTTTGATCCCATATATTTTGGTCTCTTTCTACAGAGTGGCCTGCTGAAAGCATTGCACATAACATGGACTCTGTAGCTTCTGCTACACCCCCAGGTGTGTCCAAGAAAATTTTACTCGTGAACCAAATAACATAGTCTGGAATCGAACTCCAAACCTTCAGAGCACAAGGCATTTGACATAACCACTTGACCACAGAGATTCCCAAATCTAGTACATCATTACAGCTATTATTGGGCTGCCAGTGCTGCTGTTGGGTTATGTTTGTTTTTGTACTAGGTTCAATTCCAACACAGGACTAGGAGTTTAACCAAGAGGCATTGGCATCTACTGATATCACATGCCCTGTGACATCACTGGGTGTGACATGTGACATGACTGGGTGGGGTATGACTGGGCGGGGCATGAGTGGGTGTGACATGTGACATGACGGGTGGGGCATGACTGATTGGGGCATGACTGGGTGGGGCATGACTGGGTGTGACACACTTCCCTTGAATAGGAATGAAGAGTAAGAAGGTATTTTTGTGTGTGTGAATCTTCTGGAGCTTTAACTCTTTAAGTTCAATGCATCAGTGTTAGATTACCTGAACTCTGAAAAGGCCAGGGTCTGTCAGGGTGAGGTTTGTAGAGAGATTGTTCTACAGAGTCGTGGGAACTGTTGCTGAGCTCTTCAAGCCCAGGAACCAGTGGAGTGTGCCAGAGTGCTGCTGGAGCCTCACGTCTGCTGAGAGGTATACTAGGCAGGAACCTGACCATGACTCAGCACAGCACGTACAGACTGGCTGGGGTTAGGCTTATGTCAGTCTATTTATGCAACGGTCTGTGGGTAGGTTGCCTCATTTTGAAAGTTAGTAGCGGCTGTTGTTAAATCAGTACTACTGTATAGATCAGAAACACAGAGAACAATGAAAATGATTACAAATAAACTGCAATTTTAAATTTGCAGTGAATTAATCAACAAACAAGAAGTAGATGGTAAGTAAGCTTTATTGGAGCTTGAGCATAAGTAACAAAATGGACGTTGAGGTAAAGCCTTTGTCATGAACAATAACCACACACCGACATAACTACATGAAAATATAAAAATCAACCAAAACTTGGCAGATTACGAAGACAAAACAGGAAACAGTTAGTAGCAGTTCAGCACTCAGTTGGTGATATGATCAATATAATATCTCCTGCCTCTACTTTCCAGAGTATTTCCTAGTATCTAATTTAGGCTAGGTGAACTTGGCAGTCGAGGTCAATTTGTTTTTAAAAAAAAGTCCCTCGCTTTTGACCTTTAACTATGTAATATTCCCCTTATTCACTCTCTCTTTCTCTTCAGACTAATGGAGAATGTCAGGGTCCGGAGAGCAGGTTATGCCTTCAGGCAAGTCTACCCCCAGTTTCTGTTTCGCTACAAGATGCTGGCTGCCGAAACCTGGCCACATTGGGATGGGGACCCCAAGGCCGGAGTTGAGAAGATACTAGAGGCCCAGAACATTTCTAAAGAGGAATTTGCCTTTGGCAAGACCAAAATCTTCATCAGAAACCCCAGACTGGTAAGTTAGATTTTACTGTTTTTACTTGTTAAGTTAGATTTTACTGTTTTTACTTTGCTTTTACATCTTTCCTAAGGAAACAGAAGATGTGAGTCATGGACAAATCCCTAGTCACTAACGAAGAAGATAGGGGGTTGTGAACTAAATTCAGCTGAAGTGTGATTTCTGAGAAGAATATAAATAATGGATGGAAAAACACAAGTGGTAGTCCTTCAAGAAGCAGATGAAAGCCTTAGATTGAGTAGCGCAATGTGATGTTTGCAGTGAAGATTTTTGGGCATGTTATGTGGAGAAATAAATTAGAAAACTTACTAACAGCTGGCAAAATTTATGAGGAAAAGGGCACAGGGAAGGCAGAGAGATAAATACCTGCATAGTGTGGCCGCAAGGCAACATCGAAACAAAACAAATATAGACCTGATACGGGACTGGTGATTGTGTATGGTGGTGAGTCATGGTAGCCCTTGCTTTCCGGTATGGCACATTATAATGATGGTTTCATATACAAGATGGCAGTAATATGAGGTAACGTAACTAGTTGTTTCCCTCTCTGCCTTTTATTAGGATTTGCATGTAAGTGGGAGTACATAAGTGTAATACATTTGTGAATGAAAACAGTTGGATATGTGTGACTCCTGCGAAAAAGTGAGAGACAATAAACACAGACACGGTATACACACCTTACAATGAACTCAAATCTGGCAAATGGAAATAATAAATTCATGTCTCTGTCTACAACATGGACTTAATGAGAAATCCAGTAGTTGAGACTTATGTAGCTAGTGTCTGTGTTTCAGCTGTTTGACACGGACTTCGTCTGTGTGTGTCTATATTTCAGCTGTTTGACATGGACTTTGTGTGTGTCTATATTTCAGCTATTTGACATGGACTTAGTCTGTGTGTGTCTATGTTTCAGCTGTTTGACATGGAGGAGCTTCGTAGAGAGAAAATGCACTACCTGGCCACCAAGATACGAGCAGTGTGGTTGGGTTACAAAAACAAGAAGCTCTACCAGCGAATGAAGGCCAGTCAGGTGATCATCTCATCCCGATTCAGGGGATACTGGGTAAGACCTCAGTTGTTATTATATTTGGCTATATATGTTCTTTATAAGGATAAATGGGAATATTCTTAAACAAGTGAATCAGTATAACTATCTCGGAACAGCCATAATATCTGACGGGAGGTGCCTTAAGAGATTAGAACAAGAATATGTTTTGGTAAAAAGGTTGCCTTTTGCAAGATGGAAAACATATTGACCAATAAAAAGATGTCAATTGCAATGAGAAAAGGAGTGTTGAAGTGCTACATAGTACCTGTACTTTTGTATGAATGTGAAGTGTGGATGATAAACAGACAAGCTGAAAAACATCTAAAGGCTGTGGAAGTGTAGTTACTGAGGAAAATGCAAAGAAACCATGGAGAGACAGAAACACCAATGAGCAAGTCCTACAGGAGGCAAATGAAAACCCCAAACTGATTAGAGAAATTAGACGTAGACAGTCACATTTGTTGGGGGCACGTTTTGAGAACAAATAAACCAGAAAACTTCATGACAGCTGGCAAAATTGAGGGGAAAAAGAACACGAGGAAGGCAGAGAAGTAAATATCTGGATAGCTTGACCACATGGCATGGTCGAGACAAGAACACAGAGCTGATCCATGACTCTGGTGATTGTGTAAGATGACAAAACATGGTTACTGCCTTGGCACATAATGGTGATGATACATGTTTTTAAACTATTTACCAATAATGTCAAATGAGTTGAGGTGAAATTATAATACCAGGGAAAATTTTAATCCATTCATAATAGGTGAAAATCCAATTCCAGAACTTGTATATGGAGATGATACAATCCTCCGCTCAAGTATTGCTAAGGGATTATAAGAGTTACAGTGAAAATTATTACAATCCCCCCCCCCCCCCCCCCAATGAATTTAAAAGAATAAAAATGTCCAGAGACAAAACTAGATACCAACCAAAAATCACATCTCTGACAACATTGATGATGTTAGCATGATTTTTTGGGCAGTCTTCTGATGACAGAACCAGCCAACCTGTCTCTTTGTTGTTTTTTTTATTGCCAGTGATGCCCTGAGGGGAAAATGAAGCGTTACTTTTCGGAGGGACGCTATTTAGTGTTTTTCATTGGATTTCGTGTGATTTCCTTTGGATTCCCTGTGAATAGTGTTTCCCTGTGGATTATGTGATGTTATATTGTGTTCCTTTTATTGGAAGTTTTCAAAAGAAGCCACAGAAGGCAGGTGGTGGATGTAATTTTGAGGGCAGCCGACAGATATTTGTGGGTCATGGCTTCGAGTTACACGACAGCAGGCAGACAAACTCTCCGACCAGTAAGGTCACTGCCATAGAGGAAAGCAACGGCAAACTACCTCTTTAAAAGTGCCTAGTATATCATGATTCGCTTAAAGACCGATCATCGCAAGACAAGGACAGAGACGTTAAAATTAGCAACTTGGAACGTTAGGACGTTAAACAACGACGGAAAATTAGAGAACATAAAACAGGAAATTGAAAGGGACAAAATCAATATTTTAGGTATGTGCGAAACGAGATGGACAGGAGCAGGCATCAAGATAGAAGAAGATTTCAAGATTATTTATTCTGGAGGTGAAGATCGTCATAGGGGAGTGGCAATTATTCTGGACCGGAAAACATCAAAATATATTCAAGGATATTGGGCTGTGTCGGACAGAGTTCTACTAGTTAAATTAAGTGGCAGACCTTTTAGCATAAATATTATTCAAGTATATGCCCCAACAGGAGAATCCAGTGAAGATAGTGTAGAAGAATTTTATAATGACATAGAGTCTGCCTTAAAGAAATGTAAAAATTCAGAAATAAACATCATAATAGGGGACTTCAATGCAAAAGTAGGAAATCAAGGAGATAGATACACAGTAGGAAACTATGGTTTAGGAGAGAGAAATGAAAGAGGATACAGACTCGTAGAGTGGGCAAAAGAACAGGAAATGATTGTAGGAAACACCTGGTTCAAACAACACCCTAGAAGATTATGGAAATGGAGGAGTCCTGATAGCAGGATTAGAAGCCAGATTGACTACATTCTGATTAGCAGAAGATTTAGAAATGCATTAACAATAGCAAAAACAGTTCCCAGTGCTGATTGTAATAGTGACCACAGATTACTCACAGGAACATTGGGGATAAAGTTGAAGAAAGTCAAGTATATAACAGGAAACACTAAATATGATTTGTGTACATTGAGTAATGACAAGGAAATACAAAACAAATTCAACATAGAAGTACAGAAGAGATTTGAAATTTTTTCTGATCTAGAGATCCTATTCCAGGATGTGGATGATCAATGGGAAACGTTGAAGAATTCAATCAATGTGGCTGCAGAAACAACTATTCCAAAATTAAAGAAGGTGGGTCGTAAGAAATGGATGACTGAAGAAATTTTACACCTCATGGAAACAAGAAGACTCAACAAAAATAATTCTGTCAAATATGAAGAAATTCACAGACAAGTCAGAACATTATGTAAGGAGGCAAAAGAAGCATGGCTTGAGGAAAAGTGCTTAGAAATTGAAAGCCAACACAACAGTCAAAATACCAAATTAGTGCACACAAGAATTCAGGAACTTACTAATAAAAGAATAAGTACATCAACAGGGTGTCTAAAAACTGAAGATGGCAAAATCATAATAGAAAAAGACCAGATTCTACAGGTATGGACAGATTATGTGAAACACCTTTATGATGATAACAGAGACGAACAGTATGATATTAGATTTAATAATGAAGGACCGCCAATTTTGGAGATGGAGGTTCGAAATGTTCTTAAGCATATGAAAGCTGGCAAGGCCCCCGGTGCAGATAACATCACAACAGAAATGATTAAAGCTTTAGAAGAATTTGGACTAGATCAAGTCACCAGACTGCTGAACACATTATATGATACTGGAGATATACCTCCTGAATTATGTAACTCTATATTTATTGCAATCCCAAAGAAATCAGGAACCTTGGAATGTGATCAACATAGAACAATTAGTATAATGAGTCACATCACAAAGATTTTGCTAAGAATTATCATGCAAAGAATGAGGAAGAAGATACAACCTGAAATAGGGGAAGAACAATGCGGGTTTGTAGAAGGAAAGGGTACAGTAAATGCTGTGTATATGCTGCGAACAGTTATTGAACGTGCTATAGAAGTAAACAAGGATATACATCTTTGCTTTATTGACTATACAAAGGCTTTTGATAGCGTTAGACATGTCAGCATGGTGGATATGCTTGCAGATCTACAAATTGATGGGAAAGACATTAGACTTATAAAAAACATATATTGGAAACAACAAGCTGCAATAAGGATTGATAATGAAGTGGGACAGTATCAGCCAATTAAGAGAGGTGTTAGGCAGGGATGTGTGATGTCTCCAGATCTTTTTTCCCTGTACAGTGAAAATATTTTCAGAAATGTAGAGGATATAAATGGAATCAGCATTGGAGGACGAAACATCAATAACATTAGATATGCAGATGATACAGTATTAATTGCAGACAATGCGCAGGACCTGCAACAATTAGTAGATGCGGTTGTTGTACACAGTGAGCAACTGGGGTTAGAATTAAATTATAAAAAGACTCAGGTTATGGTTGTCAGTAGGAAGGAAGAAGTGCCACAATGTAATATACAAGTAAATGGAAATATTCTTCAACAAGTGAATCGGTACAATTATCTTGGAACAATTATAACATCTGATGGGAGATGCCTTGAAGAGATTAGAACAAGAATCGCCATGGAGAAGTAGCTTTAGCAAGATGAAAAACATTCTGACCAATAAAAAGATGTCAATTGAAACGAGAAAAAGAGTGTTGAGGGGATACATAGAGCCTGTTCTTTTGTATGGATGTGAAACTTGGACAATGAGCAGTCAAGCTGAAAAGCATCTGATGGCTGCAGAAATGTGGTTTCTGAGGAAAATGCAAAAAATACCATGGACAGACAGAAAAACCAATGACCAAGTACTACATGAGACAAATGAACATCGTAAACTGATTAGAGAAATTAGACGTAGACAGTCAAAATTTTTTGGACATGTTATGAGAAGAAATGGATTGGAGAACTTGGTGACAACTGGCAAGATCGAGGGGAACAGACCAAGAGGAAGACCGAGAGGAAAATACCTGGATGGCTTGGCCACATGGCATGGACGAGACAGGAGCACTGAGCTGATCCACGACACTGGTGATCGAGTGAAATGGCGAGTCATGACCGCCCACGCTTTCCGGCATGGCACATGATTGATTGATTGATGCACTGGTACAAAAATTAATGCTGTTGACTCGTGACAGTTAAATACAAGGTCATTAAGGAATACCTTTTGTAAAATACATGTCTTGTTATTGTAAAAGTTACCTAGAGTAAAGTAAATGTCTGTATATTCTAAATTTACCTTGTGTATAATAAATGTCCTATTATTCTAAAAGTTACCTTGTGTATAATAAATGTCCTATTATTCTAAAAATTACCTTGTATACAATAAATGTCCTATTATTCTAAAAGTTACCTTGTATACAATAAATGTCCTATTATTCTAAAAGTTACCTTGTGTATAATAAATGTCCTATTATTCTAAAAGTTACCTTTTATACAATAAATGTACTATTATTCTAAAAGTTACCTTGTATACAATAAATGTCCTATTATTCTAAAAGTTATCTTGTATACAATAAATGTCCTATTATTCTAAAGTTACCTTGTATACAATAAATGTCCTATTACTCTAAAAGTTACCTAGTGTAGAATAAATGTCCTATTATTCTAAAAATTACCTTGTGCAAAATAAATGTCTTATTATTGTAAACATTACCATGTGTTATTGTTCTGAAAGTTACCATGTGTAAAGTAAATGTCTTATTATTCTGAACTTGTTTACCCAGGCAAGAAAATGCTATCTGAAGACCAAGAAGTCTGTTTTGATAATACAGTGTTATGCCAGAGGCTGGAAGGTACAGTATATGTACAATGACAGAAAACAGTATTTCCCATATATATCAGTATTGTTTTCAAACCTGTGTGCGGCTGGTGTGATTTTTGTGTGGTTTTTTAAAATTAGATTTTAATGAGAACAATATATCCCCTTTTATGAGCTTTCAACCAGTTGTTTCCTATTGCTATGGGTGCACCTCACTTTGTCTCTGTAACTTCTGTGCCTTGGTTTTCATTGCCTATTTTTTCATTTTACATTTCTTTACGACTTTGGAATATTTTATGTATACTGTTTTTTGCTTGAAGTCTCATTCTTTTGTAGTTTACAGATAAATAAGAAAAGATACAAATATGAGTTGATATTTACTACTCAACGAACAAACTTTATTTTCAAAGCATTAGAAATTGGGCATACAGATCTATCTTACATTCAGCCATCCAATCACTCCTTTTACAACTAGTCATCTTTCACACTTCATCTATATGCATGTTACGTCTCAGGAAATAGATCTAGGCAGTAAACATAAGGATACACCTGTTACATTTCTTTGTAACATGCAACAGTTGAATGTCATGGCACTTCTAATAAAAATATCAAATTGTGTTAAAATATTATCACTTCAAGTAGATTTTTAATGTATAGTTTATTAAGTAAAACAAATTATTGTAAGTTGTAGACAGTTTACATACACAAAATTAACTGTTTAATAGTCTGTGATAATGAAGCTCACAATTAATTAGTGATTTTTATTAGACCAGTAATTGTTGGTATCTCTTGGTATTAAAAAAACACTAAAAAACAAGTACATACAGACTTTTAATTTCTCTATCAAAGTTAATCAGTCATCCTATGGGTAGATAACTCTCTAGAATTTATAATTGTGTATGCCCAATTTTTCATCTTGCTGATGTCCATGACAAAAGCACAATGCAAACATCTGCAATATAAAGCATAGATTTGATTTAGTTTGTTTGCATTAATGCGCCCCAAAAGATAGATAACTATAATGCTTATTAATGCCTGCAACGCTTAAATAAACAGAAGTAAAAAATAAAGAAATATGTACTAAGCAAAATATTCACATCTTTTTCTACTTGCCTGATTGGATGATGAGTTTTGATGCTGTGTGCGTTGTGAATCTCATCTTTGGAAAGGCAGCTCATTATTGGGTGAAGTTGAAGCCTCAGTGGTTGAAGAGTTAGAGGAACTTCAGTATGGAATTTCAAAACCACTGCACATGGAGCAAACAATTTAAAGGATGAGGAAAATAAATAAGATATACAAAATAATGGGCAGGAAAGTTGGTGTAAAATGGAGAAGAAGAGAGGCAGTGGGACAAGTGTAGAACTTTGTTGTAATTTTAAATTGATGAAAAAGCAAAACAATGAAAAGTGCGGTGTTGCTATATGTACAAGGTCAAGTATGAAAGGACTCTTTTCCTTATGTGGGGTATATGGTGCCAGCCCCATATTTTCTAGACCAATGAGCACTGGTTCAGTGATTTCGTCTATATTTAGAAAATCTCATTCTCAAGGGACATTATTTTAACACATGACTCCCAGGACACTATTACTGTTGACGTGGGCATTCAAGTCAATGTTTTTGTTTCACTCTCCGCTTTGAGGGGCAGTTTGAAGATATGATACTGGGTCGCCAGGCAGTCCTTGCTGTAAATGGTAATGCTGTATTCCAGGTCCATGAATATTTAATTGTAGACAGGTTAATAGAGGTTGAGGAAACACTGAATGAAATCTCTATATGCTCTTCATTAGCTGCAACAATGTGATTCTGTTGTGACGTTGTGGCGTTCTTTCTTCTTGTTTCCTTGGAGTTGGGTGATTAATAATACAGTGTCCACCTTTTAATGTGTTAAGAGCCAGGCTCAAATCGTAATGTAACTGATGACTCTTTCACATGATACCTTGAGCCAACCTGGGTACATGGTTCTAGGGCCATATTTGTATAGATCTTGCTGCACTCCATACATGTGGTCTTATTTCAGACACCGCTGTTACGGTGTGAAATGGTAGACCTTCACATATTTTAGACTGGGATATGAGGTTTAGTGGCCAGTTCACTTCCTCATCACTTTTCCTTCCCAGACAATCCCTAGAATATTCTGAAAATTGTTGGTACTCAGTTGTGTAAGATTCAAGAGCCTTACTGGTTGGAAAAAAAGAATAACATGCCCCTACTGAGGATTGAACCTTGATGATTGTGTTGGCATCGCACTAGTCACTATGTCAGTTTGGCTCTGTGCTATATGATGTGGTCATTGTCACGCTGACCACCGTTATTTCTGAGGACATTTCCTAGTAGCCATGTTAGTAGGCGGTCGTGTCGAGGACAGTTCTCATCAGAGAAACCCGATGTCAAATCTTTGGTGATCTCTGGGTGGTCAATCAGATGCTTAGCTGTCTCGGGCAGGAATGAGAAGTCTAGGAGATCCTGTTTTCACATGAACTGAGCACACGAAACATCCACCAACAGTTGGTGATAGAGCTGAGCACTCACCATCATCATGCAGCAGGGTCTCTGCATTACCTCGCCATTACCAGAACCTGCTAGTTCTCTAACCTCCTGAACCCTCATGCCAACATGTCTGCGATGTCTTGTGTCCATATTTTCGCTTGTCAATGCTTGCCATGCCTTCCAGGAACCTTGCCTTCCATCATTGTTCTTCCTAAGTCACTGTCTTATATGGTGAAAATATTTTAATTTCTCAGACATGGTTATGAACCAGTTATCTTTGAAGTTCAGAACTGGTAAAATGTCAGTATTTTTCTTCTGGAGCCTGGATGTTCAAAAAGTTTTCTGTAACATTTCAGTTTGAATGCCACAATGGCCACGGCCGTGGCTAAATTTCAATGTAAGAAATACGTACAGTAGGCATAGATTCTGGTGCTTGCAGAGGATTGGGCTCCGTCAGGTTTTGTAAACACGTAAGACATACCACAATGTTGCCAAGAGTGACATCCCTTTGAGACATTCAAGGATATGTCCGAAGGAAAACACCAGGAATATCATTATGTTGTTCTTTAGCGCTGAATATCTTTGTGTGAATGCAGTTACACAGGGAAAGATTATGTATGATAATTTTATTGAATACATTTGAGTTGTTGCCACGTGTGTGGGTACTTGCGGGGAACTTAGTTTTTGCTTGCATGTGTAGAGAAGGTGGTTGCTTTTACTGGCATGGCTCTCTCTTCTGTAGTTGAAGTACCTTGAGTGCATTCTGTCTGATTTCACTGATATTTATTTAGCACTCTGTTTAACATGCACTGTCTTATCCTCATCCTGTTTTTTTCCTTATTCTGTCTTTTTCCTGAAGTATATAATGATCTTATCTTTTCAGCTTATGTTGATTCCCTTTGCTCCTTTGCAGTAGGAACTTCCCTCAATTAATTTATTTGTTAGTTCGTTCTGCTCATTTCATTCATTTGCTCAATCCCACATTCATTCATTCCTCACCTATTATCCATCAATCCATCAGTTTAAAATCTATCAATCCATCCACCCACCCACCCATCAATTCATATTGTTGTTACACATTTTCAACCTAATATTATGCATACTGTCTACTGCATTAATATATTTTTATAAACCTCCTAATGTGCTGTTTCATTTTTCATATTCTAGAACCACCCAGAACTATACATTTATTACCAAATGTCATGCTATATTCACCAGATACAGTTCACTTCATAATCACTGCACATCTTATCATTCATAGGCTCGTGTCATTTTGCGTGAGCTGAAATTAGCGAAACGGAGAGAGGAAGCTGCCACGTACATTCGCAAAATTTATCTTGGCTGGAAGGTGTGCCGGCAATCCTTTTGTATACATCTTTCATCATTCCATGACCCTGTTTTATTGCTTTCATTTGTTCATTTTTATTTCTTGACCCATTTACATTGGAGCTTGTTGCCTGCATGCATTTTACAAACAGCTTTGCTTTGATTCTTACATCCCCAGCTTGTATTGCTATTTCAGTTTTTGTAGTTTGAGCTTAGCTTTTTGCTTTTGTTCTTATTTTGTTTTAAAATCTAAAAAGTCAGCTTGTACAATATAATTCGATGTGAAAAAAATCTGGCCCACAATGTTACCCCTTGTGACCCCACGAGCCCAACTGGCATGCACTTTTATAGGCCCGTTGAATAATATGTTATTTGTTTAAATAGCATTAGTTAGTGGATGTTAAATCAACACAGTAAATGGTATTTTAAGTTTTAAAAAAATGCATTAACTCATATTTCAGGTAAAAATGAAGGTTAGAAAGGGAGAATTGTTCATAACAGTGTGTCTGTTCCTGTACATATTGGAGGATGATACGTGCCCATAAATATAACATAAAGGATGTGTTCATATACCTTGAGGTGTTTGGAGTAAAGGGTGCTAGCCCCATATTTGTAAATGCAACTGGTACTAGAGGGATAAAGTTGTCATTGCCAGGAAGGCCGACTCTCCTTCTCAGGACATTTCTGGGGACCCATTTTAGGCCAGGTTGACCTGAGAACTTAGATCAGCTCAAGGACAAATTTGCCTCGATGGGGATTTGAACATTAGGCTATCTGCCCTGCAGGCACACATGTTAGTGCTATACTAGCTCCGTGACCTGTGCCGTCACAATAACAGTCAGTGTAGCGGCTACGTGTACGTCTTTCATTGTGGCAGGCATAGGTTTGCATTGTCTTCTAATATAAAGACAGGGAGAAGCTAATGATCTCACTGATGTATGGTTTACTAAACACACGTGAGAGAGATGTATGGTTTTCTATACACACGTCAGACAGATAATCAGTGTACTTGTCAACAAACGAGAATGCAGTATCGATGCTATGTTCATCTGCTGCCAGAGTAGTGTCCCCCACTGGGGTCATAGGTCCTCAATCAACCCACCCCTTTGTAAACTTGTTCAGATTGGTCGGATTTTGCAGCTGCCTTTGGGATGAGGTGTCCAGTGCCATGCCAACCCCCCTTTAGTGGCCTCTTATGCCATGCATGGCAGGGTACAGTGTTGCTGTTTTTTGCTTTCCTGATGGGCCCTGGTAACACACTGGTGACTGAGTCACTTACCATATGTTAATCTATTCATCATCATTATCATCACCACCTAGTGCCATTTCCCCAGGGATGGTTAGTAACTCAAACACTGAATTATGATATCACGCCTCAGGGACAAATTTTAGATACTGTTTTTTTCCCCCCATGAAAAATGATCTAACAGAAAGAGGTGAGGGCCATTGTGTGGATATGTATGTAATGGACTTTAGCATACAATGCAATTGACTTGGCAGATTAGCAGTTTATGTATTCATAAATCTGGTCACTGAAGTGAACCATTTCACTGCCTGATGGGAAACTGTCACCTGTATAAACAATTATTTATATACATGCATCTATTTTGATTGTTTTATTTGGTTCTCCTTGAACAAGTTCTTCTTCTGTCTTTCGTCTCCCTATGGAGTATGACCCCACAACCAATTCATGCCAAGAACCTTCAGCGGCTGCCTCTATATCTTTCCCTTGTTATTCATCTCCATCTCTAATTGACCATTACTTGTTTGTAGTCAGCTCTCCCTCTGTTTCTTCTGCCCTGGGGTTTCCAAATGAAGGACTTTCTGCTGATACTATTAATGGGTTTTCTCAGTGTGTGTGCTATCCAGCGCCAGCATCTTTTCCTCACTTCTCAGTTTACAGGAATCAAGTTGGTTCTCTCCATGAGCTTCACATTGGTGATTTTATCATACCATATTAGTCCCTCAGTTCTGCACAGGCCTAATTAATGCATGTTTAATAGAGTTCTTGTATTTTATGTGTTCTGTATATTTCAGTTTGAAGAATATATCTAATTACTTTAGTTCATGTTGTGTGATTTCTGTATTATGTACCTGACAAGATGCAGCAAAATATGCCAGGCAGTAAATCGTGCAATCTATTGTTTGTGGCTTTGTTGAAAAAAGTCGCTTAAAAGTCGACAGGGTTGACTTCATTGCACCGGGTTTTATCCCATATGGCGGCTCGGTCTCTTTCGCAGAGTGGAAAGGGTCTCACAAAGCATGAACTCCGTAGCTCTAGCGACGATCCACAGGAGTCTTCGAAAAATTTCAATTGTGAACCGAAAGACGCAGCCCGGAATCAAACCCACAACCCTCGGAGCCCGAAGGCTTTGTGGCTTTGTTATTCAAGTTTAATAGAGTGTTTGCTCTTCTGCTTATATTCTAAAGATCAGCGGTTTGATCCCTATTTGACATGACATATTTGCTTTGCTTCAGTAAGTCAAAACTGTGTAAGAATGAGCATACAGAAGAAGTTTGGCCAAAACAAAGACACACTCTAAGACACGTCTTCTCCAGTGCATCCCAGAATGGGTTGTACCACTCTTGGAGAAGGGGTGTTTGAATGTAAGTAGACCTGGCAGACTGGTTGGGGCTGCTCTGAATGGTGATCTGCTTTACAATAAAACTGATGTGGTGACAACTCTTCGGAACTTTGTGGACAGTAGAGAAACAAGCAGATTGTACACACTTAGATAGACTGATACAGCACTGAGTGAGCAGAGGGCGTGAATGACACTCGACACGTAGGTGAAAAGACGGGTGGGCTTTTAATAAGGCTGCTCCTGAAAGCCATCACTGGCTACTGAGGCAAGGGACAGACCAGCTGTGAGAATGTCCTGGGTGCGTGATGTCAGTTCTGAACTGAGATGATCCAAACAGGCATAAGATCCATGAACAGAATGTGCGTCTGTATTAGAGTATGCCTCATGGCATTAGTGTGGCGAGAAAGCAAAACAGCGGTGGTTTGAAACTGTTGCAACACTGCTCTACACCCTAAGTTAGAAGGGATGCTAAAAGTTTGGTGCATGTCCTTTACAGGACGTCGCAACCAACCCCAGCATTTGTTTAATATTTGGGATTTACTAGGCTAATTTTACATTCAGTAGTGTGCATTGCTTTCTGAACCAATGATGCTCATACCATGGAAATCAACGCCAGGCCATCTGCTTCCAAATCATTTGCAGCTGATTTTGAATTATATCTTAGCATGACAGGGAATTGAAGAAATAAGAATGAATGCTTAAAACTGTGATGTTATTAAACCATTTTTAATGTTTGATTGAAATTGTCTAGCTCAGGATTGTTTTGTTCATACTTATGCATGGATTGCTTCATGTTTTTCTTTTTGTTTTAGTCTCATAGAATTGTTCTTTTAGTTTAGAACTAGTTCTGGATTAGATATGTCGAAGTGTGTGGCTGTTGAAACTTGTGTATTTTATTTTTGCATGTACACATTTGAAGTGTTTTGTTGGTAGGCTGACCTGATTTTGCTGTTTGTTAGTGTTTAAAATAGGGGCATGTTTTCCTTTTTGTTTTAGTCTCATAGAATTTATCATTTAGATTACATATTTTTCATGATTTTATGCTGTAGCGTGTCGCTGTCGAAACTTGTGTACTTAATTTTTGCACGTAAACATTTGAAGCGTTTGTTGTTAGGCTGACCTGATTTTGCTGTTCGTTAGTGTTTAAAATAGGCGCACACTTGCCTGTCATGACAGTGGTCAGAGTTCAATCCCCAACAGAGGCCAGGTTATTTCCGACCAGCACGGGTCCAGTGTTGACCCAGCCTCATAAAAATGGCTACCTGGCAATTCTGAGAATGTTCTGAGAGTTCTTTTATGTCATGGTCTAGAATATATGAGCACCTGACACTTTACTGTAAGATTATTTACTGAGAAAATGTCTTGGTAAATAAAGACGACTGGCTTGATACTGAGGGAATTACCTACTAAGGGCAGATTACTCTATGCAAATAGGTGTCTAGCACAATATGCTAATGCACTTAAGAAGTGTAAAAGGATCGTTTACTACACACTAATAATTCACACGCCATGTGATTACTTTTGCCTTTCACATGTAATGAAAATACTGACAGAACCTATATCCTGCCATAGTCTGTCTCAGTTGGTGTTGTTGTTACTGTCTTGGTGTCACGTGCAATGGATAACAGAAGCTAGCGTATCACCTCATACAGTAATATCTATGCAATAACCTGGACCATGGTGCAATGTTTCATGTGATGCTTTATTTACATGTAACTAATATGCCAACAATTTTACCTCAACAAAGTGGAGATTGTATAAAATTCAGAGTGCCGATCCAAAATCAACCTCTGATTGGCTGGTAAAAGTAATAAGAAATAATCAAACAAATGACACGCAAAACGTGCACCTGTAAATCTATTGTCTCAGATGCAGTTATAGGGCTACATCTTGTCACAGTCTTGTCCATCATTGAACACTTTTTGTTATTCAAAAGATTCTTCAGTAGTGCACAATAAACTAATGTTTGTTTGGAACCTTATGACCTTCTTCTGTTGTTTGTTTGTTATAATCAAGCATATCATCCAAGGAAAGGCTAAAAGAACACACAATCAGACTGCTACTGTACAATTACTATTGGGACTCTTTGCTGGCTGTTGAAGATGAGGACGGAGCAGTATGGGAATGTTCCGAGTTCTATGATGTCAGTTCTTGGCTCAGTTCAATTCAGAATATTGTCATATGTTTCAAGATCATTATCATATTATCCAAGAATATTATCAAATGGCTCAAGAACATTATTGCATAGTCCAAGAACATTTTCTTATTGTCTAAGAACATCTTGACCATCATTTTATGGTGTGATAATGTTTATTTGAAGTTCTTGCGTTTATTTGGAGAATGATTGTGTCCACTGCTTGGACTGTTACCTTGGCATCTATGTTCACAATCTGACCCTGTACCTTGCCATGTTTTATTTATTCCATCTTTCTCATAGATGAGAACCAGTACTAAAGCTGATTCCATTCTTTGATATATGTGACCATTGGTCAGTCTTTTAGCATCCATACCACACAGAAATGGTTGTATCCCAACCTCTCTGTGACAAGCAATGTGCCATGTGTAACTATGGCAACCAGTTTATTTTTATCTCCTAATCACAGGTTGATTTTGGAATAGCCCTTGAGTTAGGGCACAATTTTGTTTTTCTTGGTCATCAACTTATTTTGCAGTTATGTGTTATTGATACTTGTTTACTTATTTTATATGTTATCTCAGAATATTGTTGTCTTTGTGACTAACATGTTTTCCTTAAACAATTCAATCTAACATTTTTATTGTTGGGCATGGCATCACAGAGTCATTCATCCCTGGTTTTTCTTTGACTGTCAAAAGTCACTGTTCCTCCTGCTAATATGGTCTCCTAGCTGTTAATGAGAAGTGGAGAGGATATCCAGTCTAATAAAATTTTCTTATTCATTATAGTTTGTGATCATCTCATTAATGTGGTGTAGGCATCATGATCAACCATTTTTATGTTCTAGAAAATTCAAGCGGCAACTCACTGTCTCATCTTCATCTGTCCCACTGGAACCATTTCCAGCGACTGCTATATCTTATAGAACACTGGAGTCCAGCCAGCTTCTCTGATCCCTTCAAGTATATCCTCAGCTTCATGATTCCTTATAGAATATTGCCATATTTATCGTTGCTTTTATCATATCTCCTATCTTCACAATTCCTTCTAGTATATTCCCCATCTTCAGTCCCTTGTAGTATATTCCCCATCTTCAGTCTCTTCTAGTAAATCCCCAATCTTCAGTCTCTTCTAGTATATTCCCATCTTTATGATCGCTTTTATCATATCTCCTATCTTCACAATTCCTTCTAGTATATTCCCCATCTTCAGTCCCTTGTAGTATATTCCCCATCTTCAGTCTCTTCTAGTAAATCCCCAATCTTCAGTCTCTTCTAGTATATTCCCATCTTTATGATCGCTTTTATCATATCTCCTATCTTCACAATTCCTTCTAGTATATTCCCCATCTTCAGTCCCTTCTAGTATATTCCTCATCTTCAGTCTCATCTAGTATATTCCCATCTTCAGTCTGTTCTAGTATACTCATCTTTAGTCTCTTCTAGTAGATCCCCATCTTCATGATGCCTACAATAATCTCCAGAATAAAGTCAATTCCTAGCTGTTGATTTGTCTGACATTTCAGTGATTTATGACAACAGACATTGATGCAGTGAACATTGAGCTGTATTGACAAAGTGGGAAGTGAATTTGTTTTCCAGACACAATTCTCAGGTTCAACTCCAACTAAGGAGATATGCTTCCCCAGCAGCTTAGAACTCCATCTTCTCCATACACCTTTAGACATCGGCATGAATGTATCCAAAGGAAAAACTATTTGTCAACTTGAGCTTGTTGACATCTGTGTAGAGTTTTGTCTTCAAATAGAGTGGATGTATGCCAAAATAGTTTTCTGTGTTCTGGTTATGTTGGACACTCCAACAAATGTTCAGCTGCATCTTTGGGACATGAATCCTAAGTTTCTCTGGGGACAAGTATCATTGAAGAGAACTGTTTACCCCATATCATAGTAACATGACCTAATATATAAACAGTCATTTCACTTCACACCTCAGGCTCCTCCAGTTGTATCTGTGCCCTTTCAAACTGAACAGATGAATGATTCTGTGTTGCCAGTTTGCATTTAATTTAACATTGTTGCTTGAAATTTGTTTCTTGGTCTGTCATTTAAATGTTGTGTTTTCTGTAATTTGAACATCTTTATGATTTAATTTTAGGTATTTTTATAGTTGCCAAATGATACTCTTTGAAACTCTCATATTTTCCATAATTATATTAAAATGTTGGCATTGTCTGTAATAATATCAAAATTATTGTTATGCGAACTTCCATGTTTCACTTCATAACTTTGATGTGAGTCATGGACCACGTCACAGTCACTGAGGAAGAACATTGGGCTTTTGAACTGAATTGTTACAGAAAAGTTCATAGAATATCTTGGGCCATGTTTCAGCCACTGAAGAACAACAGCACTGGGCTTTTGAACTGAATTGCTATGGAAAAGTTCATAGAATATCATGGACCATGTCACAGTCACTGAAGAAGAACATTGGGCTTTTGAGCTGAATTGTTACAGACAAGTTCATAGAATATCATGGACCAAGTAGAGGAATATGGGCTCTTGAACTGAATTGTTACGGAAAAGTTCATAGAATATCATGGACCAAGTAAAAGAAAATTACTGAAATACTTCAAGATGTAAACATCTAAGAAAACTGGCTCACAAACAATATTGTTTCATGAAAACTGAAATAGTTTGGCCTTACTAATGTCGCCGTGGTTTAGGGAGTACAGTGATGGAGTTCATGGTTCCTTGAAGATGAGGCAGGGTTGACAGTCCAAAGATGGATACGGGACATTGTAGACTCCTTGGACATGAGTGTGCATGAGGTGGAGTAAACGCAGGAGATGGAGGGATGGGCAAGAAATGGACACAGGACATTGTAGACTCCTTTGACATGAGTGTGCATGAGGTGGAGTAAACGCAGGAGATGGAGGGATGGGCAAAAAATTGACACAGGACATTGTAGACTCCTTGGACATGAGTGTGCATGAGGTGGAGTAAACGCAGGAGATGGATGATGGGCAAGAAATGGACACAGGACATTGTAGACTCCTTTGACATGAGTGTGCATGAGGTGGAGTAAACGCAGGAGATGGAGGGATGGGCAAAAAATGGACACAGGACATTGTAGACTCCTTGGACATGAGTGTGCATGAGGTGGAGTAAACGCAGGAGATGGATGATGGGCAAGAAATGGACACAGGACATTGTAGACTCCTTGGACATGAGTGTGCATGAGGTGGAGTAAACGCAGGAGATGGAGAGATGGGCAAGAAATGGACACAAGACATTGTAGACTCCTTGGACATGAGTGTGCATGAGGTGGAGTAAACGCAGGAGATGGAGGGATGGGCAAGAAATGGACACAGGACATTGTAGACTCCTTGGACATGAGTGTGCATGAGGTGGAGTAAACTCAGGAGATGGAGGGATGGGCAAGAAATGGACACAGGACATTGTAGACTCCTTGGACATGAGTGTGCATGAGGTGGAGTAAACGCAGGAGATGGAGGGATGGGCAAAAAATGGACACAAGACATTGTAGACTCCTTGGACATGAGTGTGCATGAGGTGGAGTAAACGCAGGAGATGGAGGAACTTTCTGGTCATCCATGATGACATTGGCATTCTTCAAAGGACCTGCTACATGTGGAGGAGGATGATGATGATGAATAGTGTGGAGTCTTCCACTTGCCTACATTCTATCCTCAGCTTCTCTTGGAATGACAGAGTAACAAATAACTGAAATGCTCTCACATACTGGATGAGTTGAGTCAAGAACCCACATCACATCATTTGGAACATTCTCATACGTGCTGCGTCCTCATCTGGAACATACTTGTCAAACAAACATACCTCAACTGCAGAGACAGCACAGGATTGCATGGCTTGGTCATGCACACCACAGCTCAGAACAGCCCATTCTAATGGACATTCTCTATGGGCACCTGGCAAAAAGTTATAGAAAAATTGAGCATCCACAGCTGTGATTGAATATGTGATCTAGAGAAACATGAACATGTTCAGCATGGACATCACAACCAGGCAGAAAAAGGCTTCTGATCATAATCCATGGATATGGATTGTAAGGAGTCAACATGAACTCAGTGGAAGGAGACTTTTAACAAGTAATCGGGACAACAACCCGCTGGAGGGAACATCAGATTGTGGTGTTTGAGGCTTCCTCCTCGTTGCGTGAGTTGCATCAGCTCTTAGTTAGGTACACCTGAATGAGAATATTAACAACAAATTCATTCATTCTCAAGAATAATTACTTTATTTTGTTTCCATTTGTGATGTGACATTGACTTGATGTTGTTCCTAGATTGTAATCTATCACTTCACAGAATAGTATAGACTCAACCACCTGGACAATCATATATACTTCAGTTTGGCCGTAGTCTTCAGTTTGATTGGCTGCTTGTGATGACAACCTATTACATCCCAGAAGAAATTAGGAAAGACATAAACATAATAATATACACTCAACACCCTTGACCATCATGCATACTTCAGTTTGATACATGTCTTCGTTTCACAAATGTCTTCATCTTGACACATGTCTTCAGCTGGATTGGGTGCTGATGATGGCAAGATAACTTATATCCTTGGAGAAATGAACAATGACATAGATCTGCTCAAAGAAATCTACAAGTGTAATCTGTCATAACCTAGTCACAACTTTGGCATAAATCCTCCCTAAGGAGAGTTCCAGAAGACCATATTATTGGCCAGTGAAGAGAGGTCACAAATGGAACATCTTTGTTACCCAGTTATACACAGGACTAGTCAGTAGAAACTGAGCACTGAAGTGAGCAACAGAAAACAGACACCATTTGCGAGGCCTGCTTGAGAAGTTTTTGTACCCAATCCAAGGGCTGACAACTCATTCACAAACAAGTTTTATCTCCAATGCTTTGAACTAGGTTTCCTGAAATGGAAGATTGAAATTGGAATAAAATAGTACTTGGGCAATGTGATAGCATTTTGGATGCTCAGTACTCTTTGCACCATCTCCTCTTGTTAGGTTATTGAGCACTATCTTTATCAGTCATAACCTAGTATAGTAGCAACTCTTGTTTGGTCTTAATAGCATGTAAGCTTGCCTACTCTACCTATCAGAATTATAGAGAATAATTATAAAGAATACAAACATTTAAAGACGTTAGATTGTTGATCCTAGCTTGCTAACGTTATGGTTCAATTCCCATATTCTTGCCTTTTTAACTAGCTCGATATTTTGTAACCATTACCTGCAATTTAGGCTCGATGTCTCCTGGCACAACTCAAGCACAAGAAGCACCTCAACGACTGCGCTACGACCATCAGGAAGACCTACCTGGGCTGGAAGGTCTGCATCTTTTAGCATGTTTACCAGCCTAAGTGCTGTCACAGCTACTCAGATAGAACAGACTCCTGCATGTCAACCACTCCCTGGCATGCATGTTCCAGATGATCTATTGGCAGACACTAACTCCAGCCCCTGTCTATATTCATTTGTATCCCTGTCTGACTTTATAGTCCAACCCTTTCCTGTCTGTGAAATCCTGTCTTTGTCAAACAGACACACTGCAACCCATCCCTGTCTGTCACAGACAGATCAACCCAGGTTGCTGTCTGACAAACAAAGCCCAGCTCTTGTACCTGTGTGCATCCCTGTCTGTCACAGACAGACCAACCCAGGTTGCTGTCTGACAAACAAAGCCCAGCTCTTGTACCTGTGTGCATCCCTGTCTGTCACAGACAGATCAACCCAGGTTGCTGTCTGACAAACAAAGCCCAGCTCTTGTACCTGTGTGCATCCCTGTCTGTCACAGACAGATCAACTCAGGTTGCTGTCTGACAAACACAGTCCAGCTCTTGTACCTGTGTGCATCCCTGTCTGCATTCATACCTGTACTCCTGCCTGTATCCATGTGTGTATACCTGTCTGTATCAGTATCTATAGCCCTGTCTGTACTCCTGCCTGTATCCATGTGTGTATACCTGTCTGTATCAGTATCTATAGCCTTGTCTGTATCCATGTCTGTATCCCCCTTCTATCTATGTCTACATCCCTCCCTGTATCCATATCTACATCCCCACCTATATCCCTGCCTATATCCCTGTCTACAGCCCAACCTATATTCCTGCCCATATCTCTGTCTATACTCCAACCTATATTCCTGCCCATATCTCTATATATATCCATAATTATATCCCTGTCTATATCCCTAACTATATCACTGATTATATCCTTGCCTATATCCCTAACTATATCCCTGCCTATTCCCCTATATCCCTACCTGTATCCATGTCTATATACCTGTCTATACCCCCCCCCCCCATCTGTATCCATGTCTATATACCTGCCTGTATCCCTGATTATATCCCTGCTTGTACCCATGCCTATCCCTGCCTGTATCCCTGCCTGATCCTAGCCTTATCCTGCCTATATCCCTGTCTGCATCTCTGCATATATCCCTGCCTGTATCCCTGTCTATATCCCTGCCTGTTTCCCTGCTCATATCTCTGCCTGTATCCTGCCTATATCCCTGTCTGTATCCCTGTCTGCATCCCTGGCTATATCCCTGTCTATATCCTTGCATATATCCCTGCCTGTATCCCTACCAAATATTCACAAATATTAAAACACATCCATACACAGTCTAATCAAGAGTGTCTAGCAATAGATCATGAGCTGTTTTATTTCACCGCATGCTGACTCCACATCTAATTTCATCCTTGATTTCACATTTTATTTCATGTCGAATTTCACATGTTAACTCATAATTGATGAGTTAATAGCTTAGTATTTGAATTCATCTCTAATTTCACAATTGCCTTGGTAGTTTATTTCATATATAATTTGATTTTTAATCTTATAGTTGATTTGATATTTGATTTAGTATTTTGAGTTCAGTTTAATGGTTGTAATGTATTGTTCAGTTGCTGAAAAAACCAGTGTTGCCCTTCTGCATGCAAAGTTTAAAAGAGATTCTATACAGAATCAGCGTGTTAGAAGAGTAGCCATCTTTTATATTTGTAATCTTGGTTATGTTACATTATTTTTATACTGTATCAATTGTCTTTATTTGTATTTTAACTATTAATAATTAATAGTTAACTTAATACTTAAAGACGGTAATAGATGAAACAACATGTTCAGATA
The DNA here is from genome assembly GCA_014155875.1 of Cepaea nemoralis. Classification (NCBI taxonomy): domain Eukaryota; kingdom Metazoa; phylum Mollusca; class Gastropoda; order Stylommatophora; family Helicidae; genus Cepaea; species Cepaea nemoralis. The sequence continues at coordinate 114,718 of JACEFZ010023237.1, read as the reverse complement.
TGCTGGAATCAGGAGTTGTCTGTGGGTGTGGTAGGAACGGCCGCATGAGAGGATGATGCTGATGTGTTAATAATCAGTGTGTCATTGGAATACGATTAATATTGAGACTCTTCACTGGCTGTTGAAGATGAGGGCAGAGCATGTATGGGAATGTTTTGAGTGCTGTGATGTCAGTTCCTGACTCAACTTAACTCTTTGTTTCAGTGGAATGATTAGCACCTACGCTTTTGTTTCTGTGACAAAATAAATTGTCTGTGGAACGATTACCATCTACATGCTTTTATTAAATTATGAGTTTTGTAGATACACTTGAATTAAGTGTTATTTTTCTCATTTATTTAATACACACATGTATTACAGTATCATATATGATTTGGTTGCATGCATATTATATAATTTATTTATGTTTGGTATACATATGAATTATGTAATAATTTATTTGTTGTTTCATACAGAGATGAATCATGCTTTTATTTATTTATTCCTTGTTAGTACATCTGTATAATATGTTTTATTTTAATTACTTTGAATACACATGTATTATGATATATTTTATTTTGGGTACATGCATTTATTATTGTATATATTGTGAATATTATTGTATCATCATCAACAAGTGCCGTGCCGGCTGGCGTAGGCGTTCATGGCTCTCCACAGATCTCGGTCTTTGGTGTTCTGGATCAACTCTGCTGATGATATTCTTCCATGCCACCGTCTCAATCCATCCAGCATCATTTCTCTTGGTCTGCCTCCGCCTCTCTTCCCCTCAATCTTTCCAGTTGTCACGATGCTCTCCAATGCCTCTCTTCTCATCGCATGACCAAAGAAAGCTGTTTGTCTCTTTCTTATTGTTGTATATAGTGTTCTAGTTTCATTAGCCTCTTTCAGGCAATCGTTGTTAGTTACTCTGGCAGTCCAAGGAATTCGCAACATTTGTCTTAAAAACCACATCTCTGTTGCTTCTAAGTTCTTCCTAATTTGTTCATTTACATTCCAAGATTCGCTGCCATACAGCAAAACTGGTTCTATATAGCATTTTAGCACTCTTTCTTACATTCATTGATAGCGACTTATTGCATAAGATACTCTTCATTTTCTTAAATGCAGCTTTTGCCTGCCCTATTCTGCTTAATCTCTGTTGTACATCTTCCAGATTATTGTCTACAGATGTAAATTATATTTCTGATTTATTTATTTTGGGTACATATATGTATTATGTTTCTTTTTATAGTGAGTACATTTTTTATGTTTTAGTTTTGTCTCTTTTTTTGGGATACATTTGAGCATTGTGTGTTGTGAGATTATATAGTTTTGGATACACATGTGTATCATGTATCGGTTTATTCTCTATGCACCAGCAAGAACTAACAATGAAAGCAATTCAGATATACCAGATTTGGGGATACATCTACTAAAACCAGCATGCAGTCACTATAGCCATTTTGTTTATATGTGCTATATAGCATATGAGCTGTGCTAGGATACTTGTGACACACATGATAAATAAGAAATCTGTGTCTAAGAGGAAATTGCTTAAGGAAAGACAAAAGCCAGAACTGATATGGCTTGGTCTTAATTCTGAACTGTCTATTACTACACTTTATTACTTCACTTTATGAGGCAGACAACTGGATATTATTACCAACTGCCTCCAGAGAAATCATAAGCATTTAGTTAGTTAGTTAGTCAAGGTTCCAACTTCACGGCAACCTGTCGTCCCCATTATGCTCCGTTCCTGTGCCAGTGAATATCACACAAAATGCTCCTCACTGTCCAATGTGAAAAGTGGAACAGACAGGAGTCTCGGCAATCCAACAGCCTGCACAGGTACACTGTGCATAATGCCGCCGCCAGAATGCCAACACAAAAGTCATCCATGAAAATTATAGTTCATCGTTGATGGAATCGGCAGTCACCAGAAAGACTTCACTGACCCGGGTTTTCTCCATGGATCGGTCTCTTTCCACAGGGCGACCCGCCGAAAGTGCCGCACAAAGCACGAACTCCATAGCTACAGCGTCGACTCCCAGGAGTCTCCTGAAAAAATGCACTCGTGAACCGAAAAGGCAAATCAGGCAAATCAGCAACAACTGGTAGCCATTGTTCCGAACATGCAGTTCACTGTACAAACAAAAGTGGACAGATGTAAAAGCATTCCATATAAATCTCACAAGCATTTGAAAATCATAAGCATTTGAAAAAATAAACGATAAAATGAAGGGGCTTCAAATGAAAACATTGAAAGTGTGATAGAAATTACAATAACCATGTCATTGTCTTGTAACCTGTCAATATTGTTGTTAAGTATGTCAAGAGTGTTGCAGCACTTGACATCATGGTGCAGACAAACACAGTGACATCATACGTACAGTTATAACTGATGGCTGCCCCACTTTTGACATACATCAAAGACGGGAAGTGTTCTGCTATCCGTTTGTTTAATCAGTGAAGGGGTGCAACCATGTAGAAATTCATCGGCGAATGAAGGTCTACTGCAGTGATGCTATGCCTGTCAATCCAGCAAGTTTATGAGTGGAGTAGGAAGTTTCATCTTGCAATCACTTCCAAATGACATGGACTTCTGAGTAAAGGTGTCCTTTTGCAACACTGACAATGCTCAACCCCAGGCTGTCTATGCAACGGTTGAAACCATCGAAGACCTCCATTTTCACACATCTTTGTACTGTACTTGAGACTAGCTAGAGATACTTGCATTCTTATTATGTATTTACAGTTATTACTCCAAATTCTGTATTGTTAGATATTTAAATCTTATTGTATCAAAATGAGTAAATACAAAGAAAGCAGGAGTTAACTTAAGCTTATTGATATCTCCATAGAGTTTGTCCTCAAATGAAGTGGTTGTAGGCCAAAATAATATCCTCTGTTCTGCCTATATTTGACACTCCTGTGGCAAATGTTTAGTTGTTATTTTTTTCCAGTTAAATTCATCAGCATCTGCTGTCTACAGTTTATTTAAAAACAAAAATAAGTTATTTCCATATCTTTTACAGGACAATGCAGTCAATTTAGCATTTTTTGGGCTGTGTGTGATTTCTTGGCAAGTTAGTTCAGTAGTTTGCCATTTCTTTCTGAATGACCGGCACTCATACCATTGTATGAAAACCAGGAAAAGGCAGTCTGCTTCCAAATAACCCATAACTGTGTTTCAAACACGATATGTTGGTTTGAAAATAGCATTCATAACCTCTTTGCCACAGCACCGTTTATTAAACATGTTATGCAAAATGTGATTCATTTGCAGAATGTTGTGTTCAACCCCTGGTTGATTTTATAGCCAATTTTATGTTATGTAGTTTGCCATTGCTTTCTGAACAAGAGGTCAATGTTCAAATCCAACTTAATTGCCAGTGTAGAGATTGAACCCCCTACCCTGCCATTAGCACACAATTGAAACCCCCTACCCCGCCATTAGCACAACATTGAAACCCCCTACCCCGCCATTAGCACAACATTGAAACCTCCTACCCCGCTATTAGCACACCATTGAACCCCCAACCCCGCCCTTAGCACACCATTGAACCCCCTACCCCGCTATTAGCACACCATTGAACCCCCTACCCTGCCATTAGCACAACATTGAAACCTCCTACCCCGCCATTAGCACACCATTGAAACCTCCTACCCCGCCATTAGCACACCATTGAAACCTCCTACCCTTGCCATTAGCACAACATTGAAACCTCCTACCCTGTCAGTAGCACACCATTGAAACCTTATGTTGTAATTAACAAATATTTAAACATAGTGTGTCCTCTGGAAGATTTAAACCCTATTTTGTATCCAGCAGTTTTTAAACCCAGCTTATTACTCAAGAAAACTTTAATTATTCTGCACTCACATTGTATTAAAACCCGGTTTATTACTCAAGAAAATGTAAACTAGTCTGCACTCATTATTTAAACCTTATTTTGCATTTTAAATATACAATTTTGTATTGATATATTTAAACCAATATTTTGCAGTAACAACATTTGAAACGTTAACTTTGGGATCAATGTTCATGCTCCACACTATACTCTACACTGTATTCTACAATATACTGTATGCTATACTCTACAATATACTCTATACTGCACTCTACACTGTACTCTGTACTGCACTCTACATTGCACTCTACACTGTACTCTACACTATACTCTATACTGCACTCTACACTGTACTCTATACTGCACTCTACACTATACTCTATACTGCACTCTATACTCTACACTGTACTCTACACTGTACTCTACACTATACTCTATACTGCACTCTATACTCTATACTGCACTATACACTATACTCTATACTGCACTCTGCACTATACTCTATACTGCATTCTACACTGTACTCTATGCTATACTCTACACTGTACTATACTCTATGCTATACTCTACACTGTACTATACTCTATGCTATACTCTACACTGTACTATACTCTATGCTATACTCTACACTATGCTTTATACTGTACATTACACTATACTCTACCCTCTACTCTACATTGTACTCTACACTGTACTCTATTCTATACTCTACACTGTACTGTATGCTATACTCTACACTGTACTCTATTCTATACTTTATGCTATACTCTATGCCATACTCTACACTGTACTATACACTATACTCTATGCTATACTCTACACTGTACTCTATGCTATACTCTACACTGTTCTCTATGCTATACTCTACACTGTACTATACACTATACTCTATGCTATACTCTACACTGTACTCTATGCTATACATACACACTATACTATACACTATACTCTATGCTATACTCTACACTGTACTCTATGCTATACTCTACACTGTATTCTATGCTATACTCTACACTGTACTATACACTATACTCTATGCTATACTCTACACTGTAATCTATGCTATACTCTACACTGTACTATACACTATAATCTATGCTATACTCTACACTGTACTCTATGCTATACATACCCACTATACTATACACTATACTCTATGCTATACTCTACACTGTACTCTTTGCTATACTCTACACTGTACTCTAGGCTATGCTCTATGCTATACTCTACACTGTACTCTATGCTATACTCTATGCTATACTATACACTGTACTCTATGCTATACTATATACTGTACTATATGCTATACTCTATGCTATACTCTATGCTATACTCTATGCTATACTCTACACTGTACTCTATGCTATACTCTATGCTATACTCTATGCTATACTCTACACTGTACTCTATGCTATACTCTACACTGTACTCTACACTATACTCTATGCTATACTCTATGCTATACTCTACACTGTACTATACATTATACTCTATGCTATACTCTACACTGTACTCTATGCTATACTCTGTGCTATACTCTACACTGTACTCTATGCTATACTCTACACTGTACTCTACACTACACTCTATGCTATACTCTACACTGTACTATACATTATACTCTATGCTATACTCTACACTGTACTCTATGCTATACTCTATGCTATACTCTATGCTATACTCTACACTGTACTCTATGCTATACTCTACACTGTACTATACACTATACTCTATGCTATACTCTACACTGTACTCTATGCTATACTCTACACTGTACTATACACTATACTCTATGCTATACTCTACACTGTACTCTACACTGTACTCTATGCTATACTCTATGCTATACTCTACACTGTACTCTATGCTATACTCTACACCATGCCTTTATACTGTACTTTACTTTTTACACTTATATATATATATATATATATATATATATATATATATATATATATATATATATATATATATATATATATATATATATATACTTTACACTATACTCTACACTCTACTCTACATTGTATTCTACATTATACTCTACACTCTACTCTACACTATACTCTACACTGTACTCCACACACTACTTTCACTATACTCTACAATATTGAAAATTATTGTGTACTGAAAGATATTTACATTGTTTTCATTGTTTCTGCTCAGAGTATTATTGTGTACTAGAACGGATTATCTTGTTTTGTATTTACAAAACTTATCACTAAATTATGTTTAGGTCACATTGTCATCATTGCAATCTGGACATGGCATTTCGTGTTTGAAGCTCCTCCATAATAAATCTACCAACATACAGCAGACAATTGTGGAACCACATGACATAAAAATAAACAAGCCGATTGAAATGAAATATGGTACTTAACTCATATGCTCCAAATGAAAAAAATAGTTAACACTAAATGGAAGCTGCAATATGTAACAAACACTGGGAAGATGATTGTCAGCTTAGGCCTAATCTCAACAATTCATGCATGCTGCGCTAAATCATTATGTCCTAATATACCTTTCCGTAGAGGTGAATTTCCAGGGCTAAGCTTTCGTACTCCCCTAGTCTTTTGACTTAGAGAGTAGAGGGCTTTGAGAGTTCTGCAGAATATTCCCCATGAAAATGGTAAATCTGGTACCGGGTTGGGAGAAGTGTCTCTATGGCAACCGTGCCCCAATAGATGCAGGTCTGTTCCAGGGTTTAGGTGATCTGAATGCCAGTGCATCAGTCTGAACTGATTCAGCGGTGAAGGATAATATATAGCCTCATGTGACCTCCCATTTGGACAGAAGGACGTTATATCTCCATACTAGGGTCATCATATTTGTTTTGTTTCTTAGTATCATAGTTTTAATGTTTTTGTAGTATTTACCAGAATGTGTGTGACACAATTATAATATTTATATTGTACTTACCAGAATGTGTGTGACACAATTATAATGGTTGTGTAGTACTTACAGAATGTATGTGACATGACTGTAATAATTTTGTAGTACTTACCAGAATGCATGTTATATAATTGAATTGTTTGTAAATGGTATTCCTCCATGCCAGCATCCCAGTCCATCCAGCATAATTTCTGTATTTGCCTCGGCCACCTTTACCGCTTCTATTTCCAGATGTCACAGTGTCTTCCATTGCCTGCCTTCTTATTACATGACTAAAGAAATGTATGGTATAGAATAGACGATTAGAGGTCAGCATTGCTGAATGGATAAGACCACCTGCTCTTAAACTTCTGGTGTGCTGATGCTGGGGTAGCGGGTTCAACCACTACACCGTCAGTTGGAATGAAATGCTGACTTCTTGTCCTTGACTTGGGGATGTAAATTACAAGTCTCTCAGAAGTCAGAGTGGGTTCATCTGATGGCGAGGGACACTGGTGATTGGGAAAACTCGCCTGAGTGCAAAAATCAGCCCACTGTACTAGAAGTAATAGCACATGTATGGACTACGCTTGAGTTCAAAAGCGACTGAACAAAATAAAACTATGTGATATAAAATGTAATCGTAATGTTTGTTTCATATGATAAAATATAATGTTTTTGTTTCACATGATAAAATATAATGTTTATGTTTACATGAAACAATGTAATTCTAATGTTTATGTTTTACATGATAAAGTTGTAATTGTAATGCTTATCTTTGCCCACCAGGCTCGTAAGCTGCTCGCTGCCATGAAGCATGAGAAGAGGGTGTTATGGGCGAATGGTGTCATCCACAAGTACTACAGAGGGTGGAAGGTCAGACAGCAGTATCGGCCCAAGTTCCGGAGAATCGCAGGTCCCAAGATCTCACGGTTCATGATCAACGCCTTAGTAAGTTCATGGAGATGGTGTCAATTTCTTTAACTGTTTCATCATCAGCATCAACATCGTTAACATCATCTCAGCAGCATTATCATTATCATCATTGTCATAATTATTATCATCTTTATCATCAACATCATTATCATTATCATCATAATAATTATCATCATCTTTATCATCAGCATAATTAATATCATAATTATCATCATCATAATTTTCATCATCTTTATCATCAGCATTATTAATATTATCATTATCATCATCATCATAATTATAATCTTTATCATCAGCATCAGTATCATTTTCATCAGCATCATTATCATCATCTTTATCATCATCATCATCATCATCATCATCATCATCATCATCATCATCATCATCATCATCATCATCATCATCAGCATGCTTGCTTGCTTGTGTTCATTGGCTTGAGCTCCAACGCGAAGTCCTGTATGTCAGATGAAGGCATCCTGTTGTACAACATCAGTGTGATGTCATACAGGACCTGAGGTATGCGTGAGTATCCGTTGTCCCATGTCTGGGCTTATTGGTGTGCAGACTAGTAGTTCCTTGCCGTACAGGCAGACACTCTCTGACTTTGGAGGAATCAGCGATCCTACTGACTTTAGCCAGGACCCCGAAGGGACCTGTTGCCCAGGATGCTCAACAAGGACGCGTCAATAGGTCTTGGCCAGTATATAACCTGGCCCCGGTGCCTTGGAAACAACTCTGCGTTGCTTCATCATCATCAGCATGAAAATTATCATCATCATCATTATAATCATAGCAATTCTTGTTCTAATCTCTTCAAGGCATCTCCCATCAGGACGAGTTATTTTCAGTCCTGCTTTCACACAGGACACAGGACATTGCAGATACCTTGACCATAACAATATACGTAGTAGGCCAGTTGGCAAGGGATGAGAATCTTCGTCTGAGGGAAGTAGTGAGAACAATCTTCTGCAAAAATCCTGCAGTATGATGAAGATGAATTAATATACAATTAGTTGCCAAGCTAGCTAGTCGTCAGATTATCCTCACAGCACATGGATCTCTTCAGTGCATAGATTCTTGGGTCCTCTCCTCACGATCTCCCGTAGCATGTAGCAGTTGACAACTCCAGTTCTCTTAGTTGACTATTTTTCTTGGCATAGCACTCTTGTCTGGCTTCACCCCTTGTGACTTGATGTTTTTGCTGTCTGGCCAAGGTTGATTCCTGCTGTTGTAGATGCCACTGTGTAACTCTGCTGACTTCCCTTTACATATCCATATCTGAGTGTTTGCACATCTTTGGCTCCACATTTTCTTATTTGGCACCTTTCACAACTGAACTGCTGGCAGCTGTACTAGACACAGAGCATGTATAATGGCCTAACAACAAGTGATACCAAAATGTTTTCTGTTTGCTTTAAGTTTTAATTAAATGTTCTGATTCCATGCTTCTTTACATCTGTGTGTTGTTCCTGATGAAGATCACAGAGATCAAAACATTGATTCTTTGTGTTGTGATGTAACTTATTTTTATTTTATTGTTATGTTATTATTATCATTGTTATTTTTACACTGTGATTTCCATTTGCCAGATTTGCGTTCATTGTTAGGTATATAAGTAGTGTCTATGTTTATTATCTCTCACTTTTTCGCAAGAGTCACACATACCTTACTGTTTTCACTGTGTCTTACTATATCCTGCTGCAGCCGTTACTTCTCTTATGTAAGAATTCCATAGCTGTTCCCAGCTACTTTGAACTTTTTTTATTTTCCAGAGACAAGACTTCTTTTTCTTCTTTTTCTGCCACCCTTTATTCTCACAGTCAGGAAAAACACATACTTGATCCTAGACTCTGGTGATCATGTGAGATAGGGAACCAAGGCTTTCCATGCCTATAGGCAAGCAACATGATGATGTTGATGATATTATGTCAGTTCTCATCCACGTGCTTGAATGTTTCGCCTGAAATTTGCCATTGAAATATCTCTACTGTGAATGAAATTATATGTATTACAGAAACGACAATATTTGTTGAACCTCCGGAAGAATTTACCATCCATGGCACCAATAGTGAACTGTGAGGACTGGCCCAAACCTCCAAACAGGTTCAGAGAAACCTCAGACTTGTTGAAGAAAATCTTTCACCGTTGGAGGGTGAGACGCGTGTGTGTGTGTGCACCCCTCTTGCTTGTATCTTCTACCCTGGAAGAAGAAATATTTAATAAACTACAAACTAAACTGCTATACATATTCTTCAGTAACCTAACTAAACTGTCATGCATAGCTCTTCAGTATCTTGACTAAACTGTCATACATATTCTTCAGTACCCTAACTAAACTGCCATAGATAGATAGTTCTTCAGTATCATAAGTAAACTGTCATATATATAAGGGGGCTTCAAATTAAAACTTTAAAAATGTGATAGAAATTTCAATAACCATGCCATTGTCTTGTAACCTGTCAATATTGTTGTTAAGGATGTCAAGAGTGTTAAGCATGTGACATCACAATGCAGACGATCATGGTGATGTCATAAGGACATTTTAAAGATGGCCACCCCACTTTTGACATGCTCCAAAGAGGAGCAGCGTTCTGTTATCCGTTTGTTTTATCAGTGAAGGAGTGAAACCTATAAAAATTCAACGGTGAATGAAGTTCCACTATGCCTGTCAGTCCAGCAAATGTATGAGTGGAGTTGGAAGGTTCAAAATAGTATGACTTCTGTGACAGACTGTTCACGACCTGGTCAGCCACACCGAGTAGTGACTCCAGAGAATTTGTTTCTACAGGAATTCAAGCAATTTATAGGTACTGGAGGACTTGCATTGAAAACAGTGGTCACTTCATTGAAAATGATACTTTTGTTCTTTACTTTTCCAGAATATATTCTCTCTCTCTCTCTCTCTCTCTCTCTCTCTCTCTCTCTCTCTCTCTCTCTCTCTCTCTCTCTCTCTCTCTCTCTCTCTCTCTCTCTCTCTCCTCTCTCTCTCTCTCTCTCTCTGCACGCACGCACACACGCATGCATGCATGCACACACACACACACACTCTCTCTCTCTCTCTCTCTCTCTCTCTCTCTCTCTCTCTCTCTCTCTCACTCCTCTTTCTCTCTCTCTCTGGCTGGTTCGTTTTTATTTGAAGCCCCTTCATAGTTCTTCAGTATCCTGACTAAATTGTCATACATATTCTTCAATATCCTAACTAAACTGTACCTCTTCTTCAGTATCCTAACTAAACTGTGCCTATTCTTCAGTACCCTAACTAAACTGTACCTATTCTTCAGTCTCCTAACTAAACTGTACCTATTCTTTAATATCCTAACTAAACTGTACCTGTTATTCAGTGTTCTAGCTAAAATGCCATGCATGTTTTTTATAATTTGATGATAAAAGTAAAGGCATGATATAATGTTAGATCGCTTGTATTGTCATTGTTTCTTCTCCTCTATACACTCTTTAAATCTTCCCATACAGTGTGCAAAGTACCGCAACAAACTGGATGAGGCCACAAAGAACAGACTACGAGAGAAGATGATTGCCAGTAATTTGTTCAAGGGCAAAAAAGAGACATACCCTGCCAGGTTTTTAAACAGTTTGTTTTTCTTTTACTCACATGTTTTATTGTATACATAACACTTATTTACTAATAGACTTAACTCAGTATTTTTCTGTGGTAAGTTTGGTCTACCAGCACTGTGGCGGCAGTGTTGCGAACGTGATTTGCAATCCTGCATAACGCGTTTGAAACATAGCTGCATGCAATTTGGAAACAGGTCACCTGCGCTAGGTTTTATACAAAGTATGAGCGTGAGTTGCTTAGACAACAATGGCAAATTGCTAAACATAAACTTTCGTGGTAAATCACAAACAGCCATGAAATGATGGGGTTGACTGTGATGTCCTGTATTGGACATGCAACTAACTTACAAAAAGTTTGATCTGTAGTAGTTTTGCCTGGGTTATCACTGGTATATGTATGAACCAGCTTTACGTGGTTGTGAAAACCATGTTCATATGAACAAACTATCATATGCCTGTGAAAAGCATGTATGTATGTAGCAACTTTATCATATGGCTGTGAAAATCATGTACATATTTCGCTTACAAAGTTGCTTAAAAGTCGACAGGGTCGATTTCATTGCACTGGGTTTTTATCCCATATGGCTCAGTCTCTTTTCACAGCGCGGGCTGTCAAAAGCGTTGCACAAAGCACAAACTCCATAGCTCCAGCGATGACCCTCAGAAGTCTAAGAAAAAATGGACGAAGGGCAGGGCACCAGAATCAACCTTCGGAGCCAGAGTCATATGGCTAGACCACTTCGCCACGGAGACGCCCATATACATATGTATCAAGACTCAAGTGATCTCCTGGTCTTTTGCAAGATATTTTAAAACCCCAGCGTTCCTTCTGTTTGGTTCTTCTGCTAGCTCAAGTTCCATGTTTTGTAACTTGAACACTTAGACATATTCATGTTGGCGTTGATTATCTGCCCTCAGCTCACCAGTAATGTTATGAAACTGACTGACTTTAACTGTATTTGAGGTCATAACAAGCACTACTGACACATATGCATACACATTCTGTTTGCTGTCATGGAGCGATAAGCTGAGGGAAAACTGAACCAGTACAGTCGGAACTCTAGGCATAGGTGCTACCACAGTACCACACACACTTTTATTAGATACCTCATGAAAAATTCTGATACCGCGTTGAAACACAGCTGTGGGCAATTTGGAAGCAGACTGTCTTGCGTTGGTTTTCATTCAATGGTATGGGTGCTGGTAATTCAGAAAGCAATGGCAAACTACTGAACATAAACTTGCTAAGAAATGACAAACAGCCAAACAATGCTGAGGTTGACTGCAATGTCCTACAAAGGATATGCAGCTAACTAACATGAAAAATTAACTGGAATCTGAATGAACACAACATATAGCCATGAACAGTAATCTGAATGAGCACAACATATAATTTTGAAGCTCAACACAACATATAGTTTGGAAGCTCAACACAACATATAGTTTGGAAGCTCAACACAACATATAGTTTGGAAGCTCAACACAACATATAGTTTGGAAGCTCAACACAACATATAGTTTGGAAGCTCAACACAACACATAGTTTGGAAGCTCAACACAACATATAGTTTGGAAGCTCAACACAACATATAGTTTGGAAGCTCAACACAACATATAGTTTGGAAGCTCAACACAACATATAGTTTGGAAGCGCAACACAACATATAGTTTGGAAGCTCAACACAACATATAGTTTGGAAACTCAACACAACATATAGTTTGGAAGTTAACCTTCCTGTGGACTTGGGGGCTTAAATTACAAGTGCCCCAGAAGTTCGGGTTCGCTTGGGACACTGGTAACAAAGAAAGCTAATCCACAGGCAAACATCAGTGCAGTGCACTTGCAAGTATTGCCAATTACAAGTGGGTGTGGCAACATGTTGACTACGCTTGAGTTCAAAGCCTGCAAACACCAACAAAAAACAAAACAACAACAACAAAAACAAAAACATCGAAAGGAAAACTGAAGTATCATCACAATCCAAGAAAAGTAATCCAATGAATACATAAACAAAGTAATGAGTCACTTAAAATCACTTAAAAGCCGACAGAGTCCACTTCATTGCACTGAGTTTTTATCCCATATGGCTTAGTCTCTCTTTCCACAGCACGGAAAGTATCACACAAAGCACAAACTCCTTAGCTCCAGTGACGACCCTCAGGAGTCTTATAAAAGAATGCACTTGTGAACCAAAGGACGCGGCCCAGAATCGAACCCACAACCTTCGGATCTCAAGTCAGGCGGCTTTACCACTTCACCACGGAGACTCCCTACAAAGAAATGAGTGCCGGAAACAAAAGTATGGAACACAAAATGATATTTAAAAAAAAAAAATGAAAGAACAAAAACAGAAAACTCTGGTAGAGAAATGTTCTTGAAAAGAGAAGACAAAAGAATGTAGGATAGATACATGTACATAAGTGCAAATTTGGCTACAAATACGTGCAGCGACAGAAGTTACCCTCCTTTTTTATACCTGTTTAGAATGAATTGCCATTATTAGATTGACAAAGACATTCAGTTGAATTGATTTAACCATTCATACACATACATGCAGTGACAGAAGTTACCCTCCTTTTTTATACCTCTTTAGAATGAATTGCCATTATTAGATTTACAAAGACATTCAGTTGAATCGATTTAACCATTCATACACATACATGCAGTGACAGAAGTTACCCTCCTTTTTTATACCTGTTTAGAATGAATTGCCATTATTAGATTGACAAAGACATTCAGTTGAATTGATTTTACCATCATTAAAATGGTGTTTTTCTGCTTCTAGTGTTCCAGTTGCATTCAAGGGAGACTATGTGGATGTGAGCTCCAACATGAAGTGGCAGAAGTTGTACAAGTCTACGCAGGATGCCTACATTGTGTTTGCTGATAATGTGAATAAAGTCAACAGAGCAGACGGCAAGGTATGAGAGGAGAATTAGATGTGTGGGAAGTGAGAAAGTGGCAAGGTATGAGAGGAGAGTTAGACGTGTGGGAAGTGAGAAAGTGGCAAGGTATGAGAGGAGAGTTAGACGTGTGGGAAGTGAGAAAGTGGCAAGGTATGAGAGGAGAATTAGGTGTGGGAAGTGAGAAAGTGGCAAGGTATGAGAGGAGAGTTAGACGTGTGGGAAGTGAGAAAGTGGCAAGGTATGAGAGGAGAATTAGGTGTGGGAAGTGAGAGAGTGGCAATGTATGAGAGGAGAATTAGACGTGTGGGAAGTGAGAAAGTGGCAAGGTATGAGAGGAGAATTAGATGTGTGGGAAGTGAGAAAGTGGCAAGGTATGAGAGGAGAATTAGACGTGTGGGAAGTGAGAAAGTGGGAAGGTATGAGAGGAGAGTTAGACGTGTGGGGAGTGAGAAAATGGCAAGGTATGAGAGGAGAGTTAGACGTGTGAGAAAGTGGCAAGGTATGAGAGGAGAATTAGGTGTGGGAAGTGAGAGAGTGGCAAGGTATGAGAGGAGAATTAGACATGTGGGAAGTGAGAAAGTGGCAAGGTATGAGAGGAGAATTAGATGTGTGGGAAGTGAGAAAGTGGCAAGGTATGAGAGGAGAATTAGACGTGTGGGAAGTGAGAAAGTGGGAAGGTATGAGAGGAGAGTTAGGTGTGGGAAGTGAGAAAGTGGCAAGGTATGAGAGGAGAGTTAGGTATGGGAAGTGAGAAAGTGGCAAGGTATGAGAGGAGAGTTAGGTGTGGGAAGTGAGAAAGTGGCAAGGTATGAGAGGATAGTTAGGTGAGGGAAGTGAGAAAGTGGCAAGGTATGAGAGGAGAGTTAGGTGTGGGAAGTGAGAAAGTGGCAAGGTATGAGAGGAGAATTAGACATGTGGGAAGTGAGAAAGTGGCAAGGTATGAGAGGAGAGTTAGGTGTGAGAAAGTGGCAAGGTATGAGAGGAGAGTTAGGTGTGGGAAGTGAGAAAGTGGCAAGGTATTAGAGGAGAATTAGACGTGTGGGAAGTGAGAAAGTGGCAAGGTATGAGAGGAGAATTAGATGTGTGGGAAGTGAGAAAGTGGCAAGGTATGAGAGGAGAATTAGACGTGTGGGAAGTGAGAAAGTGGGAAGGTATGAGAGGATAGTTAGGTGTGGGAAGTGAGAAAGTGGCAAGGTTTGAGAGGAGAGTTAGGTGTGGGAAGTGAGAAAGTGGCAAGGTATGAGAGGACAGTTAGGTGTGGGAAGTTAGAAAGTGGCAAGATATGAGAGGAGAGATAGGTGTGGGAAGTGAGAAAGTGGCAATGTATGGGAGGAGAGTTAGACGTGTGGGAAGTGAGAAAGTGACAAGGTCTGGGGAGAGGGGGGAGAGAATTAGGTGTGAGAGATGAGAAAGTGGCAAGGTTTGGAGGAGAATTAGATATGTGAAGTTAATACAGCTCATGGTAATGTTTGAGAGATCATTAGATATGGGAATTGAATAAAGAGGAGAATTAGATGTGAGAATGCAATAGATCTGATGGCAAATTATTGAAGAAGAATTAGATGTGAAATGAATAGAACAAATAGCAGGTTATTAGAGAGGAAGTGGCTGTGAAGTGAATAGAACAAATAAGGTATTAGAGAGGAATTAGATGTGAATGAATGGAAGAAATGGTAAGGTATTAGAGAAGAATTAGATGTTAAGTGATTAGTGAAGACTTAAATGTGAAGTGAATAGAACAAATGGTGAGGTGTTATAGAAGAAGTAAATGTGAAGTGAATAGAACATATGATGAGGTATTAGAGAAATATTAGATGTGAAGTGAATAGAGCATATGGTGAGGTATTAGGAAAGAACATATGGTGAGGTATTAGAGAAATATTAGATGTGAAGTGAATAGATCTGATAAGGCCAAAAAAGCACAAAGTCTCACCTTCCTCGACCCACTAAAGCAGACAAGAAATGACAAGGAAAGAAACAACTAAAGACTTAGGTTATGACAACATTAACAGTTACTTAGACAGTTTCCCTTCTTCAGCACTTAATCTCCTACAAACTCACTTTCCACAGATGGTTAGCAAGCTGTTAGTGCTTAGCACACAAGCACTGCTTGTCCTTGACCCAAAATCCTTGGCCCTCAAGTATAGAATTCCACTGAACATGATACACAAGATATCGGTCTCGCCTTTCAGAGATAACCTGTGTATCTTTCATTTACATAAGGTAAGATTATCTTTTTCGGAAGTCAGAAAGAATGCTTAATCGTTACGTAGAACCAGTTTTGATGTCATCATGAAGTGAATTTTGTTGCATTAGGCGCGTGGCTCATGCTGACAGGAATTTAATTTGGATCTGCCTTCCCTAGCATGTGATTGTCCCCAGTGTAGCTACAAGCAGATATGTTGCCAGGTTTCTTCAGACTAACCATAAGAATAACAGTCACATATGGTATGTTGATTGGGCCACATGAAGTAAAACCGGTCACGCATGATGTGTTTTTGGGACAAAAACAGTTGCAAAGACTTTTAGTACAGATAAGATTAAATCAGGTTCTTTAAAAAAATGCTGAGTGGTAAATGAGTTGACAGTTTGAATACTGGCCTGTTGTAACCTTGTGACTTCATACTTTGGCTGGCAAGCTGGTTACAATTACTGTTACTCTTAAGCAAAAATAACATATCACTTGAGAGAGATACATACATGATTAGACTTTCCCAGAAAATGCCAGGGCCTTTTGATGCTGATTATTTCTTTGATGCATTGATATCATAACCTTACTACTAACATTAACTGAGTCGTGGAAGTCCATCATCTTTAACATTAGCTATTGAATACTGTTGTTTGTTATTAACAGTCTTGCTCTGATGTTGAATCCTTACATGCGATGCAGTTTTTACCTGTAATCAACAGTGCTAGTGGTTCTTGCTGCTACATTTCATATATTCTAATTGCTTGCTTTAGCATTATTATCACTTGAATGAAAACTCTTGTTTGTCTTGATGGCTCAGAAGTTATGGATTTCATGTATGGTTAATGCTTTTGTCAGGTCTTAGATGTGACTGAGCTACCGGATTACAGTAGATAGTACTACCTGCTTTCTGTAAGCTCAGTATGTTGGGCTGCACTCACCAAACTCGACACTCCACATTGTGCCAATGGCTTCAGGTGGAGGATCACAGTTGGGAGGGTACAAGGGCCTTACCCTGGTGCAAGGAAATGAAACCTAACAATTTAATGTCATGGCAGGGCAGACCATGTTCTAAGCCTTGGTTGGCAGCTGGTCTAGGATGGAAGTTCTGACAGGCGGAGTTAGAATACTGCTTTACTGATCTGGCAACTTCTGCAGCTTGTCTTGTTCCAGATGTATTGGTGTTACCTTTCCTCAGGCGTACACTAGACGGGCCGAGAGAGGGATCATGCTGCATTGGCAACACATGGTCTCTAAATTCACCGCCGGCTGTGTGCTATGGAGTCGTATAACTCCATTTTACAAACTATTTTCCGTCAAGAAGGCCAGGTGCCAGTCAAGTTTATGGATTGCTTCAATTAATGATGGATTCGGAAGTGAAGAGATATTGCAGCAGGTACTGAAGTGTTAGACCTTCACATAATCTATACCATGGTATAGAGATGAACAGACCAGTTCCCTCTCTCACCAACTTTTCTTCCCAGACAGTTTTGTAAATGATTGGTACCTATTTTAAGAAGAAGGGCTGTTCCCAGAGCCGTATTTGTCAAAGGGGAACAACAAATGTATCGCCACTGGGGATTGAACTCCAGACTACTATCTTGATTAGCAAGCATTGATGGGTTCATTATCATCATGTGCCATATTGATAACCATGGGTAGTTATGGTTCACCCTCCCACAATGTCACCAGAGTCATGGATCAGATCCATGTTCCTGTCCCCATTCTGTCACCAGGCCAGACACTCCACGTATTTATCTTTTTGTCTCCCCTTGCTCTTTTCCCATTAAGATTGCCAGTTGTGTGTGTTGTTGAATCGTAACTGGTTAGACATTGTTAAAGAAGGTAGTCTGCCACTGCTTTCCTTCTTGGCAAAGTAAGGGATTATCCACATTGCATGAGTGAGAAATTCAAACAGCCCATTGGCAGGTTGTTATAAACAGAATCAGCACACACACACAGACAGATGAGTTAAGTCAAGAAACAACATCACAGGATTAGATACATTCTCCAAGGTGCTCAGTCCTCATCATCAACAACCAGTGAAGAGTCCCAATACTAATTGTACCTGTAGATAACACACAGGGAGATAATAAACTAATCAAAACCTACATTGCTTTGAGGGCGGGAGTTAAGAAAGTGGTGCCGGCATTTTGGAGCACAATTTTTATCGTGAGGGAAACAGTTCACTTACTCTTATAACTTAAGACATGTCAGCAACTAAGGCCTGACCGGAACATGAATCTGTTTGCATTGGTGTTTAACTGATTCAGTGTCATGGGGTGATCAGTTGTCTTAAATTACTTCCCCTATCTGCCATGGTATTATATATGGCTGAAATGTTGTCATTGCTTTATAATACAACATATTTGCTGCCATATTAACAACCTTTAAGTCATAACTGTGAAACATCCATTTTCCACCATCCATTTTTTTTGGGTCCCAATCGACGTTTTGTTTGTTACTGAATCTGTTAATTAACATGTATATTTATTTATAAACCCAATCTCCCTGCAGTCTGAAAGTAGGGTAAGTATACGCAACCACTCTGTCACATGCTTAGAGAACAACAGCCTATAAACATGAGAAGTAACTGCACATAGATCGATTGGCACTTCTAGAACACTAAGGAAAAAAGTATAAATAAGAAGCAGGTTCTATAAACAGTTTGTTAAAAACTTTAATTTGTCTATCAATATAAAATGACACAAAGTATTGCAGCTTTATATAGAATAACGACACATACAGGACATTGCGGCGACTAACCTTCATCAGCAAACAAACACATACACAAAACACAACATTAGTCACGGAGAAGATCTCTGGTGACTGCATTAAGACGTGACAAAAGGGTGAGAAGAATAAAAAAGATGAAAAAATGAAAGCGATGAAGAGAAAATGAAAATTGGGAAAGAATGTTATTCTTCTCATCCTGTCGTCACGTCTTAATGTAGTCACCGGTGATCTTCTCCGTGACTGTATGTTGTGTTTTGTGAATGTGTTTGTTTGCTGATGAAGGCTAGTCACCGCAACATCCTGTATATGTCGTAATTCTGTTATGTAAAGCTGCACTACTTTGTGACATTTTATATTGTTTACATTTTCACAGCTTTACTGCAGTTCCACCAAATTTTATTAATCTGTCTATGAACAGTGTATTAAAAATTGCAGCTGTCGTTAGTAATTGAGTTAAATGAGACATAAATGCACATAGATTGACTGGCACTTCTAGAAGACAAAGGAAACAAGTATAAATAAGAAGTTAGGTCTATAAATGTTTGTTAAAAACTTTAATCTGTTGAAAGTCTATGAACAGCTTATTAAAAATGGCAGTAATTAGTAATTGAGTTAAATGAGAAATAGTACATGGTATACTATTCAAAAAGTATAATATAAATAATCAACATTTTGAATAAATGAAGATGCAAACAATAGGTTGAATAACTTATTGCCTGGTATGTCAGCTTGTCAGGTGCATACTGCAGATAACGGTCAACATTAAATATAGCAAAGTGAATCGTTAAAGCTGAAATACATATAAGAATTATAATAAATCAGTATTATATAACCATGGTGGAATAGTATTCTCTCTGTATATGAGCAGGATCATAAACCATACAGACACCATTATGTTAATTAGATTTCTGTGTTATTTATCAACCACTCAAAACATAGAAGTAAAATCATTTAATACATAGCGGTGTTTTTAACATACAGCAATAGTTTTGTTAGTTAGTTGCATATCCTTTACAAGATGTCACTGTCAACCCCAGAATTTTTTTAGCTGTTTGTGATTTCGTGGCAAGTTTACGTTCAGTAGTTTGCCTTTGCTTTCTGAATGACAGACACTCATACCTTTGTATGAAAACAAGCGCAAGGCAGTCTGCTTCCAAATTGCGCACATCTGTGTTTCATACGCAGAATGCAGGATTCTAAATTGTGTTTGTAATCCCTTCGCCATTGTGCTGGCTATAGTAGTTAATTTATTAACTTGTAGTAATACTATAAAATGTTACTAGCAGATATATAATACATAGCAGTAATGTAACAATAATAATAGTATAAATCATAACAGTAATTTAATACTAGCAGTAATATAATAGAGCAGCAGCTGGCTGAGTGGCCTGAATGTCATGTTCTTCTTCAGGAGACCTGGGTTCGAATGGTGGAATCGCAGCATTCTATGACAGAAGCTTCCCCATTTAAAAGCTCGTGATAATGCACAAGAATGATACTAAGCACTCTCAGTTCCACAACTGCCTACATATATAGGCTTCCAATATTCTTTATGGTGGGTTGTCCTGCGTCTGCATAAAGACATCTATATGTCCATAATCCCAGGATACTTCTGATATGTCCTTGAACCCTGGTTTTAGGCCAGAGTTCCATGCAACAGCTCGGTAAATTCCGGTAATCATCAGGAGATTGTACCCTTACTTATCTGGGAAAGTTCACTATCAACTGGATTCTACTGCGCCTTTGAAGACTATTTGAGTCCATTTAATCACTTGGCCTAACCCTTTCAGCCAAGGGGATGCCAGTAGTGATGTCTTGAAAAACTTGGTCACAGTAAGCTTGTTCTCCATTCTTCTATCTGTTATAGATCCATATCCGATTCATCAATTTCCTCTTTCTAAAAGGAATTCTGTAAAACAGCAGGGTTCATGCTGTGAATGCAACTGGTGTTTCGTCTTTCTGAGTAAAAAATACCAATTTTCTCTCCTTGGTGCCGCTGTTCCTTCCCTCGATAATTCGTAAACAGGCTGGGTTTCTCTGCATTAGAGTCCTTTGTGGAATCCATGCTAGAAATTGGTTTGAAACACAGCTGTGGGTGATTTAGCCGCAGATTGCCTTGTGTTGAGTTTTTTTATAAAATGGTATGGATGCCGGTTGTTCAGACAGCAATGGCAAATTACTGAAAGTAAACTTTCCAAGAGATCACATACAACCAGAAAATGCTGGGGTTGACTGCGACATACTGTAAAGGGTATAACTAACACTAATTTAACACTAGTAGTAATATAATACATAGCAGTAATTTAACACTAGTAGTAATATAATACATAGCAGTAATTTAACACTAGTAGTAATATAATACATAGCAGTAATTTAACACTAGTAGTAATATAATCAAACTACTGAACGTAAAACTTGCCAAGACATCAGCAGCAGCTGATAAATTCTGGTGTTGACTGCAATGTCCCGTAAAGGATATGCGGAAAAAAAAAGAAAAAGTAATACATAGCAATAATTTAACACTAGTATAATATAACACACATCAGTCATTTAACACTAGTAGTAATATAATGCTAGTATCTGTGGCTAAGGGCTTACGGACGTGATTCGTAAACCCGCTTACCCGCGTTTTAAACACAGCTGTGCGTGATTTGGCAGCAGACCACGTTGCGCTGGGTTTTAATGAATTGGTATGAGAGCTGGTCATTCAGAAAACAATGGCAAACTACTGAACATCAACAACAGCAGTAAAATGCTAGTGTTGACAGCAACGTCCTGTAAAAAGTGTATTAAAAAAAACAAAAAACAAAGTAATATAATACATAGCAGCAATTTAACACTAATAATTATATAATACGTAACCATAATTTAACAATAGTGGCAATATAATATTTAGTAGTAATATATATGTAACAGTAATTTAACACTAGTGGTAATCTAATATGTAATAGTAATTTAACACTAGTGGTAATATAATGTGTAACAGTAAATAAATTTATATGGTCGAGACAAGACCACTGAGCTGATCTACGACTCTGGTGATCGAGTGAAATTGCAAATCATGACCACCCACGCTTGCTGGCATGGCACATGATGGATGGATGGATGGATGGATGGAGTAATATAATACATAGCAATAATTTAAGACTAGTAGTAATATAATACATAGCAGTAATTTAACACTAGCAATAATTGAATGTATAACAATACTGCACATGAACCAACCATTATGCCACTCATGTTGTTGGTGCCAATCATGTTGTTGGTGCCAATCATGTTGTCTCTTGTCACACCTTGTATCAATAATTAGTTGAACCAGACAATGTTGTCATCCATGTTGTTGTCTTTGTTGTCCTCCACCGAACACTGTGTTGTTATGTTCCTAGATATTGTTTGATGGCACAGTGAGGAATAACGACCACATGTGAATGGCAGAGGAATGTAGTTGAAAAATATAACGAGTTACTTAGTGTTATATTCCGTTAACATTACATCAGAATTCTAATAAGAAACATTAGCTGTCAGGTAATATAGCTACATATCCTTCAAGTTCATGTAAATTTATAATAACTTTAGATTACATAAATGTGAACATGGCTAGTAAGACGACCACACTTATCGGCATGCACATGATGATGATGATTAATTAATATAAACTGTGTATATATCTTATTGTTATTTGAATTTTTTAAATAGCAAAGATACCAATCAAAACTCGCTTACACTCAGGAAATAAATGACCGTAGACCCCGAGGTAGACCAAGAAGGCGGTGGAGAGATAATATATATACAGACCTACAAGCACTTGGAATTAACGACTGGCAAGAGAAGGTTCACCAGAGAGACGAATGGAGACGGATTGTATCTGCAGCAAAGAACCTCAATGGCTCGGAATGCTGAAGAAGAAGAAGAAGAAGATACCAATCTTCATGCAGTCGGATAAAGAATTAATAATAAACTGGAATCCATTTGACTGTTTGACAGATATCTCAAGCTGAAAATAAGTCGGAAATGGACTAATGTTCCAAGAGCATGATAACATCTCCAGTACAAATCTCCCCACAAAAGTATTTAGTAAGAATGTGTTAAAGTCTCCAGTACAAATCTCCCCACAAAAGTATTTTGTAAAATTGTATTAAAATCTCCAGTACAAATCTCTCCACAAAAGTATATTGTAAGAATTGTTGAAATCTCCAATTCAAATCTCCCCACAAAAGTATATTGTAAGAATTGTTTAAATCTTCAATACAAATCTCCCCACAAAAGTATACTGTAAGAATGTGTTAGCAACTCCAATACAAATTTCCCCCAAAAACCCACGATGCAAGTAAATGGTAAAATATCCAATACAAATCTCCCCAGAAATGTGTGTTGCAAGCATATGTTAAAAATTATTCAGCACAGATCTACTGCAGATAAATGTTTTATGTTAAAATCTTCAACACAAACTCTCCCACAAATATATGTATATGTTGCAAGAACATGTTAAAATCTGCAATATTGATTTGCTGTAAATGTATTTCCAAATGTATGATGCCGGTACACCTCTCAGCCAGTTTCACCAGTACAAAGTTATATTGAGGGATCACTTTACCACCTCCGTTAGTTAGCTCAGGTATAAGTAAGTGTTTTCAGACATAATGAATGCTGTTAGTTCTCAATTTTAAACACATATTACCTGGAAAATGTGTTTGTGTGTTATTTTTAGAAGTTGTTATTGTCATTTGTGATACTGATTAACATAATTTATTGCACTCCCTGCATAAATTTGTTGTCACGAGTAATTAATTTAACCACAACCTGTGTGTTTTGTGAATAGATAGATCTGTATGTTGCCATCTTATCCAAAAGTATGAAATATAATTTTATTTCATAACTGAGATTTTTCTGTAACTAACCAAGCTTTTGTTTCATCCCCAATTGTGTTCTCTTTCTGAAGGAAGTTGCTGAAGATGAAGAAAATAGTGGAGATGGAGGAGGTGTGGTAGGAAATGAGTTTGTGAGTGCTGGGTTTTTCAATCAGTCGCTTTGTCTTCTCCGGTGTTCAACTTTTCTTTTGTTGAATTTTGCCATTTTCAGTTCGGAAATCAACATGAAAGGGATTCTCATGCAGTTGTTGATTTGTTGTTCATGTGCTTTTGTCATTTGAAGTTTTCTGCTCAGATGAATAGTTTACTTTTTTTGTAGTGTTTTATTGGACTGTTGTTAGTGTTTTTAGTGTTACCAGTTCATATAGGTTGTAAGAGTATATTTTACAGTTATTGTAATTTATTTGTAAGTTAATAGTTTGATTTTTTTGTAAAGGGATAAAATTAGTAATTTAACACTCTCACATATAAAGGAATAATATAAGGGCATTAAGCTCACACACATATACATGAATAATATAAGGACATTAAGGACACACATATAAAGGAATAATATAGGGTCATTAAGCACACACTCATATCATCATCATCAAGTGCCGTGCCGGCTGGCGTAGGTGTTCATGGCTCTCCATAGATCTCGGTCTTTGGTTTTCTGGATCAACTCTGGTGCTGATATTCCTCCATGCCACCGTCTCAATCCATCCAGCATCACTTCTCTTGGTCTACCTCTGCCTCTCTTCCCCTCGATCTTTCCAGTTGTTACGATGTTCTCCAATGCCTCTCTTCTCATCACGTGACCGAAGAAAGATGTTTGTCTCTGTCTTATTGTTGTATATAATGTTCTAGTTTCATTAGCCTGTTTCAGGCAGTCGTCGTTAGTTACTCTGGCAGTCCAAGGAATTCGCAACAATCGTCTCAGGAACCACATCTCTGTTGCTTCTAATTTCTTCTTAATTTGTTCATTTACGTTCCAAGATTCACTGCCATACAGCAAAACTGGTTCTACATAGCATTTCAGCACTCTCTTTCTTACATTCAGTGATAGTGACTTATTGCATAAGATACTCTTCATTTTCTGAAAAGCGGCTTTTGCCTGCCCTATTCTACTCCTTACTCATATACAGAAATAATATCAGGTCATTAAGTACACACACATATAAAGGACACACATATAAAGGAATAATATAAGGTCATTAAGCACACACACACACACGCACATAAATAAATAATATGAGGTCATTAAGCACACACTCATATACAGAAATAATATTAGGTCATTAAGTACACACACACATACAAGGCACACACATATAAAGGAATAATATAAGGTCATTAAGCACACACACACACACATAAATAAATAATATAAGGTCATTAAGCACACAGACATATACAAGAACATTATAAACAAAGAAGTTCTCACATGAACAATAGCTAGCAAAGAAAAACAGTTTATTCTGAGTCTTTGAATCGTTCTAATAGTAATGGTTATTGTGCTTAGGAAAATAATAACTGGAGAGTAAGACAAGGGTTGTGAAATGTGCTGTTCATTTAATTAACGACTGTAGCAGCATGAAGCGGGACATAGAACAGTAGCATATATTTGAGCTGCTTGATGTTTCATGCTTATGTCGTATTTTATTGTTGCATTTTACGTACCTATGTCTGTAATGGTTATGTACATGGAAAGAAATGCCAGGTTTAAAAAAAAAACATACAAGTGCTTGTTTTGAACTCAAAGTGTAGTTCATACATGTGGTATTCTTCTAGTGCACTGGGCTGATTTTTGCGTGTGGGTTAGCTTTCCGTATTACCAGTGTCGATCGCAATGTAACATGTAAGTAAAAAGGAAAATTCTTAAAAAGATGAGACATGACAACTATCTTGGAACATCTGCCGGAAGATGCCATATAGAGATTAGAATAAGAATCACCACGGGAAAAAGTATACTTTTGTAAGATGAAAAATATTCTCACCAATAAAATACTGCTACTTCCATTTAGAAAAACAGAGTGTTAAATTGATATAAAGAACCTATACTTTGTAAGTATTTGAAACATGGACAATTAGTAGATTGATTGATTGATTGATTGATTTAGGAATAGACATAACAGCATTCGGGGCATTCCCATAAGCGCTCCATCCCCATCCTCAGCAGCCAGCAAAGAGTTCCAACACTAATAGTACCAGTAGCAATCTGATTATAAGTCCGTCTCGCCTTTCCTCTGAGCGTTGAGCGTCGGCCAGATCCCCTCGTCACTCCTCGCTGCCTCATTCTTGCCAGACCATGGTAATCCATTTGCTCCTCCAAGGTGTGCACGTGCTCCCACAAGGCCGCAACCACGTCTGCCTTGTCATGTATCAATACTCCACCAAGTTCTGCAGAGCCAGCCAATCTGTCCGCCTGTTCATTTCCCAGCACACCGGCATGCCCCGGAGAAAAGATTCAGGCGATGCTTGTCACCCATGACCTCCGAAGCGAACAAGCCACTCTGCACGAAGCCTGCCCGTCCTCACCCTCGTCAGCATGCTTTCTGAGTCAGTTACAATCACGATGTGTGTGTGTGTATCGTATTCTCCATCTAGCGGAGAGCCGAGACAATTAGTAGACAAGCTGAGAAACATCTAATGGCATGGAAATGTGGTTTCTTTGGAAAATGCAAAGAGTACATGGACTGATAGAAAAAATGAATGAGGCAGTCTTTCAAGAAACAAATGAAAACCATAGATTGTTTAGAGAAATTAGACATGGAAAGTCTAGATTTTTTGGACACAGTATGCTAAGAAATAAAATTAACAATTTTGTGACAACTGGAAAACTTGTTGGGAAAAGAATGAGGAGAAGGCAAAGAGATGAATACCTGGATGGCCACATGGCATAACTGGGGCACGGCCACCAACCTGATCAAAGGTCATGTGATCGTATGACATGGGGGGTCATGGCCACCTCTACACTGATTATCAGCATGGCACATATGCATGCCAAAGGTCATTATTTTGGTATCTCTATCCTTATATAATGTTTTTTCCTATAACTTCTATGAGGATTTCTCCAATTCAGGTATAGTAATTTTTTCTCTCTTTCTGTAATCTAAATATACTAGTGACCTAGGTAGAATAGTGCTCTTTCTAATCTATTAATAGGGCTCTCTCTAACCAGAATGGAAGAATTCTTTAGTTCCGGTGAAGTGGTGCAGTCATCGTTATCTGAGACAGGCATGCTTTGGGCAGAGTAGCAGGCTTAATTCAACAATCAGAAATAGAGAGCATCTGTTGGATTTTCCCCTCAGAACATGCTGGTGTAGTAGGAAACGAGCAGGCGGACAGATAGGCTGAGTCTGCTCCATTCGGTGGGGTATTGGTGCATGATCAGGCAGATCTGGTCAAAGCCCCTTTAGGATCGTGTGTATAGTGCAGGCGGACAGATAGGCTGAGTCTGCTCCATTCGGTGGGGTATTGGTGCATGATCAGGCAGATCTGGTCGAAGCCCTTTAGGATCGTGTGTATAGTGCAGACGAACAGACAGATCATCACGGCTTGGAGAGAATGGTGCTGCAGGGAGTGACCTGAGGATCTGGCCGATGCTTCAAGACTCCAAGGAAAGACCAGATGGACACAT
Organism: Cepaea nemoralis; assembly: GCA_014155875.1. NCBI lineage: Eukaryota > Metazoa > Mollusca > Gastropoda > Stylommatophora > Helicidae > Cepaea > Cepaea nemoralis. Next base: position 87,187 of record JACEFZ010023237.1, on the reverse strand, counting down.
AATTAACTGCTGCTGGTACCATTAGTATTGGGACTCTATGCTGGCTGTTGAAGATGAGGACAGAGAATGTCCCATGTGTGGTGCTGTCAGTTCCTGACTCAACTCAAGGAAGAAGTAGAATAAGAAGCCTGAAATTATTGTTTGTTTGATTAGTGCAACAAATGATGGCATGAAAGGAGGGTCTCATGTAATTTGGTGCCTCATGGTATGCAAGGAGTGTCCCATGCACTTCGTTGCCTCATGGCATGAAAGGAGGGTCTCATGTACCTTGTTGCCTCATGGTATGCAAGCAGGGTCTCGTGTACTTCGTTGCCTCCTTACGTAGTTGTACATGTAGTTATAGCGTAAGCTTGGTAGCCCCAGTTGTCTCCAGATGCCAGCATGATAGGGATTATTTACGGACAGCATGCTGGCATGATTAAAATGACTGCTTTTTTTCAACTTGCATGTTTCAGTGGATGCTTGTGAATGATAAAACTTTATATTTGTGTACAATACCACTTTATACTTGTGAATGAAACAATTTTATGTTTGTGAATAATAAAACTGTGTGTATATTTAGTTATATTAGATACCGAGATGTCAGCATTTTGTACCAATGTTTCCAAGAGTTCATGACGGTCGGCCATTATTCATGGCCAGCAACAGTTACCATTTACTAAAATGTGTTATTTAGTTGTTATGCCCCCTGGTAACCTCTCTTTGATAAATGCGCAGAAGTAGCTGACTCTTTTATTTTATTATTACTTTGATTATTGGCCAGAATAAAGTCATCATTTGGCTATTGTTCAGAATAAATTCATTCTTTGAATATTGATCAGAATAAAGTCAACTTTTGACTATTGTTCAGAATAAATTCATTCTTTGATTATTGATCAGAATAAAGTCATCCTTTGGCTATTGATCAAAATAAAGTCATCCTTTGACTCTTGTTCATAATAAATTCATTCTTTGATTATTGATCAGAATAAAGTCATCCTTTGGCTATTGATCAGAATAAAGTCATCCTTTGGCTATTGATCAAAATAAAGTCATCCTTTGACTCTTGTTCATAATAAATTCATTCTTTGATTATTGATCAGAATAAAGTCATCCTTTGGCTATTGATCAGAATAAAGTCATCCTTTGGCTATTGATCAGAATAAAGTCATCCTTTGGCTATTGATCAGAATAAAGTCATCCTTTGGCTATTCCTCTCCGTGTCTCATTCTCCTCAAGTCATATGTGTCATATCTCCCCCCTTGTGTCACATCCTCCTCTTCATGTCACATCCTCCTCTTCATGTCACATCCTCCTCTTCATGTCACATCCTCCTCTTCATGTCACATCCTGCTCTTCATGTCACATCCTGCTCTTCATGTCACATCCTGCTCTTCATGTCACATCCTCCTCTTCATGTCACATCCTCCTCTTCATGTCACATCCTGCTCTTCATGTCACATCCTGCTCTTCATGTCACATCCTGCTCTTCATGTCACATCCTGCTCTTCATGTCACATCCTGCTCTTCATGTCACATTCTCCTCATGTCCCATTCTCCAACAGTGTTTTTATTTTTCTGCTGAAATGTGTATATGTGACATAAACATTTGCAAGACCCAATATGCTGTCTTGGGTTGAAAACGTTAGTTGATTACCCTTTACAGGATATCACAGTCAACCCCGTAATGCAGGATTGCAAATTGTGCTTGTAACCTCTAATTATTTTGGGGAGTCAAACCTCAGACATTAGTGTCAGTAACTTGCATGTACTGCTGCTCTACCATGGAAGTGGTGATTTCAAATTGAAGGAGTACATCCAATCTTTGTGTGTGATTGAATTATAGAGTTGCCTGTGTGTGCATGTTCAGCTTTTGGTGTGCTTAAAGGTGCCATACTGGACATTTGCTTTGAGAAAGTCTTTGGGTTTGTCTGCTGTGCAAACAATATGTGCTACTCATATTGCCAGAATGTGTGTGTCTGTCTCTCATGGCTGTCTGTCTGTCTTGCATTGTCTGGTCTATCTGTGTTATCTGTCTTTCTCTTTGGCCATTTATCTTGTCTTGCCTATCTGTCTGGTTGGCTGTTTATCTTCGACTGTATTGTCTTGTCAACTTATGTCTTGTCTGTCTGTTGCCTGCCTCTCTGTCTATCTCTGAGTCTGTTCTATACAAATCAAAGTACTGATGCACAACAATTGGAAGATTATCCTCATCAATCTATGTCAAAAGGTGGCTGTACAACTTCTGTGCCACCAAATCCCACCTAATCACAGTATTTCTCTATCTACTTCCTTCTCTCTGTCCTCGCTACTCTCTCTGCTGCCGATATTCTCAGCTTATAAATATATGCATGTATGTTACACATATGTAAGTATGTATGTTACATGCACAGAGAGTCTCATTGATCCTTTGTTGCCTTAACAACCACTACTGCATTAGAGATGCCTGTATTTGTAACGCATACATTCCTCATTTAATGAATTATTAATGTAAGACAGTCAGATGGTCAACCCTACCTTGTTAGCCAGCAGTGGACACAGACTCAGTTATTTTCCATTTCCTATAATCCTTGTTTGCGATTCCATTAAATAGAGCTCAGGATTAATGTTTGATATCCCCATAGTCAGTGGATGCTTTGGTGGAACAATTAGGAATTTGTGCAGGCAGTGGCATGAGTAAGGTTGAACGAGCATTCAATACCTGGGCTCGACGTTTGCTACTGGAGGAAAGACTGGCCACCTATTCTTCCATGCTGTCTGGCCTGAAAAATGTGTTGGTCCTAAAATTTCATATCCCCACAGTAGGTCCATGCCACAATTATTATATACAGATCCTAGGGTTCCCAAGATGGGCTTCAAGAAATGTACTAGGAAGTACAGCAACTGGTACATTGGCAACATTACCCATTGAGTGCAAGTTGATCTATGAAAGTGTGGCTGGCACCGTGTACCCAGTATGTGGCCAGGTGTGTGCGCAGGATCCTCTCAGCCATAAGAGCATCCTACTGCTGCTGCTGCACCGTCCATCTTGGCTTGCCTGTCAGCGCAGTGGTTTCCAGAACTCTCCTCAAAGATGCTTCCATCTTGGCTTGCCTGTCAGCGCAGTGGTTTCCAGAACTCTCCTCAGAGATTCTTCCATCTTGGCTTGCCTGTCAGCACAGCGGTTTCCAGAACTCTCCTCAGAGATACTTCCACCTTGGCTTGCCTGTCAGCGGAGTGGTTTCCAGAACTCTCCTCAGAGATGCTTCCATCTTGGCTTGCCTGTCAGCGCAGTGGTTTCCAGAACTCTCCTCAGAGATTCTTCCATCTTGGCTTGCCTGTCAGCGCAGCGGTTTCCAGAACTTTCCTCAGAGATACTTCCACCTTGGCTTGCCTGTCAGTGGAGTGGTTTCCAGAACTCTCCTCAGAGATGCTTCCATCTTGGCTTGCCTGTCAGCGCAGTGGTTTCCAGAACTCTCCTCAAAGATGCTTCCATCTTGGCTTGCCTGTCAGCGCAGTGGTTTCCAGAACTCTCCTCAGAGATTCTTCCATCTTGGCTTGCCTGTCAGCGCAGCGGTTTCCAGAACTCTCCTCAAAGATGCTTCCATCTTGGCTTGCCTGTCAGCGCAGTGGTTTCCAGAACTCTCCTCAGAGATTCTTCCATCTTGGCTTGCCTGTCAGCACAGCGGTTTCCAGAACTCTCCTCAGAGATACTTCCACCTTGGCTTGCCTGTCAGCGCAGCGGTTTCCAGAACTCTCCTCAAAGATGCTTCCATCTTGGCTTGCCTGTCAGCGCAGTGGTTTCCAGAACTCTCCTCAGAGATTCTTCCATCTTGGCTTGCCTGTCAGCACAGCGGTTTCCAGAACTCTCCTCAGAGATGCTTCCATCTTGGCTTGCCTGTCAGCGCAGTGGTTTAAAGAACTCTCCTCAAAGATGCTTCCATCTTGGCTTGCCTGTCAGCGCAGTGGTTTCCAGAACTCTCCTCAGAGATTCTTCCATCTTGGCTTGCCTGTCAGCGCAGCGGTTTCCAGAACTCTCCTCAAAGATGCTTCCATCTTGGCTTGCCTGTCAGCGCAGTGGTTTCCAGAACTCTCCTCAGAGATTCTTCCATCTTGGCTTGCCTGTCAGCACAGCGGTTTCCAGAACTCTCCTCAGAGATACTTCCACCTTGGCTTGCTTGTCAGCGGAGTGGTTTCCAGAACTCTCCTCAGAGATGCTTCCATCTTGGCTTGCCTGTCAGCGCAGTGGTTTCCAGAACTCTCCTCAGAGATTCTTCCATCTTGGCTTGCCTGTCAGCGCAGCGGTTTCCAGAACTCTCCTCAAAGATGCTTCCATCTTGGCTTGCCTGTCAGCGCAGTGGTTTCCAGAACTCTCCTCAGAGATTCTTCTATCTTGGCTTGCCTGTCAGCGCAGCGGTTTCCAGAACTCTCCTCAGAGATACTTCCACCTTGGCTTGCCTGTCAGCGGAGTGGTTTCCAGAACTCTCCTCAGAGATGCTTCCATCTTGGCTTGCCTGTCAGCGCAGTGGTTTCCAGAACTCTCCTCAGAGATGCTTCCATCTTGGCTTGCCTGTCAGCGCAGCAGTTTCCAGAACTCTCCTCAGAGATACTTCCACCTTGGCTTGCCTGTCAGTGGAGTGGTTTCCAGAACTCTCCTCAGAGATGCTTCCATCTTGGCTTGCCTGTCAGCGCAGTGGTTTCCAGAACTCTCCTCAGAGATGCTTCCATCTTGGCTTGCCTGTCAGTGGAGTGGTTTCCAGAACTCTCCTCAGAGATGCTTCCGTCTTGGCTTACATGTCAGCGCAGTGGTTTCCAGAACTCTCCTCAGAGATGCTTCCATCTTGGCTTGCCTGTCAGCGCAGTGGTTTCCAGAACTCTCTTCAGCAATACTTCCATCTTGGCTTGCCTGTCAGCGGAGTGGTTTCCAGAACTCTCCTCAGAGATACTTCTGTCATGACAGTTTGGTTAGTTTGTCCGGGATCACCGATATTGCACATGGACACTTCCAAAAGTGATCAGTTTCCTCCCATAGGCCACACAAGGAAAATTTCAGCATAGTGATGATATAGAAGATAGGAGTGAATGCTGTCAGGCATATTAAGAAAAAATGAATGAACATGAAGTATAACTAGGGAGCTCAATGAAATCATGGAGAGGCTTCCAAACTAATCTCTATCCATTTCAGCAGATTCAACCACCTAGGTGACTTGTACATTTCTGTCGTTATTCTAAAATTGCCCCCCAGTGACTAAATCTTTCATCTTGTTTCTTTTTCATTGGGAAAATTGCCTGATTCAGTGTTTAGGCAGTTTTAACCCAACGAGGATTAATATTCAGCATTCTTTGAAAAGATAAGAGTGCTCACTCTGAAACTTCCAGTGAGCTGATGGTGTGCTGGGTGGTTTAACCCTTACATTGGCATTGAGTTGGCCGGTGAGCTGATGGTGTGCTGGGTGGTTTAACTCTTACACTGGCATTAAGTTGGACTTATTGACTTCTCATTCAGAAAGCAATGGCCAACTACTGAACATACAAATTGCATGGATAATCAATGTTCTGCAACAGTGTATATATATTATATAAAACATGTGGATTACTTATTTGTCTTGGTGGTATTTCAGTCTTCTAAGTATTCCTTTTGTTTTCATTGATAAAGAGTTTGGTTGGAATGTTAACTTGTATCTGTGTGCATCTTTCCTTTGGTCTCTCTTGTTAGTTATATTTTGTATCTGTGAATAAGTTAAGATTATCTATAAATTTTTTGTTTGTTTTGCATATCCTTTTTACAGGACATCACTGTCAACACAAGCATTTTACTGTTGTTGTTGATGTCTTGGCACGTTTACGTTCAGTAGTTTGTCATTTATTTCTGAATGACCAGCTCCCATACCAATTCGTTAAAACCCAGTGCAACGCGGTCTGCTGCCAAATCGGTTGCAGCTGTGTTTCGAATGTGGGTAAGAGGGCTTACGAATCATGTCTATAAGCCCTTCACCACAGAGACTAGCTATCTATAGATACCTTTACTAAAATCATTGACAAAAGAGTTAATATGTTTATGAATTTTTCTCCAAAAGGAAAATGGTGTGGTGGCTGCCAGAAAGGGTGATTTTATCTTTAGTACAAACCATGTGATTGAAGCAGTGACCAAAACACAGATGGTGGTGCAGAACAGTGTAGGGAAGCCACCGGAGGTTCAGATCCTGCCGCAGTAAGTACTACCTATGTTATTTTGAAGTCTGGGTAGAGCCATCATCATGTACCATGCCGATAAACATGGGCAGTCATGTTTCACCATCTCACACGATCACAAGACTCGTGGATCAGTCTGTATTTTTGTCTTTATTATACCATGTACCCAAGCCATCCAGATATTCACATCTCTGCCTTCCCTTTCATCTTTTCCCCTCAATCTCGCCTATTGTCACCAAGTTCTCCAGTTTATTTCTTGTCATAAAATCTTGACTGTCTAACTCTAATTTCTCTAATCAGTGTATGGTTTAATTTTGGATAGATGGGTGAGTACCCTTCATATTTCACGATAGTCCTACCTATTTACAGCTCGTTGTATGACACGACTGAGGCATTGGCACACAACCTGGTGAATAAAATATGTTCTGTGTTAAGAGTTCTGCAACTTTGACTCATAACATAATGTTAACACCTCATCATCAAGTGTCATACCGGTAAGCTTGGGTGGTCACCATTCTCCACCTCACATGATCACCATTCTCCACCTCACATGATCACCATTCTCCACCTCACATGACCACCATTCTCCACCTCACATGATCACCATTCTCCACCTCACATGATCACCATTCTCCACCTCACATGACCACCATTCTCCACCTCACATGATCACCATTCTCCACCTCACATGATCACCATTCTCCACCTCACATGATCACCATTCTCCACCACACATGATCACCATTCTCCACCTCACATGATCACCATTCTCCACCTCACATGATCACCATTCTCCACCTCACATGATCACCATTCTCCAGTCTTGCTCATGCTAGATGGCCAAGCCACCCAGGTATTTATTACTTTGCCTTCACCTTCCTCTTTTCCCATCAAGTTTGCTGGTTGTCACTCAGTTTTGAAATCTATGTCTCCTCATAACTTGCCTGCAAGTCCTGGCTATCTTCTTCTAATTTCTCTATCAATTGATAGTTTCTATCTGTTTCTTCCGAACGTTGGGCGGCGCTTACCAAACCCGACACCCCACATTGTGCCAACGGCTTCGGGCGGAAGAGCGCAATTGGGAGGGTACAAGCCTTACCCTGGTGCGAGGAAATGCAAGCTAAAGACAAAATTGTCATGGCAGGGCAGACCAGGCCCTAAACCTTGGTTGGCGACTGGTCTAGGATCGAAGCTCCGACAGGCGGACAGTTAGAGCATTGCTTTGCTGATCCGGCAGCTTCTGCAGCTTGTCTTGTTCCAGATGTAGGGTTGTTACCTTTCCTCTGGAGTGAACTAGGCAGGCCGAGAGAGGGATCATGCTGCATGGGCAACACATGATCTCTATATTTTAGCCCAGGCTTTGTGCTATGGAGAGGCAATAACTCCATCCCTGGTCTTAACTGGTCTCGGAATCAAAGCGAGAGGCAACTGTTACGGGTTATAAGTCCTTGTCAGTTGGCGTAGACATGGGGCGCCACGCGTTGCCTCTGACGGTGGGAGACACCTATAGGTGTCACTGATCAGCTACCGCCCGCCTCAAGCTGGGCAGCCCCCAGCCAATTAGGTGCTGATCCGCCACAGCCTGCCTGCTTCAATGGGTGCTTGGGGCTAGGACAAAATCTGAATCGCAGGCTGTAAAACCAATGCACCAGGTACAAACAAAAATATAAATAGAAACCTCAAGCTACGGCTTGCAACCTGGAACGTGAGAACCATGTGTCCAGGATTTTCCACTGACTTGACCAATATTGACGATGTGAGAAAAACGGCTGTGATTGATGCTGAACTCAATCGTCTTAACATTGATATTGCTGGCCTGCAGGAGACTCGCCTCGCTGAGGAAGGGTCACTCAGGGAAAACAACTACACCTTTTTCTGGAAGGGTAAAGGGCAGGCAGAAAAAAGGCAACACGGTGTGGGCTTTGCAGTGAAGAATTCGCTACTGGGAATGATTGAAATTCCAGCAGGAGGAAATGAAAGACTATTATCCCTGCGCTTGGCAACCTCTTGTGGGTTTGCCACCATTATTACTGCATATGCACCGACACTCGATTCCTCTGATGATGTGAAGGATTTGTTCTATGAGGAGTTAGACTCTGTGATCAAGGCAGTTCCAAAATCCGACTACATTTATATGCTCGGTGATTTCAATGCTCGTGTGGGCAAGGACTCAAGTTCATGGCCAGTGTGCCTTGGAAAATACAACATCGGTCGCATGAATGAAAATGGGCAAAGGCTGCTGGAGCATTGCACCAGTAATGACCTATGTATTACAAACTCTTTTTTTAAAACAAAAGAGATGCATAAGGTCACATGGAAACATCCAAGATCCGGCCATTGGCACCAGCTGGACTTCATCATCACACGGAGACAACATCTGAACCATATATCATTGACTCGTAGTTACCACAGTGCTGACTGTGATACGGATCATTCTTTGGTTGTTGCAAGGGTTAGACTGAGACCAAAGAGAATCTACACAGCTAAACACAAATCTAGCCCCAGGATTAATATTATTAACACTCATGATCCTGAAAAGTGCTTTCAGTTTCAACAGCAACTTGAAGACGCTTTCACTGATACACCAGAAAATTGTACAGTAAATGAAAAGTGGGGTCAAATTAAGGAAACTCTTTGTAAAACTGCCGTAAGGGTTTACGGCACTGTGGATCATAAGAGGCAGGACTGGTTTGCGGCCAACAGCGAGACTCTGCAGCCCTTGATTGATAAGAAGAAGAAAGCTCTCTTAAGAAACAAGGAAAGACCAACGCGTAACACTCTGAGTGAGCTAAGGCAAGCTAGGAAGGATGTGCAAAAGGCTGCCAGGCAGTGTGCAAATGATTATTGGATCAAGTTATGTGAGTCCATTCAAATCGCAAGTGATAAGGGAGACATAAGAAGCATGTATGAAGGAATAAAGAAAGCCTGTGGTCCAGTGATCAAAAGAAGTGCACCATTGAAAACCTTGACTGGAGAAGTCATCACTGATAAGAAACAGCAGATGGACAGATGGGTCGAGCACTATTTGGAGCTTTACTCAAGTGAGACCAAACTAGCGGATAATGCCCTCAACGCCATAGAGGCTCTACCAACTCTTGACCACCTGGACACACTTCCCACCATAACAGAAGTTAAGTGTGCTATAAATGAACTTGCATCTGGCAAGGCTCCAGGTAAGGATGGGATTCCAATAGAGGTTATCAGGAGTGGGCAAGACACACTCACTATACAGATCCACCAGCTAATAGAGCTATGCTGGCGTGAAGGACAAGTCCCACAGGATTTCAAAGATTCAAGCATCATAACACTGTACAAGAACAAGGGCGATCGGAGCGACTGCAACAACTATAGGGGTATCTCACTTCTGTGTATTGTTGGAAAAGTATTTGCCAGAATTGTTCTGCGCAGACTTCAAGTCCTAGGAGATCAAGTCTACCCCGAATCACAGTGTGGCTTTCGACAGAACCGGTCTACCACTGATATGATATTCTCATTGCGACAAATGCAAGAAAAATGCCGTGAACAGAATCAACCACTGTTTATTGCCTTCATCGACCTCACAAAGGCATTTGATTTGGTCAGTCGTGAGGGTTTGTTCAAGGCACTAAAGAAGATTGGCTGCCCACCAACTCTTCTGTCCATTGTGGAATCGTTCCACACAGGCATGAAGGGTATAATCAAGTTTGATGGTGCAACTTCTGAAGAATTTGAAATCAAGAGTGGAGTTAAGCAAGGTTGTGTACTAGCTCCCACCCTCTTTGGAATATACTTTTCACTTCTACTGAAATATGCATTTCGTGATCAGGATGGTGGTATATACATTCACTCACGCTCAGATGGCGGCCTCTACAATGCTCAGAGATTGAAGGCCAAGACCAAAATTAGGAGGGTACTGATCAGAGAGTTGCTTTTTGCAGATGATGCTGCAGTTACGACCCACTCTGAGGAAGAATTGCAATGTCTACTATCTGCATTCTCCAATGCTTGTTCTGAATTTGGTTTAACAATTAGCAAAAAGAAGACACAGATTATGTCACAAGGTGCACATGGGGTACCATCAATCTTTATTGACGACGCCGAACTAGAGATAGTAGACCATTTTACATATCTAGGATCAGTGGTAAATAGCAAATTATCCCTAGATCAGGAAATCAACATCCGGATTGGTAAGGCAGCAACAACAATGAACAGGTTAAGAAAAAGAGTCTGGGAGAACAGGAAGCTTACTGCCAAAACAAAAGTCCTTGTCTATCAAGCCTGTGTCCTTAGTACTCTTCTCTATGGCAGTGAAACCTGGACAACTTACTCACACCAAGAGAACAATTTAAACAGCTTTCATATGCGGTGTCTGCGAAGAATTCTTGGTATTAAGTGGCAAGACAAAATCACAAATACTGAAGTATTGGAAAGATCAGGTTGTGTGACAGTTTATTCCATGCTCAGTCTTCGTAGACTTAGATGGATAGGACATCTTAGGAGGATGGATGATGGTAGAATACCAAAGGATATCTTTTTTGGTGAATTACAGATGGGTAAGAGATCTCAGGGTCGGCCTCTACTACGATACAAAGATGTGTGTAAGCGGGACATGATTGATACAGGCATTGATAATGCACATTGGGAGCAAGTCGCCGATGAACGTGTTGCATGGAGGGCAAATATCAGAAATGGAATAAAGTGAAAGGAGAAAATTATTGCAGAAAAGTCACACACCAAGCGTTTGAGACGTAAGATGGTGCATGATGGTGGAAATGACCACGTGTTCACATGCACCCACTGTGAACGGACATTTACAGCGCAAATTGGCCTTATCAGTGTAACTCGCTACCGCCATAGTTAAAAGTTATTATGCCTTTTTAAAGCACAAACTATCGTCTGTCAAGACGGCAAGGTGCCAATGATGATCTGTTTCTTGAAGGACTGTCACATTCATTCTTCTCTCTCTCCACAGTATTCTTTGCATTTTCCCCAGAACTACATTTCCACTGCCATTTGATAATTTTCAGCTTGTCTGTTTATTGTCCATGTTTCATGTGTAATATTTAAGTACTCTTTCTGAGGAGCCTTGCTGGTGTAGCGGCTAGATGTCCTCCTGCCACACCGATGGCACTGGGTTCTACGCAGCGGGGCAGTTTCACATTTGTCTGCTCTCCCTGGTCAAACCAGCCTCAAAATGGCAATAAGACAGATCGTGGGAAGCAAAAGCATCCGGCGTGATACCGACCACACCAGCGACGGAATGCTGTTTGGTCTATGAAAATATGGGTCCAGCTCCACACGCCAAATGTGCCATAGGCATGTAAAGGCGACCTTGACTTCATTTCCCTCTTTCTGACATTTAATGAGAGTGGCTAATTACATGATTCTTTTCATCTTCTGAGTATGTGGTGGAATGGGTTGTTGCTGCTGTTGTTGTTGTTGTTGTTGTTGTTGTTGTTGTTGTTGTTGTTGTTCTTGTTCTTCTTGTTCTTGTTCTTCTTGTTCTTGTTCTTGTTCTTCTTCTTCTTCTTCTTCTTCTTCTTCTTCTTCTTCTTCTTCTTCTTCTTCTTCTTCTTCTTCTTCTTCTTCTTCTTCTTCTTCTTCTTCTTCTTCTTCTTCCAGCTTCTTCTTCTGCGTTCATCCGGAATAATTTTTGGACGTACTTGCTTTTTGTCTGTTTACAGCAGAGCTGTAATATTTGGACCTTTCGGTCGACACATCCGACTTCTGCAGGCATTTCTTGACCGGGTTAACCTTCCTTGGGAATGGGTTCATGATGGAGAAAAGTTGTCAACCATTTCTTTGTTTGGAGCAAACCAACATCTGATCAATATGTATATGTATGCCAGAGGGTGAGAACTCTGATACCAGCCATTCTGTAACAGCAACAATTTATAATCCATCAACACCCAGTAGCTTGTCTCATGCACAACTTATTCTCTGTCAGTCTTTCGAAACCTCTGTCCATCTTAAGCCTAATGTCATGTCTGTGTGGCTGTCATGTATACATTATCCATCTCATCCTGAACCCGTCTTCGTTGTGGCCTTCATTTTCTCCTTTGCTCTGTATATGTCTCCCTCCCATAGTTATCGTTTTCAGACATTCATATCTTGTGACTTGTCACAAACATCAGATTGAAGCAGTCATCATTTTTGGCCACATGAAAAGACAAAAACTGGAACATGTGACAGCCGGAAAGATTTGTGGAAGAAGAGATAGAGGAAGACAGTGAGAAAATTCTTGACAGTCTTGTCACATGACACGGAAGGGAGTCAACACACAAAATGATCTATGCTGTCGGAGATTGCAATTTGTGGAGAGGCATGATCACCCATGCCAGCTGGCAAGGCGCTGGATGCTGATTATATCTTATGATATGCCCAAAATATGTAGTTTTCCTCAGTTTTAATTGTCTTAACATCCTATCTCTTTAAAATACTGAGTTCTTGTTGGGTACATCTGTTTTTCTGTAATTTTCTGTTTCATCCAGTGAGTTTTTAAAACTCTTCTCTAACATGTATACTTAACTTCCATACATTGCCACAGGAAATACACATGCTATTGTTTTTCACTTTTGGTATTCTGAATGTTCCAATCCAGGTTTTAATTGCTTTAGTCTTGCAGAGCAATGTCTGTTCTTTCAGCTTCTGACACCATATTTCCATCACCCTTCAGAAGGTACCACAGGTCTGGCAGGCACAGGCAAGCATCTATCGACTAAGACCGTGTGGCTCCATTCTTTGTGTTATCTCCCTCTGCTTGAGAACTGATTGTATGAGCTGATTTACTGGTTATGATGCAGGCAAGAACAAACGGAAGCCAGATTTCTTAAGTATTCTAAAGCCAAATGTTAAAAAGCTCATAAACTTACAAAAGAAATTTGTATTTAAATGTAAATATATGTGAATTATACCATTCCATTTGTCTCCTGCCAGATTGCATGCAGAGTTCAAGGGCTCAACAGTGGAAGTGTCCTTCAAGAAGACCCAGGGAGATGTCGCCAATGGAGCTGTAAAAATATCCAGGAAAGGAAACCGGTTAGACATCATCGAGTCATGATCTCCGGTGACATTTTAAAGTGTTTACAAATCAATCAAAAACCAGTCTGAACATTTGCGGTTACATTGCCATTTGTTCTATTCAGTCAAGGCAGTTATATTTATGTAGTTTTTGGTTTGGTTTTTTTAAAGGTTTGTAGTTTCTATAATAGTTTCTATAAGGCCTAAGAAGTGTGGGTACAGAACAGGTACTTAACTATTTTGTCACAGAAAGGCTCAGTAGGTGCCCAGTGAGGGAGATAACTACAATGGAAAATCATGAATGCATTCCCTTTACACTGACTTAATACACAGTGGGAGTGATCACCTGGTAGCCAGATTTCTTTGGCAAGCTGCAGCCAAATGAACACAGTTAGAGAACTTGGTATGTGATGGTTGAGACTCAAGGAGAAAAGCCAATCACACATCACATGTTCCTTTAGACTGAAAGAGTTAATGAAATGTAACAGAACTATTTGAGTAGGCAATGTTTAGATTATCATAGCAGATTTATTTTAAATGTTTTTGCTTCTCATTTTGTGAAGTATTTATAAGGAAATGAGTTGAACAGTACTGTGCCTCCTGTAAAGTTTTCAATTTAAAATTTGTATTGGCTATAGTAAGCTTTGTTGTTAGTCAGTTTTATGTGGTATTAACACTTCTAGCGCCTTCTGAGAGAGTATGGGTTTGTTTCTGTATGAAGTGTTTCTCTTAAGTTTAGTGTGTATGTGCATGTTGGGTGTTTTGTTTAAGTTAAACCAGAATAGAAGGCACCTCTACACTTAAAAAAGCAGAAAGAAGAGGAAAAACTGTTGATTTACATTGAGAAAAGTGTAAACTTTAGATAAAAATATAGGGACAAATTGTTCATGTACATTGAGGAAAGTCTAAACTTTAGGTAAAAATATAAGGGCAGACTTGATGTTCATTGAGGAAAGTCAAAACTTTAGAAACAAAATATAAGGCAAAACATATTTTTGTATATAGAGCTTTAGATAAAAATATAAGAACAATCTGTTGATGTACGTAGTCGAAAGTCAAAACTTTGGATAACAAAATTAGAAAAAACTGTTGATGTATATTGAGGAAAGTCAAAGCTTTAGATAAAAATAAAAGAAAAAACTTGATGTAAAATGAGGAATGTCAAAATTTTAGATTGAAAATATAAGGGCAAATTTTTGTTGTACATTAAGGAAAGTGTAAACTTTAGATAAAGATATAAGGAAAACATTTTGATGTACATTAAGGAAAACTTTAAGAAAGAACAAATATCAGGAAAAACTAACATTAATACTCCATTTTGTACACATAATGTCCGCTGAGGCCTTCCAAGTGGTACACAAATAAAAGTGGTTGCATACATGTGGACATTTAACTTCCTTCAGGAAAATACAGTACAGCTGGCTTCTTTAGCTTAGGGGTAGTGAACGTAGTCTCACACCCCTGGGTTCGAAATCTGCTGTATGGAGTTTGTAAGCAGACTGCCTTGTGTTGATGTATCACCATTGTATGAGCATCAGCCATCCAGACAGCAATGGCTGACTCCTGAATGTAAAATTGCCTGGAAGATCACATACAGACAAAAAATGCTGTGTTTGGTTGCAGCATCCTGTAAGGATTTTCATCTTATTTACAAAATTAATGTTGGATCCAGCACCTCTGGGCAAATTTACTTGGAATCTTAAATTAAACATAAATTTGTTTCTTTTAAGCTGTTAACATTAGAAGCAGGCCTGGTTGGCAAGTTGTGATCTTATGTTTTTATTTACAAAGTGGAAACTTCTTTGCTGTTTGCGTTCACATATGCAGAAATAAATGTGGCTTTTGTATAAAACAGTTTTACCTTATGTAGTCTGTGTCAAACAGCAACATAATAAAACAGTGTACAGGCAACTTTGGGAAACATATGCTAAGTTTTTTAAAAATTACATAAAATATAAATGACTGGTGACCAGATCCTTTGACCACCCCCTGCTACCACATTCTCTCTAGACCATGATAATCCATCTGTTCTTCTGCATTATTCACGTGCTCCCAGAGAGCCTTCACCACATCTGCCTTATCATGCATCAAATCACCCGCCAATGATGCAGCACCAGCCAATCTGTCTGCCTGTTGATTTCCAATCACACCAGAGTGTCCTGGAGAAAAGATTCAGCAAGTGCTCACAACCCACGACCTCTAAATTGATGCATGCCATTCTGCACGAAGCATGCTAGTCTCCTGTGGGTTAGTATCACCTGCAGCTGCCTCCATATCCTTCCCACAATAGCTCTTGTACATGGATGGTTGGATTTGGCAACTCAAGTTTTTTTATGATATGAAGTGGTCAGACCAACACTGACCTTTGTTGCCTCTTATCACATGCATGGTAGATTACTTTGTGCTTTTCATTACTTTGTACTGTTCGTTACTTGGCAAGCACACTAGCGAAGCTGAGAGCGAACTGCACTGGTAAAGTCATGAATACGGTAAGATGCAGGTTCTATTCCTGGGCTAGTTGCCCACAAAAGTGAGGAAAGATTAGCCGACAATTCCTCCTGGCGATGTCACATCACAGACCCATAGAGGGGAACCAGTTTGGGAGACGTTTGAAAGTTTATTCAATACTTATCTTTTTGACCTTGGCAACATTTGGGTGATCTTTTAAACAAGCTAAATACACAGTGGAAGTGGCCAATGGGCAAGCCAGATTTTTTTAGTATGCCTTGACCAAATTTAAATGGTGAAAGAACACATTATGTAATGGTTAGGTTTCAAGGGAAAAAGCCAATCAGGTATCACTGAAAGAGTATGCCATTAGTATGCCAGGTAATGAAAAAACTCCATGCCAAATTTGAATTTGCTGTATTGTATTTCTGAAGACAGATTGGAATTTTTGTTTTGACTGACTGATTATGCCATTTTTGGGAATGTGTATTGTACAACAGTGGGGCATAATATGTAATAATGTAACACAGTGTCTTTTCTTGTATTGATGTGACTTTGGATAAATGAGCGTCAGTGACGAGGTAGTGAAGTCAATGTGATGCAGTTTGGGTTTAAATTATGGTTGTGGGAACCTGTACTTCGAACTTACAATGAAAGAACATTGGAAGAATACTAAAGAAAATGTGATAAAACAAACAGTTTGAAGTAACTGGGAACAATCAATATAAAGTGACTGAAAACTACCAATATGAAGTGACTGGAAACAGATAGTGTGAAGTAACTGGTGTTATAAAATGTCTTACCAGGATTAGAATAGACAAGGGAAGTAGAATAGACAGGGGAAGAACACCAAAGAAAACCTGGTTATGATTCATAGACAACGTGGTGACAAGTTTGGGAATAACCTGGACTTGACTGTCGACAGAGCATCATACGGAAATGTGATGCAAGTGATTGTGACAACGTAGTGATAATACAGTGGTAGCAAGCTGGTCTAGTAAATCATCATGCTAGGAGAATGGCAGCAGTAACATAATAACTAGGGTCTTTCTGGGGGATGAGAAATATGAAAACAAGACTTGTAAACATTTGACCTTGATAAAGATCATGCTGCTGTATGGGAATTCCCTTTTCTCTTGTTCTGGAGGAAATGTTATATTGTCGCACTGAGCTTCTAGTTGTGTGATGGTTTTCCTCTGTATTTCGCTGTTTAGTGTGCAGAGGAGAGCATACCAATGAGAGCTGACATGCTTGGGAATGATAAAGAATTGTGATAATGTAGCCATTCAGGATTACCAACATCAGGAGCCACGAAGAAATAATTAGAAGAAGACATGGACTGTGGCAACCTTATATTTAACTAGAAGACACAAGTGCAATCAAGAAGAAATACTTAGAAAATGAGTTGTGAAAGAAGAGATAGAAGGTGATAGATACAATCAGTATGCACAATCAACAGGAAATATTAAAAGTTGTGAAAGAAGAGATAACAGGTGGCATATGTATATTAAACTTGAAGACACAGTTACAATCAACAGGAAATAGAAAAGAGTTGTGAAAGAAGAAGATGAAAGTTGAGCAGTATATTTTAAACTACAATCAGTATGTACAATCAACAGAAAATATTAAAAACAGAATTGTGAAAGAAGAGATAAAGATAAAGGATGACAAGTGTATATTAGATAGAAGACACAAGCACAATCTACAGGAAATGCCTAGAAAATAGAGGTGAAAGATGACGAAGCCACGAAACAGTTGGAATATATTCGGGTGAATTGATGAATGAAGAAAGTTTGGTATAAATAACAGAGCTTGTAAATATAAGATCAGATCTGAGAAATGAAGGAAGCCTACCAAGAAATACTTTAGAAAGTTTCTAATAAGTAGATAACAGGAGAAAATATTTATATAGATGACACAATTACAGTAGAACTGTACATAGTTTAGCAATGCAGGCCTGAGAAGATAAGTTAATCAAGAAATATTTAGCAAAAGATTTTGATAACTAGATGGAAAGAGAAGATACATGCAATAAAACTATTCATAATTTAGCTACACAGGCCTGAGAAGGCAAGAAGCAACCAAAAATTATGTAGCAACAGATTTTAATTAGTAAATTGAAGGAGAAATATACAATGAATACAATACAAAATACAATAGGAGTAAAACAAATACATGAAAAAAGACAAATACAATAAAACTACGTAATTTAGCCATGTGGGTCTGGCAAGGGAAGCAATCCAAAAGACACGTAGAAAAGATTTGTGGAAGAGTAATTGAAAGGGCACATGACATAACTGAGAACGTTTTGAGCTCATGGAGAATGTTCTGAATATCAAATGTTACATGGTTTCTATTGAGAATGTTCTGAATATTAAATGTTGCAGTTACTATTGAAGATGTTCTGAGAATCAAATGTTGCACAGTTTCTATTGAGAATGTTCTGAATATCAAACGTTGCAGTTACTATTGAGAATGCTCTGAATATCAAATGTTGCAATGTTACCATTAAGAATGTTCTAAGAATCAAATGTTGCACAGTTTCTATTGCCCTTTATTCGCCTACCTACACTAAATCTAGCATTACTCCAGGTCACCGATGCAAACCTTTCTCCCTGTGACTATTTGCAGCAAAGGTGAATGAATGCATTTACTGGTTGCTTTAAACCACTGTTCAGCCAATCATTTTATACCGAATTCATGACAATGTTGTGTTTTGCTATTTGTAATCTTGACTCAATATGCAGAATTATTTACTTATATATGTACTTGGTCATATCATTGTATGCATGAGATCTGAATGTATTTTCCACTTATTTATGATGTGTTATAAGTTACTGATGTACTTGTTACGTAAATTATAAAGCGGCAAGGTCTTGTAACAATGCCTGCGCCATGGCTAAGAAGAAGAATGTAACGGTGGTTCAGATGGAGGATGGTATTAAAGACTCCATGTTTGTCATGTCATATCACATTCTGTTTCTCTGTTTTCTTTTTATTTGCAATGTTTTGTTTTCTATTGAAATCATCAATCATTAGACAACGAGCTGCAGAAGACTTGCCATGATTTAGTTGAGAGCCCCTGCTCCACTAACAGATAAAGACAGAAGAAGATTGTTCCCGGTAACACACTGGTTGTAAATATTTCACTTCCCTTATACGTCCATCTTTGTTAGAAGACGCATGCAAATCCTAACTCCAGCATCCTCACACATGTTGTTTCATCTGTGATTGTTCCTTCACCTTGCTGTCATTCACAGTCTTCTTGATACCTCCCTCGTCCAGCGTAAGTGTTGCAACCACTGGTAATCTTCAAGCCAAAAAAATTCATTGCTCCACACTCCAGCGTGACCCAGACAGAATATCCAAGTGAGCTCCCCTAAGAGAGAACTTCTATGCTCAGTAGCTGCTCATTCTACGTCTTGTCATGTTTTAACTTCCACAGTTTAGGATGTGAAATCAGACACTATGATTTTCACAACATACTTAGGTGTGAGTGGCAGTATGGTTAGAATACCAGTGTTTCACATCAGGAGATGTGAGTTCTATTTCCCAGCAAGGCAGACTGTGTTACCTGTGAAATGTGATATAAAACCACTTCATGAAGTTCTCACTTTGCAGTATCTTACCATTTCATGGCGTTCTCACTTTGCAGTATCCTAATATTTCATGGAGTTCATATTTTGCAGTATCCTAACATTTCATGAAGTTCTCACTTCACAGTATCCTAACATTTCATGGAATTCTCACTTTGCAGTATCCTAACATTTCATGGAATTCTCACTTCGCAGTATCCTAACATTTCATGAAATTCTCACTTTGCAGTATCCTAACATTTCATAAAGTTACATAACACTGACGATGGCAAGAGGGCAGGCAGACAAATGTTTGATGTCTGCTCTCGTTGTTCACAACAACAGGGAAAGACTGGCGATGTATCCCAGCATGCACTGAAGTAAAAAAAATCTGATAGTCTGAACACATCACATACCCACACATCACATACTCACACATCACATACTCACACATCACATAACCACACATCACATAACCACACATGACATACTAGTCCTTGCTGTGGGAAATATGTTTGTTGATGAAGAAGTTCACACTTCACAGAACGTTCATAAAATTTCAACATTGCTTGACTTCACATCTGATAGTATCAAACTTTAATAACATTTCATGACATGACATCTGATAGTATCAAACTTTAATAACATTTCATGATTTCACTTTAATAACATTTCATGATTTCACATCTGATAGTATCAAGCTTTGATAACATTTCATGACTTCACATTTGACAATATGAAACTATAATAATGTTTCATTGATTTCACATTTGATATAATCATAATTTAATAATATTTCATGATTTCACATATGATATTCAATCAATCAATCAGGTGCCATCTCCACAATGACAGTTGGTTGCAATGGATCTCCAACACTGTCTGTCTCTCGCCCTGACTGTACATTCTGTCAGATTGATGTGCGTCCATCTCTTGATGTTATCTTCCCACTTGTATCATTGTCTACCTCTTGCTTGCTTGCCTTCCACCTTACCCTCCAGTATGATTGTTATAAGAGTGTTATGTCTTTTAACATGGCCAAAATATTTCACTTGCCATTTTTGTTTATTTCTTTCATGAACTCTCTTTTCATTCCCAGTTTTTCTAGAAAACATAATAGTATCAAAGTTAAATAACATTTCATGACTTCACATCTGGTAGAGTAAACATTTGTTGAAATTCATTGTTTGCCAGTTTTGCTAGTTTATGAGCAGTATAAGGATTTTCGCATTTGATAGCATTAGATACAATACATTACTGTCGTTTCATGGTTTCACCGATACATTACTGTCATTTCATGGTTTCATTAATACATTACTGTCCTATCATGGTTTAATCGATAAATATGCTCTGTCAATAGTGAAACAGTAGCTCATTGACTGACCAGCAGAGAAGTCCAAGGTTCAGATCCCTTTGAGGAATAACACCAACCTTAGTTCAGCATCAGTTTAGTTAGTGTGTTTGTGTTTGTTTGTTTGTGCCAAAAACAAACACAATAACCACCACAAGATGCCTCTACTATGCTCCAGCATAGAAGAGGAAAGACTGAAAGACCGCAACTTCATGTACTAACCAACCACAAACATTGCACTAACAGTGTAATGTGTATCTGTGTTCTTTACTTCCACAGTAATGTTTTATTGTGTTTGCTACATCCTATATATGTTGAATTTATTTACATTCGAAGCAGTTTCAATCACTTTAGCTTTTTTCAACTGTGCAGCAGATTTTAGAGTTACCTGTTCAACCCTATTCTCTGTGTTATTTGCAGATAATCGCTGTATTTAAGATGACTTCTTGTTTCGTTCAACACTGGGTGTAACAGTTTATTTTGTCCGGATGTATTTGTAACTTGTGTGTTGGACATTATTGCAATTTGTTTCTCGATATTTCAACACTGAAGAGCAGAAACAGTACAGAACTAGCAGACCTAAGAGCAGAAACAGTACAGAACTAGCAGACCTAGGAGCAGAAACAGTACAGAACTAGCAGACCTAGGAGCAGAAACAGTACAGAACTAGCAGACCTAGGAGCAGAAACAGTACAGAACTAGCAGACCTAAGAGCAGAAGAACGGAAAGGAGAAGATTCCTCAATCTAATAATGACATAAACTATGATGTGGCCAACAGTTGTAGAACCAAACAGGAATTAGAACCCCCAGACCAGACCGCCAGAAAAGTTTGTTACATATCCTTTACAGGACATCACATTCAACCCCAGCATTGTTTTTGGCTATTCGTGATATCTTGGCAAGTTTGCGTTCATTAGTTTCTGAATGTCCGGCACACATACCATGGTATGAAAACCAATGCAAGGCGGTCTTCAGCTAAATCGCCTACAGCTGTTTAGTTTAGTCGATGGATCAACATCACGGCACACAGGTGCAACCCATAAGTGCTCCGTTCTCCTCTTAACTTAAACCTGAGTCTGGAGAAACTCAGCTCAGTGCACGAACTCTGCAGCACCAGCGAGGATCCTGAAATACTTTGGGTAGATATTTAACTCAAAATTTTTGCCCGGGCAGCGCCGTTAGGCTACTCTTTTTCGATTTCCAACTGCCAAGGGATTTTTTACGTGCGCAACAATACACACGGGTGTCCGATTTCACTACCCAGAGACCAGGGAAAATTTTATTACTAGAAGTCCACGAAGCTGTGTTTTGAACATGGTATGTGAGATTACGAATAAAGTCCATAACTCCTTTACCACCAGAAAGATTATGCATGTAACTAACCTCAACAAAGAAAACAAGTAGCAGTCTTCAGACACCTCACAAGACACAACCGAATGAGTGCAACTGTGGGACTGGTGAAATGACAGCTAAATATTTGTTGCAGAAGTGTCGAACATTTGCAGAACTGAGACAACTATCCTGGCCTACACTTTCCTCCATCTGAGGACAAACTCTATAGATCAGTTATCAGTTATCAGTTGAGGTATCTTCGTTGCACTCCGGACATGTCCATAGGTGCTCAGATCCTCCCCCCAGCATATGCTTCTCTATAGAGAAGTCCACAAGCTTGAGATAACTGCTGCTTTCTGAGCATTTATTCATACTGATCTCCGTAGGTGTACGAAGAAGAAACATTTCTCACACTGTATAAGAGGACAGCAAAAGGTTGGGTAGCAGCTGCCAGTTTCCCCAGTCACATCTCAATAATCGAGGGCTGCATTGTTAATTAAGACTATGCTTGTGTAATGTGAAATAATTTGGACATGTCGAAAGGCACGAATGTCTGGAAATGATTATAATGGAGGGAGGTGTACAGGGGAAGCGGAGAAGAAAAGGAGCACAGTGTAGATGGATTCAAGATGTGGTAGATAACTTACATAGGACAGCAACAGAGCCCGGACATCCGGTTTATGATAGAAAGATTTCAGAAGATAAATGGGAGAATCCTTCTACACAGAATAAGCCACTGGATGTTGATGTGTAAAGATGTCAAATGGTTTACACCTACATCATAGGATAGAAGAGGCAAGGCTAAACATAACCAGTGTGTAGCTGTATGGTCAGGATAGAAAAGATGACACAAACCAGATCAATTCACTCTGTACATAGAAGAGAAAAGGCTAAACACGACTGACACCTCACCATTCTAGGAGAGAAAAGAGACTAAACATATCGACAAGACATCTCACTGCTTTAGGACAGAAAAGAGACAACATAACTTCAAGACACCTAACCACCGAGGACAGAAAATAGACTAAACATAACTATGAGAAATCTGACCTCATCCTATATAAATATTATCATGTGGGTTGGTATACCACGATCACACATACTATATAAATATTATCATGTGGATTGGTATACCACGATCACACATACTATATAAATATTCTCTTCTGGGTTGGTATACCACGATCACACATACTATATAAATATTCTCTTGTGGGTTGGTTTACCACGATCACACATACCATATAAATATTCTCTTGTGGGTTGGTTTACCACGATTACACATACCATATAAATATTCTCTAGTAGGTTTTTTAACCACGATAGCACATACCATATAAATATTCTCTTGTGGGTTTTCTGACCACGATCACACATACCATATAAATATTCTCTTGTGGTTTTTTTTTTACCACAATCAAACATACCATATAAATATTCTCTTGTGGGTTGGTTTTGTCCTTCATCTAAATAGGTGGGTCACATTTGGGGATACATTATCTCTCGGCACTATATAGTTCATATGCACACAGGTCTTGCATGGTTTTTGCCCACCATTATCTAAGAAGCCTATGCATCTGATACACTCTCCCTGGGTCCAAGCCAGGACATCATGTTTATGATAGGGATAAACCTCCTTCTTCTCTTCTGGCCTAGAGAGACAACAGTGGAAGATAAACTCTATGGACCGCTGAATGAACTAAAAAAGACTGTTAGATTCATACAAGAGACAACATTGCAGTTATAAACATAATTTAGGCGAACGAAAGAAGAAGAATGATAGGGATATTTCAAAATTTTCAGTTCACTAAACATGGCTTATTGTCTACAAATTCAAGCAGTCAATACCATGAACTGAACCAGGTTTGGACAGGTGAGGGAGCGAATAACATAACTGTAAGCCGCCCTCATTTAAGATAGCTTCATATCCCAGAATAGCAGAGGGAAGACTAATCAATCCCAGAATAGTAGAGGCAAAACTAATCAATCCCAGAATAGTAGAGGCAAGACTAATCAATCCCAGAATAGTAGAGGGAAAACTTCATCAATCCCAGGATAGAAAAGGGAAGACTAATCTAGATAAATGAAAGAAGACTAATCAATTTGTTGATAGACAAGGAAAGACTTATCAATTCCAAGATGGAAGAGTGGATATTAATCAATCTCAGGATAAAATAAAAGGCAAATTCAATCTCATGTGAGAACTTGGAAGGCTGATCAATTATTGAATAGAATAGGGAAGACTTTTCAAAATCATAAATCACCTCTATATCACGTGGGGACAAAAAGTACACAACAGTAACTTACACGAATGCAGATATTCTTTGTATATTTTCAGTTATAACAGTAACTTACACGAATTATAACTGAAAATATACAAAGAATATCTGCAGCTCAGGGTTAATAGTTGAGGAAAATAGCAGTACATTTATCTACATATTAGACTTAAATCGGACAGAACAAGAGTAAGCCTGCCTGTGTGTTACATGGCCCCAAAAAGAAGGTAAAGAATAGTAAATCAGTAGACTTCCTATCCGTGTCATAAAAGATGCTAAATAGAGGTTATCTACCTCACAGCATAGAAAAACCAAATTTAGCCAACATCCATCCAATATGACTGGCCTGCTGAGGGCCTGACATGCCTGGTTGTAGGCCTTTACTCCGGACGATGTCTTAAAGGCATAAATAGAAGAATAGTAGGCCTCTTCGACCATACAGAAGATTACGAGTAATGGAAAAATATTTGAGTAGATAATATTCTTTGTAGGGGGAGATAACTCTAATGGCGTTTTTGCTTTGAGGATTGCAAAGTTAGTTGAATGATTCAGTAATGAATGTACTGTCTGCTTTACCGCAGACATGAAAGTACTGTCTGATTTACTGTAGTCATGAATGTACTGTCTGCTGTACTGCAGACATAAATGTACTGTCTGCTGTACTGAGTATCATGTGGACCAAGCAAGTGAGCTTTCATGTTATCCCTGTATGCAACTAAATATGCATTTTCTAAATAGTGACGAGGTTTTGCATGTAATTCTGTGTATACTTCATAAACTTGATTTGATCTGTTCTTGTGCCAATATATACTGTTTTGTTAACTTAACATTGAGTTTCAGTTTTATTGTTAGACAAACAGAGTTGAGGTTTGGTCTGAAAATGCAGGCGGAAAACATGAAAAAAAAAAGGGGGGGGGGGGGGGGGTGTTGGTCAGTTCATATGGCACACGGCCACCCACAATTAACAGAAGGTGTTGCTGCAACAAACTGTCTTCAGCAGACAGGAATTTAATGTCCTTTTTGTACTCCTTCATTTTTTTGGTGGTTGACTTATAAAGATTTTATGTTAGTTGCATATCCTTTACAGTATGTTTCAGTAAACCCCAGATGTTTTTTGGGGTGTTGTTTCAGATTGTGATTTCTTGGCAAGTTTACGTTCAGTAGTTTGCCTTTAGATTCTAAATGACTGGCTCTCATACCATTGTTGTTTCCAAATCGCCTGTTGCTGTGTTTTGAATGGTATGGGATTGTTGTCAGGATCTTATATTTGGCTCGTTCGCTAACACGGGTGAGACAGTACAAGTATAACGTGATTCGACGAAAGACACAACGACATAACGTTCTATGGATTTATTGCCACATTAAATACAGAACGATAACTACAACAATCTACAATATATAACTCACAACCACAATACAGCTCTCAGGTCTGACGCTCAAGATATCAGTCGTTCGGCTCTCACACACAGAGATCCATACAAACGCCTTGCTTTCATCACACATGTCCTTCCAGTCTGAAGTCCCAGCTCGGTCTGAGCCCAGCACGCAAACTGCCCACTGCCTCGCGTGGTGTCACGTGGCCTGCGTGCGTCTGTCGTCCGCCTGACCGCTGGTCGCGTGTCAGGTAACAATCTTGCCAGCCGACAACTCTTGTCCGCCGGGTGTCGTAACGATGTTGCTGCATAGCTATACATGTTAGGCTCTGACATTCTCCCCGGGTACCTTAATGAAAGATGCCGTCTTTCATTCATGATGTATGTATATACTGGGGTAGTGTTAACTTTATGTCAGAGACTACCCTTTCCCAGTGTTATGCATGAAAATACATATATGGCATAGAAATATATACAAAAAATGTAAGTTGCATTGAAATGACAAATGAAGTACAACTTTTAACACAAATCAGGTTTCATCCGCCCTGATGCCTGGTTACCTTCATTGCAATATTACCCAGTCAGATCAGTAGTACCAGCTTCACGCATCTACCTCGCAGCAATTTGAAAAAAACGTAATAATATGGTTGTTTTGCAACAGCCATCTAGCCAGACTGAAATACGACTTTGTTTGAGTCGTATTAAACAATCAAACTCTGACCTCATTTGGCCAGGAGCTTTTATGTTGGTTTGCAATGTTGCAGCTCTATGTCATGCTTGGTGGAAGCCTACCCGCTGTATTAGCCGTTTGAGCAACAAAATGTCTATTTATACAATACAAATTAATGAATATGTTTCAAATTATGGCCCTTGGTGTAATTCATAAATGCAAGGGAAGTAATTTTGACATTCAAGAAATTTAATAAATTACAATAATTATTTAATTTCTTAGCGTCATTGCTTGACGTTTCTTCATATTAACGAGAAAAAATCGGTAATATGAATACATTAATCAAGATATGATTCTAAGATTACACTTATCAAAATAAATAAGTACCCAATTGGTGTATTATATTCTATAGATTCAAAATGATATTACAATCGTCATAAATTTTTGAATATTTGTATATCGTCTGCTAATTTTGTTATACTTTTTAAATTACACCGGAAATACAAACGAAACGCAAAATTTTGTTGATGTTACACTGTCTGAACACAAATGATCCGGTTTTATTTCGGAACGAATAGTAAAATGTTCTCACAGTTCGTGTCTGATGTTATAGTATCACAACGGATTATGATGGAATGTTCTTATTTCCGATGTGTTCACAACTTCTGGATAATGATCGACTGTTCTTATTTCTGATGTTCAAATGTCGAACATTTCGGATTAAATTTGATGCAGAGGTGGTGAAGAAGTCACTGTTCAGTTCACATTTGCACACGTCGATAAAATATCACGGTGAAGAAATTCACGCACAGCTGTCACTGTTAAATGTTAAAGTTCGCTTCTGGTAAGTGGTTAAGCGTCTGTGACAGTGTTCTTGTTGTTTATATTTACAATTAATAATGTTCTCTTTCTAACACACACTACACAATTATACTACACTCATTACATGACTTAATTAAAATAAGTATATTAATATTATACATGTCGGTTTCTAACCGTATCACAATTTCAATTATAGACCTTACACAGTAGGTGAATAGCAACAAAATTCACTTATTGGTGGCTGTGTTGGTCTGAGTGTAATAATACACAGTGCACTCAGACATTGCTTACTGGGTCGGTCGGACAACGGGACAAAAGATCGGCAATTGTATTGCTTCTGCCGGGAATGTGACGAACTTCGAAACTGAAATTCTGAAGCTTCAAGGACCATCGAGCAATCATATTATTGGATGGTACTCCGGCATTTATATACCGTAATGGACTGTTGTCAGTTTCAATGATAAAGTGACGTCCTAGAAGGTATTTGGATAGCTTCGTCACACTTTCTACTAAGGCCAGTGCCTCTAATTGCGGAATGGACCATGCACGCTCTCGAGGCCTTAGTTTTCTTGATATGAAACAAATAGGATGCAGGATGTTGTCGTATTCCTGCAACAGGACTGCCCCAATCGCAACGGAGCTAGCATCTGTTCTCAATCTGAAAGGTAAATGGATGTTGGGCAATTTAAGAATGAGATTATTCGAATTCTTATCAGAAAAGTATGCCAAAACTTTATGAAATGCATTTTGTAGGCATTCATCGTGTACAACTTTTTCAGGCTTATCCTTGGTTAGTAAGTTAGAAAAAACCTCGGTGAGTTCCGAAAAATCAGGAATAAAGTTCCTGTAATAGTTGATAAGTCCCAGCAGACTGCGGACTTGTTTCTTATTTGTTGGAAGTGACAGTTTTAGAATTTTGGAGACAATTTTGTTGTCTGTCTTGACAAAGCCATTGGATATTCTGTACCCCAAAAATGATATCTCTTGGTAAGCCATGCTCACCTTTGAAGGCTTCACTGTCAGTCCGTGCTGTCTGATACGTTCTAGTGTCTGTTCTAGTGTCTTTATATGTTCCGTCATTGTCTCTGTATGGACACAGATGTCGTCGATATAGCAAATTATATTAGGAATGTAGATAGGAGGAGTCGTACAGCAGACAAGACAACTCTGGAGTTACTGGGTCTAAGGATATAAAGTGGGTTATGGTTAAAATTTTCCGAAATGTGGGAATATTCACATTTCATGTTGAAATCATTTTTAGTGCTATCTCCAAACCTGCACTCGTACATGTGTGTATACATTCAATAGTTCAAACAATAATAATACCACATGTATAGTTTTGAAATATAATCGTGCATGTTTGTATGATCTTCTGCAATTTGTATATATTTTCCAAAATATGTAGGGTAATTTGTTGCTGATTTTTGTCAGTAATTTCACCGACTGATGCTTTACATTGTTCAGCATAGGTATGTGTTTGAGTTGATTTAACATAGAGATTATGAGTGGCAATAACAAAATTTGGTTCAACAATAATGATGTAAGTAACAAAGTCTGCTGGTTTGTCGTGAGTACTATCATCTGTGTTGTGTCATGATAATGTGGACATGCAATTGTCTGTGCAGACATATGTTTTGTATTTACAATGAGTAGTGCAAGTATAACCATCCACAGTGTGCACTTGGTTATGTGTGTTGTTAACAGGGAGTACAGGAGGTATAGTATATAACATGATGATTTGTGATCTTTCCTCGCTGTTGTGAACTGTTTGTTTTCTGCACCTTTTTCTATGTGCTGATACACACCAGTTTCTGTTTCTTCTTGTTGTAAGATGGTATGGTGTGGTACTTTGGTGTGTTCATCATGTTGTTGTATGATGAGTGGTGTAGTTAAGGCAGTACTTGTTGTTGTGTTAACTTTTTCCTGTGTGTGATTTTTGGACTCTGTGTAGTCTGTCACATTTAATACATTTCCAATCAATAAATCACAACATGGATTGTCTAATAAAGCACAAGTTACTCTGCCTGATAAGAAAGGTGATTTTATATTGGCCCATGCCATGGGATA
Source organism: Cepaea nemoralis (assembly GCA_014155875.1). Classification (NCBI taxonomy): domain Eukaryota; kingdom Metazoa; phylum Mollusca; class Gastropoda; order Stylommatophora; family Helicidae; genus Cepaea; species Cepaea nemoralis. The sequence goes on along the minus strand of JACEFZ010023237.1, from coordinate 58,123 downwards.
TTTTTCTAATGTCCCTGAAACAGTTCTGCAATAGATGTACTCATCTAGGTAGTCTTTAGGATCAGCTAGGGTCTTTCGAAGACCAATAAGACAAGACCCTGTGTCGCGTACACATGTGCATACTGTGTCATTGATGTAACCTTCATGGAATGTTAGTTTTCCTAACGACAGTCTTGAGGTTTTGTTAATTTCCTCACCTTCTTGTTGAGTATTGACCTCTTTACATAAGGAATGAGGTTGAGTGATGTTAACAACATTATTACAATATGGTACAAAGTCTGCTGGGTAAAACTCAGTTTGTTCTGACTTTGCAGTGTTTGGTCTTGTCTTCGTCTCTGTGATGTTCTTTGCTGAACTGCGTTTTGTGTCTATTACCAAGTTAGCTTCCTCATTGGTAATAGGGACGGTGTGCCCGCATGTTAAGATACCATTTTCAAAGAAGGTATTACAGACAGTGCATTTGTTGGCACTAAATACGTCACACGCCTGTGCTGCATGTACAGGATGTTTTTCTGGATTTTCGTCTTCTGACGCTGAGCTATCGAACAAGGCGGCATTGGCTTTGTTGGTCATATGCCTGCCTCTACAATCCATGCGATGGTGACCGTAAGCCTTGCAGAGAAAACATTTACGTAAACTTTTGAACGATCTACGTTCTCTGTCTTGTCTGTTTACCATATTTTGCAAGTATGTTTGGTACCCTGGGTTTTTATCGCACATCTCGTTCACATAGTGAGACATTTTACAGTGAATACAATGTCTAAATTTTTCAGAGGTAGGCCTGTTTGGTTTTTGCCTACTATAGTTTTTATCATAGTTGGCTGCTGCTACCCAGTTACTGTCAGTAGCTTCAGTGGCAAAACACTGTTTATTTGCCGTATAATAGGCCGACCCACGTCTTTCCATTTCTTCCACACTTGTGCATTCATTCTCCTGTAAGAACTTAGAAAAAGATGATGGGATAGAAGAAATGACTTTATCTCGAATGATGAGATCTTCTAATCTATCATAATTTTTGTTAATTTTGGCTGCTGAAGTCCATTTGCTGAAAACATCTCGGACTAAACAGAGGTAGTCAGAGAACGTTTGAGTTGATTTTGGACTCAATGTACTGAATTGTTCTCTGTAACCTGATTCGTCTAACATGAAATGTGCCATTATCTTAGATTTAATGTAATGGTACTCTTTTCTGAGGTCTTTGGGGATTGTTTCAATGACCTTAAGAGGTTCCCCAGATAGACTCCTCATGTATAGAATATTCCATTCCGAAAGTGGAACTTGGTAATGTTCCATTAAAGTCTCAAAATTTTGGGTAAAGGCTGCTATGCAGTCACCCGAGGTATAGTTACGTACGATATCTTGGTACTTCTTATACTGGTTTTCTTTTTCCAGTCTTTCAGATTTCTTTGACTCTTTATTCATTGCAGTCTCAGTGTCAAGTTGTTTCATTTTCAACTGTAATTCTAGTTCTTCTCTCTTACTCTGAGCTGCTATCTCTGCTTGCTTTAGAGCTGTTTCTGCCTCTATTTGCTTGGCAGCTTTTTCAATCTCTGCCTGTTTCAAAGCTGTTTCTGCCTCTGCTTGCTTGGCAGCCTTTTCAATCTCTGCCTGTTTTAGAGCTCGTTCTGCTGCCCTTTCATCGCGTTCAGCAGCTTTTTCCTGAACAAGTAGGTATTCTGCGTATTTATTCTCACTCCACTTTGTTAACTCATCACCTTGTAACTTTAATTTTAAGCCCATATCAATGAAATCAAACAATGACGACATGATGGAGAAAATACGTCAATGAAAATCAATCACACAAAATATGTTGTAAATGGTTAGTAGAAAAACAATTTACAATTAATTTTACTATACGATGCGTGCCCACTAATGCATACGTAAAGTTAAAGTAAAGAAAAAAAAATATACTCAAGTGCCCTTGGATACGGTGACGAATGGTAGGACAATCGGGTAGGAAAACTGTAGGGTCGATACTTTGGAACCACTAATGACCGCTACGGCAAGGTTACGGATGGTACGAAAAACCTGCTTGTTTTGGAGAGAAATAAGTTAGCGTCTATTTGTTGGTGTGTGCCTGCAAGTCACTAAGTGTTGATTAGGTTTGGATGGCGTCGAGTATAATTGTATGTCGTAAATTTGTCGTCAACAGTGTTTCTCTCAACAGAAGTTACTCTTTCCAAAACTCTTTGCGTTCCACAAACTCAATACACAAAGACAATCTATCTGTATTTGAACACTCAATAACATTGATGACACATCACTTACATCAAGATGACATCAAGTAAGGACATAGACATCAAGTTTACAAGATGGCGACAAGGTCAAAATGGCGACAAAATCACAATGTCGACAAGGTCAAACGTTGACAAGTTTCACAAATCACAAAAAATGTTTTACACGTTTACAGGATCAAACAATATGTACTGCACATTTACTAATGATTCGAAGCATATTTAAATAATGTAGTAATGGATCACACTGAGACTTTTACGATCACATTTACATATCTATAACCTTGACAAATTTTACAAGTACAAGAATTATAGTTTTAGATAACAAAGACGAGCAACACACGTCTACATATATTAGGTTCTTAAACAAGGACGAGCAACCCACGTCCACACGTGTCAGGATCTTATATTTGGCTCGTTCGCTAACACGGGTGAGACAGTACAAGTATAACGTGATTCGACGAAAGACACAACGACATAACGTTCTATGGATTTATTGCCACATTAAATACAGAACGATAACTACAACAATCTACAATATATAACTCACAACCACAATACAGCTCTCAGGTCTGACGCTCAAGATATCAGTCGTTCGGCTCTCACACACAGAGATCCATACAAACGCCTTGCTTTCATCACACATGTCCTTCCAGTCTGAAGTCCCAGCTCGGTCTGAGCCCAGCACGCAAACTGCCCACTGCCTCGCGTGGTGTCACGTGGCCTGCGTGCGTCTGTCGTCCGCCTGACCGCTGGTCGCGTGTCAGGTAACAATCTTGCCAGCCGACAACTCTTGTCCGCCGGGTGTCGTAACGATGTTGCTGCATAGCTATACATGTTAGGCTCTGACAATTGTGAATAACTTGTAACCCCTTTGCCACAGTGCAATTAGAATTGTGAGTAAGCTACATAAATGTGGTTTTATGGAAGAATGATTTGAATACTGTGGACAGATACAAAACATCAAGAAGATACTTTGAAAGAAGTGAACTTACAAAAACTGGTTACTTGCATCAGGAGAAGACAGTCCACATTCTATAGCCATAACGAGAAAGAGAAAACTGAAATTTGTCAGGACAGTGGGAAAACTGAAAAGGAAGAGAGTCAAGAGGATACCAAGAGAAGTTGAGTCAAGAGCGAATGAACAAATTTTATTTACAAAGGATCACAAATTCGGCATGCAGACCCATCTTACATTCGGCCCTTCCAATCACTCATCTTTCGTACATCAATTAACTATTGTGCATGTTAAATTCACGTAGGGGAAAAAGCATTGTCAGATGAATGTTGTGAACATAAACACAGCATATTACCATGTTATGAAGAACATGTTGTTAAGAATTGACATTCAGAGCTCTCAGAACATTCCCATATGTGCTACCTCCTCATATTCAACAACCAGCAAAGAGTTCCAATACTAATAGTGCCATTTGCGGTCTGATTTTGTGTCAATCTGGCCTTTTGTTGGAGGACAGATTGTCAGTCAGATATTCTGGTCACTCGCTGACCAAGAGACAATTTTCTGGACAGTTTCGCATCATGGCATGGAGGAACAATAACCAGAAATTAGTGGCAGTACATGAGACAGTACATGAGATAGAAAGCTATGGACAGACATGATGACCAATACCACATCACATGAAAGGATAAGACTTGTTGCGGAAATATCCTCTAATATTTAAGATTGTGTTCTTGTCACTTTTAGCTTAATGAACCACATAACTAAGATACTCCATCCATCCATCATGTGCCATGCCTGTAAGCATGGGCGGTCATCTCACTCGATCACCAAAATCGTGGATCAGCTCCGTGTTTCTGTTTTGACTATGCCATCCAGGTATTTACTTCTCAGTCTTCCCCTTGGTCTCTTCCCTTTGATCTTGCCAGTTGTCACAAAGTTCTCCAATTCATTTCTTCTCATAACATGCCCAAAAAATGTAGACTGTCTACGCCTAATGTCTCTAATCAGTTTACGACCTTCATTTGTTTCTTGAAGGACTTGTTCATTGGTTTTTCTGTCTGTCCATGGTATTCTTTCCATTTTCCTCAGAAACCACATTTCCACAGCCATCAGATGTTTTTCAGCTTGTCTTCTCATTGTCCACGCTTCACATCAATACAAAAGTATAGGTTCTTTGTAGCACTTCAACACTCTTTTTCTCGTTTCAATTGATATATTTTTATTAGTCAGTATGTTTTCATCTTGCAAAAGGCTACCTTCGCAATGACAATTCTTGTTCTAATTTGTTCAAGGCATCTTTCTTCAGATGTTATGACTGTTCTGAGATAACTCTTCTTCTTCTTCTTCTTCTTCTTCTTCTTCTTCTTCTTCTTCTTCTTCTTCTTCTTCTTCTTCTTCTTCTTCTTCTTCTTCTTCTTCTTCTTCTTCTTCTTCTTCTGCTTCTTCTTCTTCTTCTTCTTCCATTTCGTTTGCTTGAAATATGTCTATAACTGCAAGGTTGTCTCTTGTATGAATCTAACAGTCTTTGTTAGTTCACTTAGCAGTATAACTGTACTGATTCTCTTGTTTAAGAATATGCCCATTTACGTATATATTCAATCAATCATGTGCCATGCCGGAAAGCGTGGACGGTCATGACTCGCCATTTCACTCGATCACCAGTGTCGTGGATCAGCTCAGTGTTCCTGTCTCGTCCATGCCATGTGGCCAAGCCATCCAGGTATTTTCCTCTCGGTCTTCCTCTTGGTCTGTTCCCTTCGATCTTGCCAGTTGTCACTAAGTTCTCCAATCCATTTCTTCTCATAACATGTCCAAAAAATTTTGACTGTCTACGTCTAATTTCTCTAATCAGTTTACGATGTTCATTTGTCTCCTGTAGTACTTGGCCATTGGTTTTTCTGTCTGTCCATGGTATTCTTTGCATTTTCCTCAGAAACCACATTTCTGCAGCCATCAGATGCTTTTCAGCTTGACTGCTCATTGTCCAAGTTTCACATCCATACAAAAGAGCAGGCTCTATGTATCACACTCTTTTTCTCATTTCAATTGACATCTTTTTATTGGTCAGAATGTTTTTCATCTTGCTAAAGGCTACTTTCGCCATGGCGATTCTTGTTCTAATCTCTTCAAGGCATCTCCAATCAGATGTTATGACTGTTCCAAGATAATTGTACCGATTCATTTGTTGAAGAATATTTCCATTTGCTTGTATATTACATTGTGGCACTTCTTCCTTCCTAGTGACGACCATAACCTGAGTCTTTTTACAATTTAATTCTAACACCAGTTGCTCACTGTGTACAACCACAGCGCCTACTAATTGTTGCAGGTCCTGTTCATTGTCTGCAATCAAGACTGTATGATCTGCATATCTAATGTTATTGATGTTTCGTCCTCCAATGCTGATTCCATTTATATCTACTTCATTTCTGAAAATATTTTCACTGTATAGGGAACAAAAGATCTGGAGACATCACACATCCCTGCCTAACACCTCTCTTAATAGGCTGATATTGATCTACTTCATTATCAATCCTTATTGCAGCTTGTTGTTTCTAATATGTTTTTTACAAGTCTAATGTCTTGTCCATCAATTTGTAGATCTTCCAGCATCCTTATCATGTCAATACTACTCAAGGTCATACAACAAAGAATTCAACATAAAATAGATGAAGTAGCTGAAGAACAATTTGGGTTCCACAAACACAGCAGCACCAGAGAAGCAATCATCTGTTTGAGGATGTTAATTGAAAAATATATAGAAGTTCAGAAAAGTATATATGTTTGTTTTATAGACTACAAGAAAGCTTTTGATAGAGTACAACATGAACGACTAATTACTTGCCTTCAAGATATAGGAGTAGACGGAAAGGACATCTGACTTATTAGTAACTTGCACTGGGAACAAGTGGCGTCTATTAGATGCGGTAATAACTATTCATCGCCTAAAGAGAGAAGAAAAAAAAAGAGGAGTACGTCAGGGATGCGTGCTATCCCCAAGCCTCTTCAACGTATACACGGAAAGCAATTTTAAACAAGTTGAACTGCGTGGACTTAACATCAATGGAAGAGTTATAAACAATCTTAGGCATGCTGACGATACCGTGTTACTAGCAGAAAGGGAGCAAGAGTCACAAGACCTAGTGGAACAAGTAAATAGGCATAGTGCAGAATGCGGCTTAGATATGAACATCCAAAAAACGAAAACTATGATAATTACCAGTGGAAAGGAAAGATCATCAATGAACATCACGGTAAACGGGAAGATACTAGAACAAGTAACAAGTTTCTCCCATCTTGGACAAATAATAACAGATGATGGCAGAAGTGAAATAGAAATCAAAAAGATAATAGAAATGGCCAAAAAAATGCTTTCAACGACATGAAATCAGTATTAACATCTAGAGAGATTAACAACGCATTAAAAATGAGAATTGTCAAATGCTACGTATATTCAACGCTACTGTATGACATAGAAGCTTGGACATTGAACAAGCAACTAGAAAGTCGCATAGAGGCCCTGGAGATGTAGATATACAGACGAATAGGTCGTATTTCATGGAAACAAAAACAATCAAATACAGAGGTTGTAGAAAGACTGGGAATGAAGAGAGAGAGAGTTGATGAAACAAATAAGGAGGAGGCAAGTGAAATATTTCGGCCACGTTAAAAGACATGACACTCTTATAAAAACCATACTTGAGGGCAAGCCAGCAAGAGGTAGACAACGATACAAGTGGGAAGATAACATCAAGAGATGGACGAACATCAGCCTGACAGAATGTATAGTCAGGGCGAGAGACAGACAGTGTTGGAGATCCATTGCAGCCAACCTTCATTGTGGCACCTGATTGATTGACCTTGTCAGGCTACCCACTGCCATTTTTGTTATGACAGTTCTTCGTTGTATTCTGGCTATAATGTGGGCAGATAACTTATTTTATACCAGTCAGTTGACCATACGGTGAACTCTTATCCTTGACATTACCAAACACACATTCACGCTTCTATACCCACCCACTCCCAGACATTCAAGTGATAACTGCTCCATGCCCAGACAGTAATAATAACACCTTCATCCCCAGACAGTAATAATAACACCACCATACCCAGACAGTAATAATAACACCTTCATACCCAGACAGTAATAATAACACCATCATACCCAGACAGTAATAATAACACCTTCAAACCAAGAAAACAGTATAACCGCATCATTCCCAGACAGTAATAATAACACCTTCATATCCAGACAGCTATAACCGCATCATTCACCAGACAGCAATAATAACTCTTTCTTACACAAGACAGCTATAACTTTAATCCCACCATTCCCAGACAGTAATACCTACATCACTCACGTTGGCAAAGACAAGGAATATATAACTTAACAAGAACTGTGTATTCGAACAAAATCCTCCACACATACACCTGGCCAATTGCCGAGCTTGTGGTTTATTGTCGGCTATTTCGAAATCTTTCCAGAGTGCAACTCTAGGCACTAACAGCCGTGCATGCTATGAATATCCTATGGTGATATGAAATTTATTTTCTAATTTTGACAGAGCAGCGTTCATTAAAGCCTACTCAACCTGTATGTCTTACGTATGCAAATGCTATAAACATGCCATAATATGTATTGGACTTATGGTGCTAGACTCATATATTTTAGACCAATTAGTACTCGGTGGGTCATGTGGTCAGTACCATGTAAACTGACTTTACTTCTCGAGGCATTTCACGGCACCTATTTTAGGCAGCGTTTACTGGGAGTGCAGTTTCATTTTAAATATTTGTCCTGCTGTGGATTTGGACCCATCACTGGCAGACGAGGGTCAGTACGCAACCGCGGCCACCCTGTGTACATATGTGCACACAAGATTTCTGATGTGTCGCTCTTATTCAAACATGCTGTTACTTCTTCTTCTTCTTCTTCTTCTTCTTCTTCTTCTTCTTCTTCTTCTTCTTCTTCTTCTTCTTCTTCTTCTTCTTCTTCTTCTTCTTCTTCTTCTTCTTCTTCTTCTTCTTCTTCTTCTTCTTCTTCTTCTTCTTCTTCCTCCTTTTCTCTTCGTCTTCTTCTTCTTAGTCTTCATCATCATCATGATCATCTTTGTCACCTTCTTCTTCTCCAAACTTTTTTTCTTCTTCCTACTCTTTTTCATCATCTTCGTCACCTTTTTCTTCTTCCTCCTACCAACTTACAAAAAGCATTAGAAAGAGCGCAGAAGAGATCATTACATCTCCCCCACAGCACCACTGAGATAAATGGAGGAAGAGAAGAGTATACATAACATCATATTTATATAATCTACAGTGGCATATCAGATAAAAAGCACCATTTCTCGGAAACGGAAATACTTCAGCCATGTTAAGGTTACAGTGGCTGGAGAGAAGCAGTGATGGAGGGCGTGGTTGTTGGAGGCAGAGGCAGGGGTATACCAGCACGACGATGGACACAGGATATTGGGCATGAGTCGGAAGAACTGGCAGGAGATCGAGAGCCTTGTTGGCAGTACCGTGCGGGAGATGTTCTCAGTATGATTAAGTCTTCGAAATGCCGACCCTTTACATGTTTTTTTTTTGTTTCTTTAAAAATGCCGCCCCCTTATGAAGCCGCCTGATGTGGCCATCTCTCTGTATCATAGCACGGCAAGGCCCTGCTTGTTGGTGTGTCGTGACTGAGCAACGATCCGCCAGATGGTGATGATGATGATGATGGTGATGATGATGACGATGGCAGTGGCATGGCTAAGTTCTGACATTAGGGTAGCGAGCATATACAGTGGCGTCCATTATGACTTTTATAACGCAATTGAACTAGATACTACTTTTCAAAATTAGGTCGCTGGGGAGAAGTCTATGCCCCAGAACGCCATTCTACCCCCCCCCCCCCCCCCCCCCTTTAAAAAAAAACAACCTACAGCGCCACTGATCCGATGTGAATTCTGGAATTCACAAGCACTGGAGAGTTTTTGCACAGCGCCGAGTGTGATTTGAATAAGGGTGTCAGATTTCTATGTATAGTTTCACACTGTGGTGATTATGGTCTTTGAAAGTTGCCGATCCTAGAACATGAAAGTCGCCCACACGGGTCATTGCTCGTGCCAAAATGGTCCGCTAATTTCAGAACACACATTATAAATACGCCGTGTCTTTGGTGGCTCGATGGCTCAAAACTGGTCTTAGAAGTAACATGTCGAGTAGAAAACTGGAAGAGAGGCTCAAAACTGGCCTTAGGAGGAACACGTCGAGTAGAAACTGGAAGAGAAACTGTGGCACATACGAGAATAAGGTGGAAGAGAAATTGTGGCGTACAGGAGAATAAAGTGGAGGATAAATTGTGGCGTACAGGAGAATAAAGTGGAGGAGAAATTGTGGGGTACAGGAGAATAAAATGGAAGGGAAAACTACTGTATATAAGCTCATGGAGGATTCGAGAAGTTGCTAGAGACGATTAATGATCCCATGGCACTGAATCAGTAAACTTGATTTCACATTACCCTTCGTTGGGGACTTACCGGAGTATTTCACATTGATCAAACCTGCTCCGTGGAGAAAGTGTTACGGACTCAATTGGTAATCCCGCATACCGCGTTTTGAAACACAACTGTGAGCAGTTTGGCAGCAGATCACATTGCGTTGGTTTTCATACAATGATATGAGAGTTGGTCGTTCAGAAAACAATGGCGAACATAAACCTGCCAAGAAATCACAGCCAAAAATACTAGGGTTGACAACGATGCCGGGTGTTTCACATGCTAGCATGTGGAAGGAGGTGCCTCAATTCTTAGATGGTTAATACCATTACCTCGCCACCCAATGCCTCTTATATGAGCGGTAACTTGAGGCTCTATATGCCATTAAACATGAGAACATTTTTGCAGAGATTCCCGGGGCTATTCGCTGGAGCCACGAATTGCAAGTTTCTTGCGACGCTTTCGACAAGCAACCATATGGAAAGAGACCGAGCCTTATGAGATATATCCCGGTACAATAAAGTAGGGTATCTTGCCTTATAAACCCTATTAAACATGGGGAGGTGGCTGAAATTGTCGATCTTGAGCCAGATGTTTGATGAGAACTGTTCGTGTAGTTTTGCCATACCTTCGACAGAATCCGTTCAACTGATTCGCTGACCGCTTCCGGCATTATTCCGGAACCTTCTTGGGTTGTATGCCCAACGCGGTAGCTTCATTGTCGTAAATAAATGTTGCATGTTCATGGCAGAACGTTGCCATGAACCCCCAGTAGATGTTCTAGGCTGCTTTACTTTCTGTAGTTTATTATTGTTGTTTGAACGAGAATTCAACGTTTAATTCCAACTTAATGCAGGTGTAGGCATTGAACTCCCTACATCAGCATTAGCGCATCCGACATTTAATTTAAGAGCGAACGTTCTTATCTTTTCAGCCACATCATTCACGTAAAATATTTGAAATACTTTACTCGTTGTCTCCCTATACATTCATTGCAGTAAACAACATTAATGTAATTAACTATAAAACAAATATTCTTCTTCTTCACCACTCTTCCAAACAAAGACAAGCGAAAGAGAACCAGCTGAAATGGCTTCTGGAAATGTGGCATACAAATGTGTATCTTCAAGTGAACTGCATTCTTGGTCAGCTTGTCACATTCTAATGATGAAATGCATCCTTGATCAACCTATCATATTTTAATGATAGATTGCTTCCTTGGTCAACTTGTCACATTCTAATGATGAATTTCATCCTTGATCAACCTATCATATGCTAATGATAGATTGCTTCCTTGGGCAACCTGTCACATTTTAAGAATGAATTGCATCCTTGGTCTACTTGTCACGCATCATATTCTTGCATCTCGTCGGCCAGTTCATCGGGCGGACGTAATTCCACCTGAAAGTTGCTCCCCGCTCCGTCTGCCTGAAGTTTCTTGGAGTAAATGTTGAACGCAGCGCCCAGTGACAACGCCATTTTGCGGCAGCTGTGAGGAGAATCGCACATGAAGGCGTGGCAGGTAGCCGACCGAGACTGCCAGGACAAAGCCCTGATGATTATACAGGTGAAAATCTTCCAGTACTTCAGGTCTTGTACCCCGTAGGAGATGAAACTGATGGGGATAACCCCCAGTGGAGCCGTGCACTTCACCTTGCTGCTCCGGTGTTCTCGAAGATCAAGGCCCTTTGGCGATATGATGACGTATATTAAGGGGAGGTTAAGCTGAAATGTAAATAAGAACCGGTTATCTAACCTCGTAGACAAAGGCATATACGAAAACATAAATGATGTCCTATTCAGTCACGTTATTTCATTGCCAGACTAAAAGTTGGTTTCGACCAAACATGGTACAAAATCAAATAAACAAGTATTATAATGTCAATTTCTGGTCACAGAGCATTAAAACTGTAGAATATACACGAAACTGAACAAGTAACACGATGACCAAATTATGGCGATATATCGTCCTTCTGTACTAATGAGATTTCACATAAGGCGAGATATTATCCTTTGACATTAAATCAGTTTAATAAAAATGTTTATGCAGCGTTTCGATAGGATATTTGCATCAGGGATGCTACACAATTTACACAGTTTATGGTGTATTCAAAGGCAGACTGTACAAGAATGTGTGGGACAGAAATGGAATAAGCCTGCAAACAAAGCTGAAAGTCTGCATTCGTATTATCCACACTGCTATACGCTTGTGAAACCTGGATTGTTTACCAGCGACACTTCCACACAATCTGCCTTAGGAAGCTATTGAAGATTAAATGGCAAGATCAGATCGCAGTCACTGAAGTCCTAGAACGAGTGTCCATGCCCAGTATCCACACTCTACTAATGAAGAATCAGCTTCGCTGGGCTGGTGACTTAACTCGCATGCCAGATCACAGGCTCCTTAAACGATTTTTTTTTTTTTTACGGCGAGCTGCAGTATGGTAAACTCCCCCAAGGCGGTCAGGGGAAACGCTTTAAAGTCACTTTGAAGATCTCACTAAAAGCTTTTGGAATTCATTTCGATACTTGGGAGACTGCTGCCAAGGCCGAAATTCGTGGCGTATATCATAAAGCAAGGGTGTAATCACTTGTAAAGCAATCAGGACTTCAAGAGCTGTGGAAAAAAAAGACTGGACAGAAAAACCACTGCAAGAGATCCTCCTACCGGAACGTCAAGCATCTTTGTCCATATTGTCAAAGAACATTTCGAGCCAAAATCGGCCTTACCAGACATCTTGAAACTCAAGGCTGCAAACTTTCAACCCCCCACTGGATGAAATGAATGGTCATCATCATTCGTGATGGACAAACACCAGTGTATTCAGTTTAAAGCAAGCCAGACAGACAGACATGCAGGTGGATGAAGATGAATACACAGATGCACAGAGAACGCACAGATAGTATAGGTGGGTGAATGCATGGATGCATCTCGGGGAGATAGACAGACTGAAAGACAGACAGGCAGACAGACGGATATGTTTCAGTGGGTAAATTGGATAGATGGATAGACAGAAAAACAGCAGCAGGTGTCTGAGCCACCACATAATATCAACCGTAATAACATAAGTTCATAATCTATAGAAATATCAGAAGAATATAGACAACAAAAGAGAACAATGTTGTAGTGTAGAGGTGATAGGTTCGGATTTGTCACGATTTATATTGTCTAGTGGAGGCCAGCACGACAGAATAGATAAGACCGCTCGATCTTAAACTTTCGGTGTGCTGATTCCGAGGTAGCGGGTTCAACCCCATACACGGGTCAGTTGGTAAAATGTTGACTTCTCGTCCTTGATTTGAGGACATAATTTACAAGTACCTCAGAAGTCGGAGTGGTTTCGCTTGATGGCGAAGGACGCTGGTAATAGGGAAAGCTAATCCACAAACAAAAATCATCCCAGTACACTAGAAGAAGTAGCATGTGTATGGACTACAGCTTGATGTCAAAGCGAGCGAACGTTAAAAAAAACATAATATATTGTTTACGTGTTTCCTCTGAACTCAACTTATTTCCTTTTACTTCTGTAAATACCGAAACAATATCTTTTCAAAGTATTTCTCATTAACGGATTCAGTGGCAAACCAAAAGTAGTTCTGGATCAAACATGGGTGCAATCAAATGAAACAAGTATTACAAGTAAATATCCGTTCACTGGACCGCTGATTTGCGGAAAATACCACGAAACAAAGCAAATCACACGATGACCCCTTTTTTCCCCCATATCCTTTATACAGGACATCGCTGTCAACATCAGAATTTTACAGCTCTTTTTGATGTCTTGGCACGTTTACGTTCAGTAGTTTACCATTGCTTTCTGAACGACCGGCTCCCATACCAATTCGTTTAAATCCAGCGCAACGCGGTCTGCTGCCAACTCGTTCGCAGCTGTATTTCGAACGCGGGTAAGCGGAATTATTAACTGCATCCGTAACGCCATAGCCACGGAGCCGGTACGATGACCCTAGTGTGGCGATATATCGTCCGTCTGTCAAAATGCAAGGTCACATTTGACGATATATTATCCCTCGACACTGAATCAGTTAAATAAAGTAGGATGGACAGAACGAAAAAGGTGAGATGCTGTACCTCTTCTTTGGCATCAAGTTTGGCCCTGATCTGTTGAACCATCTCATCAACCGGCTTCCTGACGTGGTGCAGACCGCTGGCACCGGTCACGTCTCTATGCCCCAGGTACTTCACAACAAACACCTGAGGTAGCCGGTCAACTGTCACCACCGCAAACTCAGACCTGTGGAAGATTCCAGATGTGAACACAACACCACTACCGAATAGTTAAGCTGTAGGTAAAGGTATAGTGCTAGAGGCGGTCATCGAATCAGTTGAGCGGATTCTGTCAAAGGTATACCGAAACCACACAAACATAGTTCTACAGTTCGACCAAGATTGACAATTTTAACTCGCTCCCATGTCTAATAGATTAAGTTCCACAGACAAAGTAGGATTGGATGAAATAAAATTGGATGGCGGAAAATGGGAAGAATGGGTGTGACGCAGTTATGACTTAAAACCTGTTAATATGGTAGCAGACATGTTGTATTGTACCAGGCGTTTGTAGTCTCACTACACTTTGTATACAGTACAAATTTGAAAAATGAAGTACATAAAGTTATCCCCCCCCCCCCCCCCCCCCCCCCCCCCAAAAAAAAAAAATGTGCTAAAGAAGTAATTAAATTAGTTACAATAGTTACTGCTATTGTCTAACGCTGTTTGGGGAAGCTGTGAAGTACCAATGAAGTGTTCATTAAAACAGATGTTGGGGATGTCCACCACGAGCTTCAAGACATGACTGTACACGTCTCTTCAAATTGTGAAATAACTTCTGGAACGTGTCTCTTGTTATTTCGAAACACTTGTTCAACAACAACAACAACAACAACAACAACAACAACAACAACAACAACAACAACAACAACAACAACAACAACAACAACACAAATTCTTTCTTCCATTGATAACATCATTCTGTTTGAAGTGCAAAGAATTCTCCAGCAGACGACAGCCATTAGCCGGATATTGCTTCACGGTTGACTGTGGAGCACATTTTTTGATGACGTCATGTTCTTTATTTTTCAAATTTATTCAACATGCAAAGAGTCGTGAGACTTTGCAAACACCCGGTTATATCAAATTAAAGGAGGCTGTTAAGAGGCTACTGTATATAACCCCATGGTTGATACGGGATATCGCTTACTACGATTAATCATCCCATGCCACTGAATCATTTAACAGCATGCAGGGCCACAAGTTACCGTTCATACAGAAGGCATTGAATGGCGCGGTAGAGGTATTGCTGTCACTGTCTTGGCCTTCAGTGTTTCTGGCAGGTTGGTACAGAAGACAGTAAATGGTGCGCTAGTGGTGTTGCTGTCTTAGCTTTCAGTGTTCCCGAGAGTTGGCGCATAATTTGGCCAGTACATCAGTAGCAGTTTGTGGAGCTCATGGAGAGAGCTAAAGGTCAGAGATTTAAAAAGGGTGGAAAAGGCGCTCGAGAGGATAAAAACTGAGAAAAATGGTTGATAAAGTAGTAGTAGTGTCTGCTGGAATAAACAAAGTAAACGAAATAAAGAGGAAAAAGACACGCACAGACACACCCACACCGAGAAGGGAAGAGATAGAAAACAAGAGAGGCAGAAAGTGTGAGACGAGAGAGAGAGAGAGAGAGAGAGAGAGAGAGAGAGAGAGAGAGAGAGAGGGGTGGGGGAGAGAGAGGAGATTGAG
The DNA here is from genome assembly GCA_014155875.1 of Cepaea nemoralis. Lineage (NCBI taxonomy): Eukaryota > Metazoa > Mollusca > Gastropoda > Stylommatophora > Helicidae > Cepaea > Cepaea nemoralis. The sequence continues at coordinate 42,709 of JACEFZ010023237.1, read as the reverse complement.
ACAAGAGAGAGAGAGATAGAGAGAGAGGGGGGAGAGAGAGGAGATTGAGACAAGAGAGAGAGAGAGAGACAGAGAGAGACAGAGAGAGACAGAGAGAGACAAAAGAGGCAGGCAGAGATACAAGTTAGAGAGACAGTGAGTGACAGAGTGAGAGAGACACTCAGAGAGATAGAGAGAGAGAGGGGGGGGGGAGAAAGAGAGAGAGAGAGACAACGAGAGACAAGAGAGAGGGAGGCAGAGTTAGTATTCTATGAAAGACATCGAGAAGTTACAACTGAAAAGAAGAAGAAGAAGAAGAAGAAGAAGAAGAAGAAGAAGAAGAAGAAGAAGAAGAAGAAGAAGAAGAAAAAGTAGTAGTAGTAGTAGTAGTAGTAGTTGTAGTAGTAGTAGTAGTAGATGGAAGAAGAAGAAGAAGAAGAAGAAGAAGAAGAAGAAGAAGAAGAAGAAGAAGAAGAAGAAGAAAGGCCAAAATGGCGGTAATCTTGAGTTATAGAACTTCATATATTGTCTCCCTTACCTGAAATCTGATTTTCTTTTAGACTTATCGAACTTGGTCAGTTTCTTCAACATCTTCAGTGGGTTCCTTTTCAACCCGGGAGTGCAACCTTGCTTGCTCTTTAAACTCTCCGTCTCAGAAGAATCTTTCGATTTGTCCTCGTCAACCGGCTTTCTCCTCAAACTGTTAACGTCTGGTCTCAGAAAAGAATCGCCTTGTTTGACGAGCCCATTTTGAAACAGTTTATCATTGCCTGACTTCTTCTCGTGGCCGTTTTTAATTAAAGGTTTAGGTCTGGTACTTTCGTCACTGCTCTCCCCAAACTCATCGGCATCCCTGATGCTGTCGGAATTTGATGAGTCCGAGTCTTGGGGGACTGTCTCCGAGGGGTCAACGTGTAGGTCCGTGTCTGCGGTAATTGTGAGGTCACTCTCTAACCTGGCCGCGATTTCTTGGAGGCTGGTGTCCGTGTTGATGTCTGTGTCAACCACAGTTTCCTCCCCTGACCATGCGACGTCATTTACCTCCTCCGCCATGTTTGTCATGCACAATTAAGTCCTTTGAAGATGTGCAGGTCTGGAAAAGAAATTAGAAGCAATACATAGAAAATAAAACAACTATAAACATTATAAGCAACTGTTTTTTTTTTCTTCTAACGTCCTGCATTATCATCATCATCATCATATGCCATACCGATAAGCGTGGGCGGTCATGTTTCGCCATCTCACACGATCGCCAGAGTCGTGGATCAGCTCTGTGTTCTTGTCTCAACCACACCACGTGGCCAAGCCATTCCAGGTATTTACTTCTCTGCCTTTCCCTATTTCTTTTCCTCTCAATCTTGCCCGTTGTTACCAAGTTCTCCAATATATTTCTTCTCATAACATGTTCAAAGATTTTGACTGTCTACGTCTAATTTCTCTAATCAGTTTACGGTTTTCATTTGTTTTTTGTAGTACTTGGTCATTGATTTTTCTGTCTACCCATGGTATCTTTGCATCTTCCTCAGAATCCATATTTCCACTGCTATTAGATGTTTTTCAGTTTTTCTGCTCATTGTCCACGTTTCACGTCCATACAAAAGTATAGGTTCTATGAAGCACTTCAACAATATGCGTCTGGTTGCAATGGACATCAACGATACCCCACACTCATTAAAACTGTACTATTTGACTAAGGGTCATTATAATTCTCTACTCTCTACTGAAACCAACGAACAGATAGCCGTGCGGGCTAGGCCGTTGTAGGAAGGCGACGAGCAATGGATCAGGCTAACAGCCTAACGCTCTCAGGGAGGAGTCTCTGTGGCGAAGTGGTCAAACCGTTTGACTCGTGCTCCGAAGGTCGTGGGTTCGATTCCGGGCCACGTCCTTCGGTTTACGAGTTAAATGTTTCGGAGACTCCTGTGGGTCGTCGCTAAAAGCTACGGAGTTCGTGCTTGGTGCGACGCTTTCCGTGCTGCGGAAAGAAACCGAGCCATATGGGATAAAACCCGGTGCAATGAAGTCGACCCTGTCGACTTTTAAGCGACTTTTAAGCTCTCAGGGAAGCAGGACGGGTAAATGGCTCATGGGATGGAAGTGAATCTTCAACTTTGTCCAGACTGCAAGAACATCACGCCAAACGGGTTCACGGCAGACTAGAACTCCATGAGAGAAACCATGTCGTTATCACTCACTGTTAACAGTGAAAGAAATTATATCGTCGTCGTCGCCTGCATCATCGTCATTACCATCATCATTATTATCAACAGCAAAGCCCAGCGAAAGGAGGTTGTTGTCCATAAGAGATAATTACAAGTACTACTTGAGCCCGCTACGCCAGTGGAAATCTAATCACGAACAGACAAACTGACCTTGTTAATGTTCTCTTGTTTGAACTCAAGCGTAGTCCATACATGTGGTACTGCTTCCAGTGCACTGGACTGATGTGTGCGTGTGGATTAGCTTTCCTTAGCATCAATGTCCCTCGCCATCAGCCGAACCCACTCCAACTTCTGCGGCACTTGTGATTTACGTCCCCAAGTCAAGAACGTTAACTTAACATTTCAGTCCAACTGGCCGGTGTAGGGGTTGAACCCGCTATCTCGCCATCAACTCACCGGAAGTTTAAGAGCGAGTGTTCTAATCTATTCAGCCATGCTGACCTCAAACTAACCTTGGGATCAGCTTCTTTTCTTGACTAGGAATGAGCTAAAACTGGCTGCTTCTGCTATCAGTCTAGCTAAAACTAAGGTCAGAGATCGTAACTTCTGTGCTACCCAGAGTTCTCATGAAGGTCAGGGTCGAACTGCTTCAGAAGGGGACAGTACCAATCCTTGGATATCAACAAGGGACACAACTAATAGGGTTGTCTGGGTCTGGATTTGAATGGTAGCCGTTGGGATATATTAGAAAACACCCCTGAGGTAATTAATTAGTACTCGGATATAGTTAAACTATATACCATTTCTGTATCTAAACGGGAAAGTATATAACAGTTACATCTGTAAACATGAGAATATGCAACACTTATATTTCTAAACACGAAATCATGACAGTTAAATCTCTTCACCGTTTGTGCTGCGTGGCAGTCAATCTTCGAATGTGAAAAAGAATTAAGAAAAGATCGGAGGCAGCGGAAATTTAGTTGTTAACACCAATGTTGCAGGGACGCAGAGGTGTTTCCAAGGCACCAGGGCCAGGTTCTATACTGGCCAAGACCTACTAGCACAGTGGTTCTCAACCTTTTTTGGCCCGTGCCCCCTAAATCATATTTTTAGGACGTCATTCTCTCCCCCCCCCACTCACCATATTTTTAGAACGTCATTCCCCCCTTTTGTATTTCCTCCCTAAAAATTTCTCCCTGCCCCTACACAGTATACGTAATAACTGAAGCTAAATTTAATAGCACATACTAAAACAAGTCTAGACGTCTACATAAAACGTGATTTGCGGATCTACTTACGTTACAAAATGAATTTCAGAAGGGTGATACGTACAGAACTGTAAAGTACGAAGGGAAAAACAATATCATGTAATCGGTTTTTGTATTCACGCAATCTAGAAATAATCTTAACCCCCCTCCCCCCCCCCCGGAAACCCTAAAAGGGGGGGGGGAATTCTCCACCGGTTGAGAACCACTGTACTAGCACGTCCTAGTCGTGCGTCCTGGGCAACAGGCCCCTTCTGGGTCCTAGCTAACGTCAGTAGGATCGCTGATTCTTCCGAAGTCGGAGAGTGTCTGCCTGCTCGGCGAGGAACCACCAGTCTGCACACCAATAAGCCAGACATGGGACAACGGATACCCACGCAAACCTCAGGTCCGGTATGACATCACAATGATGTTGGACAACAGGATGTCTTCATCTGACATACAGAACTTCACGCTGGAGTTTACAGTCAGCGAACGCAAGCAAGCACGAATGTTGCAGACACAATGGACGGTCGTAATAGTTAATAACGATTGCCTGAAAGATGAACATATGTACAGCTGTAAATAAAGAGACAGCATTCAGTGGTCATGTAATGAGAAGAACGAAATTGATGGACATCATGACTTTGATCATGTAATGAGAAGAGGGACATTGGGGGATATGACATCAGAAAAGATCAGCGATAGAAGAGATTAAGGAAGACAGAAAGAAATTATGCCTCATGACCTTGAAAGCTACAACTCACAGTCGTTAAAATTTATTAACAGATAAACACACTGCGTGAACAACGCCACCATAAGATGGAGGAAAAATAATGTCCACGGCAGAATCTAGTCCACTGAAATGAGATTAAAGATCTCTTTTTAGGATGTTCACGTGGGAGGGCGTCCAGCGATGAAAGACAAACAGTTAACAAGAATTTGATTAGGGCACATGTGCCTGGTACTTCTCTCACAAGGGACTTCGTTTACTGTCGCCCACCCAGGAGAGTCATTTGCGAGGGATATTGTTGACACAGTTGGGTTGCTAAAGACTTTAACACAGTGGTTCTCAACCTGTTTTGGCTCATGCATCCCTTTACCATGTGTTCAGAATGTCATTTCCCCCCTTTCCCAAATGTCACTCTCCCCCCTTTTACACACACCCATATATATATATATATATATATATATATATATATATATATATATATATATATATATATATATATATATATATATATATACACCTGATGCGAGGAAATGCAACCAAAAGACAAAATGTCATGGCAGGGCAGACCAGGCCCTAAGCTTTGATTGGCAGCTGGTCTAGGATCGAAGCTCCGAAAGGCGGACAGTTAGTTAGAACATTGATTTGCTGATCCGGCAGTTTCTGCAGCTTGTCTTGTTCCAGATATATTGGTGATACCATTCCTCTGGAGTGAACTAGGCAGGCCGAGAGAGGGATCATGCTGCATGGGCAACACGTGGTCTCTATATTTTAGCCCAGGCTTTGTGCTACGGAGAGGTATAACTACATCCCTGGTCTTAACCGATCTCGGAATCAAAGCGGGAAGTAGTATTTACGGGTTATAAATCCTTGTCAACTGACGTAGACATTGGGCGCCACGGGTTGCCTCTGACGGTGGGCGACACCTACAGGTGTCACTGATCAGCTACATTGCGATAAATGCAAGAAAAATGCCCTGAACAGAATCAACCATTGTTTATTGCCTTATCGACCTCACAAAGGCATTTGATTTGGTTAGTCGCGAGGGTCTGTTCAAGCCATTACAGAAGATTGGCTGCCCACCAATTCTTCTGTCCATTGTGGAATCGCTCCACACAGGCATGAAGGGTATAATCAAGTTTGATGGTGCAACTTCAGAAGAGTGTGAATTAAGTAAAGTTGTGTACTAGCTCCCACCCTCTTTGGAATATACTTTTCACTTCTACTGAAATATGCCTTTCGTGATTAGGATGGTGGTATATATATTCACTCACCCTCAGATGGCGGCCTCTACAATGCTCAGAGATTGAATGCCAGGACCAAATTTAGGAGGATATTGATCAGAGAGTGGCTTTTTGCAGATGATGCTGCAGTTACGACCCACTCTGAGGAAGAATTGCAACGTCTACTATCTGCATTCTCCAATGCTTGTTCTGAATTTGGTTTAACAATTAGCAAAAAGAAGACACAGATTATGTCACAAGGTGCACATGGGGTACCATCAATCTTTTTTTTAAGGCGCCGAACTAGAGATAGCAGATCATTTTACATATCTAAGATCTGAGGTAAATAGCAAATTATCCATAGATCAGAAAATCAACATCAGGATTGATAAGGCAGCAACAACAATGAACAGGTTAAGAAAAAGAGTCTGGGAGAACAGGAAGCTTACTGCCAAAACAAAAGTCTTTGTGTATCAAGCCTGTTCCTTAGTACTATTCGTTATGGCAATGAAGCCTGGTCAACTTACTCACACCAAGAGAAACGTTTAAACAGCTTTCATATGCGGTGTCTGCGAAGAATACTTGGTATTAAGTGGCAAGACAAAATCACAAATACTGAAGTATTGGAAATATCAGGTTGTGTGACGGTTTATTCCATGCTCAGTCTTCGTAGACTTAGATTGACAGGAACGAATGAACGAACGAACGAACAATCTTTATTTTCAAAGGGTTAAGAATTGGGCACGCAGGCCCGTCTGACATTTTGCCCTTTTTCTCTAATTCCTCTCATACATTATTTCATTCAACATCACGTATGAAGCTTTTGTTAAGACCACAAGTAGCCTGACTATGGAATTCATGGCAGTAAGTAAAGCAATAACATGGTTCGAGACACAGACATTCAATAGGGCATGTTTCCTTAGCTACTCAATGGGCATGCTCAAGAGGATAGAGACGGGGTGGATCCGAAGAGAGTGGTTGCTGTCTCTGGAGCAAACTCGGCTGACAAAGATTAGTTTCATCTTCGTGCCAGGGCATGCGGGAGTACAAGGAAATGAGCGGGCTGACAAGCTCGCAGGTAAGGCTAATGTGGAGGACGGATGCGCCATGGACCAGGCTGACATTCTGAATGCTCTACGAGAAGTAAGACTTTTGCGAGAGCCGAGTGATGACTGTGAATCTACAACCATGGTCAGACTGTGAGAACAGCAAATCAAAAGAGATGTGGCCAAACAAGAGCACTACGCAGGAAGCCAAAGAAGATTGATAAACCAACACAGAACTGGTGTCGTTAGCCGCTACACGCTGCGGGATTTGCTGAGGAGGGGATCGGATCACTTATGGACTGAATGATTCAATGTGCAGTGAGGATGATCTGTCGACTAACTAACTAACTGGTTCACTAGTATTTGTATAGTTCTCTCCATGAGCTCCACATTGGTTCACCGGTATTTGTCTAGCTCTCTCCATGAGCTCCACATTGGTTCACCGGTATATGTCTAGCTCTCTCCATGAGCTCCACATTGGTTCACCGGTATTTGTCTAGCTCTCTCCATGAGCTCCACATTGGTTGATTGGTATTTGTCTAGTTCTCTTCACGAGTTCCACATGGGGTCATTGGTATGTGTCTAGTTCTCTCCATGAACTCCACATTGGTTCTCTGGTATGTGTCTAGTTCACTCCATGAGCTCCACATTGGTTCACTGGTATTTGTCTAGTTCTCTCCATGAACCCCACATTGTTTCATTGGTATTTCTCTAGTATTCCCCATGAGCTCCTTATTGGCTATTCTGTCAAACCAATCTAGATCTACTATTTTGTGCAGGAATCAATCAGTGAATCTTTGTAGTTTATGTGTAATTGTTCATGTCGTCTTCCATGTTTCCTATCCATAAAACAGTACTGCGTTAATGTGAGCATTGACTATTCTAAAGTTATGTGCTAACTATAATTTCTGTCCACAAATGTCCTAGTGCAAGTCATTACAAACACCAAGTGTTATTTACAGATTGAACTTTCAGATGCACTTAACTGATTGAGTGCCATGGGATAATAAATTATGTTACTCAACCTTCCCGTAACTGCCGTGGGTTTATAAATCAAACTATATTGTAAATATCAACACAGTAATTTTCCCTATGCAACCCTCTTTAATTTGATACATAATACAACAGACTACCATACTCTGCTACCATACTAAAAACTTGTAAGTCATAACTGTGGCACACTCATACTCCCCATTTTCAGCCATCTATTTTTGCTTAATTAAAATCTATTTGTTTGGCTTATTAGCGCAGCATTGCTATGACTCGCCGAGCCGTTTAAGAATCACTGGTAACGATTGACCATTGCTGGATAAAAACAGGCCTCCGCCTTCTTCCTCCCTTTCACGCCTCTTTTTCCTCCTTTCCTCTGTATGAGAAGAGAGGCATTGGAGAATATAGTGGTAGCTAGAACGATCAGCGGTAGGGGATGCAGAGGCATGCCGATAGCCATGATGCGGGATGTAATGAGACCATAGCATAAAGAAATATCATAAGCAGGAATATCGTACTAGGGAACGAGATTTGTGCAGAGGCGTGAACGCCTACACCAGCTGGCAGGGCACTTGATGAAAAGGTAAAAGACATCATGTCACAATATGGATAAGGTACCCAGGGTATATTTCAGTGACAGCATCACTCGGAGGGCGAGGGGTAGGTGTCACACCGATAGCACCCTCTGACAAAAAGTTGTCTAACACCCGCTTCATCAAGTGGGTCCACCTTAGGGATATACCATCATCCGTCTATCTGAGTTTCCTTTTTGTCTGAGCTTGAATAGTCACTTTTAAAGTAATAAATATTACGTTGTGGGTTAATATAACACCTAACTTCAACAGAAAGATCTAATGTAGTCATTAGTACGACGTCGTTTTTGTGATAAATGGGGAAAGAGAAAGCCCTAATGTAATAATTAATTCAGGATGAGCTAATATAACAAGTAGGGAGAACACAGATTTAAAGTAATAATTATTACGGAGTGTGTTAATATAACAACTGGTTCGAACAGAAAGATCTAATGTAATAGTTAGTACGGAGTCGTTTATGTGATAAATGCGTGAATAGGCAGACCTAAAGTAATAATTAATTCAGGATTGATTATATAACAACTGGCTAGAACAGAAAGAAGATCTAATTGAATTAGTACGGAGTTGTTTTATGTGATAAATGCCGGAAGAGAAAGATATACAGTAATAATTATTACCGAGTGGGTTAATATAACAACTGGTGTGAATACAAAGAGCTAGAGTAATAATTAGTTCAGGGTAAAATGGTTACTTTTATCCGCCTTGCTTGTGTTGAGCATATTGTGCTAGAAACATGGTTTTATAGAACAATCAGTTCAATTAATATAACAACTGGCGAGAACAAAGAGAAGAGTAATAATTAGTTTGGGGGGAGGGGGGCGTTAAAACTAGCAGCAAATGAAAGACGTAAAGTAATAAATACTCTATTCAGAGTTGATGTAATAATTGGATGGAACCTAAAAACCTAAAGTGGTAATTAATATTGAATGGATTTGTGTGATAACTGGCGGGAGCGAGAAAGACCTAAAGTAACAATTAGTTTAGTTTGAGTTAATATAACTGGTTAGATCAGAAAGATGTAAATTAATAATTAGTTCAGAGTGGGTTAATGTAACGACTAATATGAGCAAAAAGATCTCAAGTAATAGTTAGTTTAGAGAGTATTAATATAACGACTTCTGTGAACAAAATGACCTAAAATAATAATTAACTTGGAGAGAGTTAATATAACGACTGGTGTGAACAAAAAACCTAAATTAACAACACATGTATCGTTACTGAGTGCCTAAACCAAGGACAACTTACGTGAGTGAAAAGAAGCACAGACTAAAGCGCTCTACAGTTGGAGCGCGGTGTGGTGAACTAGACTTTCCTTGCCTCAGTCATGTGTGTGCTCAATATTTAAATTTCAAATCCCGAAACAACCAAATAATTAATCCCAAGAACTGTCAGCTTGGAAAACATGTGAATTTTCAACGTACTTATCCTGGGCAATGTGAAATTTCAAGGTACGTATTCCTGAGATTGTGAAATTTCAAGGTACTTATCCTTGAGAATATAAACTTCCAATGAGTTATCTTTGAGAATATGAACTCTATAGGAACAAATCATGGAGCATGTGAACTTTCAAGGTACGTTTCCTTGAGAATGTAGAATTCAAGCTACTTATCTTCGAGAATAAACTGATTTCATGGATTATCCTTGATAATATAATCTTTTAACATGCTTATCCTTTAAAATCACATAATCGAGGATACCCATCTTTATCAAAGAAAACCGTAATTGTGTTTATCATCAAGAATGCAATAAAACAAGACGTGGTTATCCTTGACAGTACCAAATGTCGGAATTCTCAGTCCTTACGAATTTGAACTTATTCGAAATCATTAATAGAATTCCCACACTTATCCTTGAAAATGTCGAGTGTGAAAGCAATTATCAGTAAGGATCTTAACTATGCGAGATTAAACTTATCCCAGCAGCGAAAATGTTGGAACTAAAAGGTATACGAAGTTTACATCCAGATATCTAGATCTCCAAGTGAGTCACTGCAATATCATAACAGCCACACAACAACCATCACTTGATTACACAAACACTTTCTATACATTCTACAACTGCCAGCACAAAGGACATTACGTGTTATTTTTAGCTGTACGACTTATCACAAACCTGGAATGTTTACGTATGGCAACCGACCCAGACGTGGGCTGAACAGTGGCTCGACTGGATACCATTGCCATTAAGAAAACAGGTTCTCCTGCTTACAAACTGTGGTTTGTGCGTATACTCCCTTTTCACACTCCAATTCATGCGTGTCTTTTCAAATGTTTGTGTTTTTCCTCGTGTATGCTTCCGTCATTTTCAGCTTGGTTGCTATTTTATGAAAGCGCAGTTAAGCATGACGATAAAATGCACTTAAAAAAAAAAAAATCGCGGATTTTAAAAGGTAGCGCAATATTTATAGATATACGAGAAAGACCAGGAGCAATGAATGTGAAAATTTTCGTAATTAATCTCATAAACCATGTCACTAGGCTTCTCAGAATTATAGCGAAGTAATAATGAGAGAGATAAAAGAGAAGCCGGAATACTTATCGGAAATTACAATATACACATTATATGCTATGCAGATGACACAATATTGTAGATATAATAGTTAGTTAGTTAGTTAGTCGACAGATCATCCTCATAGCACATCGAACCATTCAGTCCATAAGTGCTCGGATCCCCTCCTCAGCAAATCCCGTAGCGTGTAGCGGCTAACGACACCAGTTTTGTGTTGGTTTATTACTCTTCTTTGGCTTTCTGCGAAGTGTTCTTGTTTGGCCACCCCTCTTTTAATTTGCTGTTCTCGCAGCCTGACCATGGTTGTAGATTCACAGTCATCTCTTGGTTCTGGTAAACGACTTACTTCTCGTAGAGCATTCAGAATGTCAGCCTGGTCCGTGGCGCGTCCGCCCTCCACAGTAGCCTTACCTGCAAGCTTGTCAGCCCGCTCATTTCCTTGTACACCAGCATGCCCTGGCACGAAGATGAAACTAATCTGTGCCAGCCGAGACCGCTCCAAATTCAGCAACCATTCTCTTCGGACAAACCCCATCTCTAGCCTCCTGAGCATGCTCATTGAGTCACTAAAGACACATGCCGATTCAATGTCGGTGTCTCGAGCCATGTTATTGCTTTACTTACTGCCATGACTTCCATAGTCAGGCTGCTTATGGTCAAAGCAAAAGCGTCAGACTCTTCCTTCACAATTTTCCCTCTGGCCTGAGCCGTAAAGGCCCACGAACTTCTCACTCCTCGGACGACCGACCCATCCGTATAAATGACAGCATCTCGAAGATCAGAGCCTGTACTTCCACCTCCACAGCAGCTGGATTTTCTTGTCTGAATTTCCTGTCAAGTTTGATGCACACTAAAACGGATGTACAGAACTCTGTTGGCACTTGCACCCACTCCTCGCCAGATTCTAAGTCCTCAAGTGACCTGCTGAAGAATGTCTTCGGCTTGACCCATCCACGACTTTCCTCTTTTTAACATGCTGCTCTTTACCTTCTTAATCTCGCTATGCAGTGGATGTTGTGTGTTTGTGTTGACTCTGAGATAGGCGCGTGCCCTGCAACCTTGTATTCTCTCTTCAATGGTTGGAAAATCAAGAAGGTAGCGCATCGCCCTGCATGCTGTATCTCTTGTACATCCAAGAATAATGCGCATAGCTTCGTTCTGTATCCTTTCCATCCTTTCTATCTGCTTATGGCTGACGGTCAGGATCGATATCGCATACTCCAAAGGCGGATAATGAAAAGATCTACAATTGTTGGACACTGTAGTAACAGAGAGTGCGAAGAAACGACTCTCGTTAAATATCAAGAAAACAGTTACAATGGTGATATCAAAGAAAACGGCGACACCAAACTATGAAATGGAAATAGAGGGGATAATTTTAGATACATAGGGGCATTTATAACAATGGAAGGTGCCAAACAGAGATTAAGAACAGAATAGGGCAAGCAAAAGCTGAAGTTTAGAAAATAAAAAGTATCTTATGCAATAAGTCACTATCAATGAATGTAAGAAAGAGAGTGTTGAAATGTTACGTAGAACCTATTTTGCCTATGGCAGTGAATCTTGGAAAGTAAATGAACAAATCAGGAAGAACTTGTGAGAAATAGAGATGTCGTTCCTAAGACGAATGTTGCGAATTCCTTGGACTGCCAGAGTAACCAAAAACGATTGTCTATAGGAGGTCAAGTATAATATATATCGTCCTCCTGATCAAATTGTAAGTCACATGTGTCGATATATTATCCTTTGGCACTATATCAGTTAAACATGTCTAGTCTATAAATAAACATTCGTGACAGAAATGACACCGTGTAAGGCGTGACCGTGATACCTGACATAGACAGGTGAGATTAGTTGAAGTTCTTTGTTGACGTTGAATGCACGGAACTCCGAGGCCGCCCTGGTTTAGTTATGGGCATTGATTCGCGTGTATAGGGAACACGGAGAGAGAAACTGATATCCATAGACAACAGGAAGATTGAATCACCATTAGACAATAAGTTTTACTAGAATATAGTTACAAGTAAGAAAATGAACGTTGCGGCGAAAGCCTTCGTCAGCACACAAACAATAAACACACCGATACAGCTATAGGAAAAACTCTACATGAAAATATACACACATATTGCTCATCTGTATCCTTGTTGTGGACTGGACACGTTTTTAATTAAATCCCCGTGTATGATTCCAACAAAGCGACTGAACCGGAAATGTGGTTATGGCGGGAACGCGGGGGTCAAGGGGTTGAAGGTCAGTGACGGCACGAGCAATGTTCTGGCGTTAACCAACCATTCCAGAACAACAGAAAGATTGACACGTTTGTCTGGGTGCGAGCTCTATGGAAGTCTATCAGGCTTAACTGTTAAGTTTGATGCATGTGGTATAGAAAATGAGAACAGGTAGGTATGTGTGAGAGATAACAAACACAGACAAGATGTACATACCTTACAAAGAACGCAAATCTGGCAAACGGAAATCAGTGTAAAAATAACCATGATGATAATACTCGTAAAAATAAAATAAAAATAAGTTACACGCCAATACACGGAATCGACGGTTCGATCTTAATGATCTTCATCGCGAACAACACAAACATATATATGTATATATTGCTTTGTCACCGACTCCACTGTCCTGTATGTAATGACAAGTATGAAAATGCCACCTGTTATCTGTTGGGGTACCGTTCTTGCACTCCAGACAAGTCCACTGGTGCACAGATCCTCTCCCTAACATATGCACGAGCGTTAAACGGTTGATATTGCTAGTTCTGTGTTGGTGACGAGACCTCTCTTTCTTCCCATGTGCCTTTCGTGTCTGACCGTGCCAGTTCTTACTCCCGAGTCTCTCATTCTGGGCAACAATTTAGATTCGCTAACGTGAAAGCCCTCTGCTCTCGACATCTCTCTAAGGGCGTTGATAACATCGGCACAGTCCATGGGTTGACCATCAGCAGGGGATGCAGAGCCAGGAAGTTTATCAGCTCGTTCATTTCCCTCCACTCCCGCATGTCCCCGAACGAAGATGAAGGTGACCCTACAGACAACAGACTCCGCGGCGATTCAGTCCACTGTCTACGTACAGAACCCGCCTCGACCTTTCGGATCGTGTTCATTTAATCACTTAGTACACAAATCGTGGTATAGATATATGATTCCCGTGCTACTGCCATCACCCCCATCGTCGTGCTGTTCGTGGTCATAGTTTGGTGATTCATTCATTGCTCGTGTTCATAGAGTGGACACCACTGGCTTCTTGAATGGTTCGGCCAGCTGAACGTGCCGTGAAAGCCCACGCACTTCTCTGCTGCTGTAAAGCAGATCCATTTGTATAGATTAGAATATCGGAATCATGGGATTTTTCACTAATGAGAGCGTTGACCTCTGCATTGACAGCAGCAGGATCCTGCTCTCAACACCGTCTGTCAAACTTGACAATGCAAATGAAAGTACAGTTAAGTTCGGGAGGCACAGGCACCCATTCCTTGCCGGAAGCGACACTGGCAAGACTGCAGGCCTGTCTGACAACATCTTCCGCCATCATTGCCTCAGATCAATTAAAACACTCAAAATCCACCTCTAAGTGGCAACGGACGGGCAATGGATACGATTGTGGCAACTGTAGTTGACGAACGGAATATCCACCCGAATAAGTGGAATAAGTGGCAACTTTACAGTCGAGCAGCGCTCCATACTTACCTGTCTTGAAGGAGAAGTTGACAACAAAGTGGACCGGAAGGCAAGGAGAAACCACGACATGGCCTTCTCAATGAATAAGTTTATAAGCAGCCCATGCAGTCGTTTCTCTCTTTAGGTTGCATTTACTCGCACCAGGATAAGGCTTCCAAACTGCGCTCATCAGCCCGAAGCCGTTGACACAATAGTGGGGTATCGGGTTTGATGAACACGGCTGCGAATTGAATGACAGATTCAAAGAACGAAGCCCCGACCTTCGCACGGCACCACAGACTGTTTATGCACTTTACCATGGTGGAATCAAGGGAATTAATAATTAATATAATGATAAATTTGAATAACGAAGACACAAACAATAGATTGCACGATTTATTGCCTGGCATATTTCGCTGCATCTCGTCAGGTACATACTGCAGAAATCACACAACTTACGTGAAATTAACTAGATAAATCCTTCAAGTTGAAATATACACAATTTCGCACAGTAATGTCGATTGTCTACCACGGTAATTTTAAGCTGACTAACATGTCTTTCTGTTTACACAATTCTGGCTTGCGTTGATAGATCATAATTGCTTCTGCAAATTTTAACAAGCGAGTATTCTGTGTTCTAAACAACACGCGAAATGCAGTCTCTCTGGACACAACATGGCGACTGGCGACAATGTGCCTGCCGATAGAAGACGCCGGGAGCTTCCGGTGTGTCGGCTCCTCGTGGCTATCATCTCCTGTGTGTTGTATCTTGTTGACCCATTGAGGTATGTGTTCTGACACCCGTTTGTTAAGCTGTCTCTCCGTTCGGCCAATGTAAACGGCCTGGCATCTACATGTGAATTGGTAAATACAATTGTTTGTGGCGTACAGAGGAACAGGCTCTTTGACTGTTGGTGTAGGAATGGGTACGGTTTTACATCTAATGACTGGAGTTGCCGCACAGAATGTTCGACCTACTGCTGTAGTAAGCCGGTCTTGTAGACGTTGCATTACGTCATCCCCTCGAAAGGTTAGCTGGATGAATACCTTGAGTTTAGGGACTGTAGTTACGTCTGCTTTGGGTTTGGGCTGTTGGCAATGGCGCTTTATAAATCCTGTGGAGTACCCATTCAGGTTTAAGACATTCTTCAGAGTTTCAAATTCCTCTGTCAGTGTGTCCTGGGTGCATATCTTTCTAGCACGGTCAAACAAGGTCCGTACTAAGCCCCGTTTGTACTGGACAGGTGTGAAGCTCTGAAAATTTAGGTATTGGCCAGTCCATGTTTCTTTGCGATACACCGATCTTTGAATTGTGCCGTCTGCTCTACGTCTCATTAGAATATCTAGGAACGGTAACGCTTCGTTGTGTTCGTGTTCCATAGATAGAGAGATGTTTTTATGCGTCTTGTTCATTGTGGCCTGAAACGATGTTGCTTGTAGCTCGTCTGTGGTGATAATTAGTATATCGTCCACATAACGCCGGTAAAAGGCCAAGTTGTTGATGTCTGAGGATCTCTTTCTTCTAAGTGTGCCATGAAGATGTCCGCTAGAATAGGACCAAGAGGACTCCCCATGGCCACTCCGTCAATTTGGCGGTATGACTTAGTTTGAAAATTGAATTGGATGTTGGCGGTACATAGTAGTAGTAGCCTCTCCAGAATAGGTGTTGGTATGCCTAATTTTAGTTGTTTGTCTTTAATGCATTCCCTTATTATTTTCACTGTCTCCTCTAATGGAACGTTAGTGAATAGGGAGACTATATCCATGGATGCCATGTGTTTGTTATTTATGTCCATAGTATCCAATAATTCCACCAGTTGGAATGTATCTCTGAGTATTTTTGGATCGAAGGATTTATTGGATACTATGGACATAAATAACAAACACATGGCATCCTAGATATTCTAATGAGACGTAGAGCAGACGGCACAATTCAAAGATCGGTGTATCGCAAAGAAACATGGACTGGCCAATACCTAAATTTTCAGAGCTTCACACCTGTCCAGTACAAACGGGGCTTAGTACGGACCTTGTTTGACCGTGCTAGAAAGATATGCACCCAGGACACACTGACAGAGGAATTTGAAACTCTGAAGAATGTCTTAAACCTGAATGGGTACTCCACAGGATTTATAAAGCGCCATTGCCAACAGCCCAAACCCAAAGCAGACGTAACTACAGTCCCTAAACTCAAGGTATTCATCCAGCTAACCTTTCGAGGGATGACGTAATGCAACGTCTACAAGACCGGCTTACTACAGCAGTAGGTCGAACATTCTGTGCGGCAACTCCAGTCATTAGATGTAAAACCGTACCCATTCCTACACCAACAGTCAAAGAGCCTGTTCCTCTGTACGCCACAAACAATTGTATTTACCAATTCACATGTAGATGCCAGGCCGTTTACATTGGCCGAACGGAGAGACAGCTTAACAAACGGGTGTCAGAACACATACCTCAATGGGTCAACAAGATACAAACACACAGGAGATGATAGCCACGAGGAGCCGACACACCGGAAGCTCCCGGCGTCTTCTATCGGCAGGCACATTGTCGCCAGTCGCCATGTTGTGTCCAGAGAGACTGCATTTCGCGTGTTGTTAGAACACAGAATACTCGCTTGTTAAAATTTGCAGAAGCAATTATGATCTATCAACGCAAGCCAGAATTGTGTAAACAGAAAGACATGTTAGTCAGCTTAAAATTACCGTGGTAGACAATCGACATTACTGTGCGAAATTGTGTATATTTCAACTTGAAGGATTTATCTAGTTAATTTCACGTAAGTTGTGTGATTTCTGCAGTATGTACCTGACGAGATGCAGCGAAATATGCCAGGCAATAAATCGTGCAATCTATTGTTTGTGTCTTCGTTATTCAAATTCACTACGGGAAAACATTGTTTTGAATAATGATAAATGTTGATCGTAACAACACCACGGGTTATGTAACTTAAAGGCCCATTGCAAGGCACAGAATCGGTGATATCCAATCTGTAGGTGATGCCGAGGTAGCATGTTCAAACGCTCCTCCGGTCAGTTGGACTAAAATGTTGACTTCTCATCTTTGAATTGGGGACGTAAATTACAAGTACCTCAGAAGTCGGAGTGAGTACGCCTGATAATAAGTGACACAAGTCATAAGGAAAGCTATTCCACACCCCCCAAAAAAATCAGTCCAGTGCACATACAGTAGCAGCACATGTATGCACTACGCTTGAATTCAAAGAGCCTCACCGGTGTCAAATAAAACAGTATGTAGCTAAAGTTATTCCCATAGCAGGTAGAGCTTCACCGGTGTCAAATAAAACAGTATGTAGCTAAAGTTATTCCCATAGCAGGTAGAGCTTCACCGGTGTCAAATAAAACAGTATGTAGCTAAAGTTATTCCCATAGCAGGTAGAGCTTCACCGGTGTCAAATAAAACAGTATGTAGCTAAAGTTATTCCCATAGCAGGTAGAGCTTCACCGGTGTCAAATAAAACAGTATGTAGCTAAAGTTATTCCCATAGCAGGTAGAGCTTCACCGGTGTCAAATAAAACAGTATGTAGCTAAAGTTATTCCCATAGCAGGTAGAGCTTCACCGGTGTCAAATAAAACAGTATGTAGCTAAAGTTATTCCCATAGCAGGTAGAGCTTCACCGGTGTCAAATAAAAACAGTATCACATTTATTAAGTGCCAGTGGGAGGCAGAGGTCGCCTGACGAATTGACGAAAGTCCATGTCCTTTGCAGGGCGTTGCGAACAATCCCACTCCTAAGTTGATTCTTTTATGCAATTTTATGTTCAGTAGTTTGCCATTTCGGGCTCCGTGGCTAAGGGATTACAGACGCAATTTGTCATCCCACATATCGCGTGCGAAACACAGCTGTGGGAGATTTGACAGCAGACCGTCTCACGTTGGTTTTTTATGAAATGGAATTGGTGCCGGTCGTTCAGAAAGCAATGGCAAACTACTGAACGTAAACTTGCCCAGGAATCGTGAACAGCAAAAAAAAAAAAAAAAAATGCTGCAGTTGACTGCTACGTCCTGTAAAGGATATGCAATTAACTTTTAGTGTGCCATTGCTTTCTGAATGAGACGTTAACGTTGAATCCTAATATTACCAAACACCTTGGAGCAAGCAAATATCCTCTGTGTCACCTATCCACGGAATATCTGGGGCAGTAAAAGAATGTCAAAGCTAGAGCTCTGTTATACCTTTGGCGACGTGGAAGTCTCGCCGCAAGAACACTATGTCTAACTTTACCAGAAACCTTGGAGCAAATGTCCTCGGTGTCACCTACCCACGGAATATCTGGGGCAGTAAAAGAATGTCAAAGCTAGAGCTCTGTTATACCTTTGGCGACGTGGAAGTCTCGCCGCAAGAACACTATGTCTAACATTACCAGAAACCATGGAGCAAATATCCTCGGTGTCACCTATCCACGGAATATCTGGGGCAGTAAGAGAATGTCAAAGCTAGAGCTCTGTTATACCTTTGGCGACGTGGAAGTCTCGCCGCAAGAACACTATGTCTAACATTACCAGAAACCATGGAGCAAATATCCTCGGTGTCACCTACCCACGGAATATCTGGGACAGTAAGAGAATGTCAAAGCTAGAGCTCTGTTATACCTTTGGCGACGTGGAAGTCTCGCCGCAAGAACACTATGTCTAACATTACCAGAAACCATTGAGCAAATATCCTCGGTGTCACCTACCCACGGAATATCTGGGGCAGTAAGAGAATGTCAAAGCTAGAGCTCTGTGGTATACAAAAACGTCTCTACTAACATCTGTCTATTGAGGCCCTTAAAATTACAAATCCCTAATAATTACTGTTTAAGTATCTTGTTTAGTGTAGGAGTAGAAAATAAAACAGCGATAGACTGACCGTGGCACAGCTTAATTTATTTGGCTTTATTTTGGTTCACGCACCTGGCCAAGACCGGCTAGTTTTAAAACAAAGGCACTAAAGCGGCCATTTCTAGTCAAGAGAGCACAAAAGAAAGTCGACCTTTCCCTTCGGGGAAGGGCAATTTTGCCCTAAAAATATATCATTCTCTGTAAACCATGGTACGTTAAATCTACATTATTAAGATGTATTCACGTATTTATGTACTACATATACCAGTATGTTTAATTAAGAATTAGTTAGAATGATAATTCAACAATTCTTGTAAACTAGAGTCTGGTTTCATATTTAGTACTGAAGCACATGTGTGGGCCACGCTGTAATATTTCCTATGTTTTACAATTTCAAATCCCTATGTTAAAACCTTTTATAGGCATTATGAACTTATATCTAACTAATAGTGCTTATAACCTATAAATATTATGTGTATTGTAGAGTATCAACTCTCATGTCAGAAACACATTCAGAAACTCGTTTCTGCCAATTTCATAGTCCTATGAAACATAACTTCTATGCATGGTGAACTATATCTCACTATCTATGCTTAGAAATCTGCAAATAATATATGTACTATAGAGATTGAACTCTAAAGAACATTTTCAAAGAAACAATTTCTCAATGTGGGAACAGACTCTTGATTAAATACTTCATAGTAGAGAACTTGTGTCTACCACTTTCAAATATCCTGTGTAGTGTAAATTCACTGTTAAGGATATTTCTGAACTTGTTTTATCCATGCGAAGACATACAAATGATTACGCATATTCCTGACTCTTAGTCAGGGGATAAAATGCTTTTGCCACATTCTAATCTGTAACTTAGTACTATAGTGCTAAATTTTAGTACAATCCTTTGTTAACAGATTAGTAACCCCTCCACATGAGTGATGAACATATAATCATTTCATAAAATATTGCTAGGGAAATGCCATGTTTAAGAATATAAATTCAAGAACAAAGAAAACAAACGCTTGATATAACTGAATGTTCGGATAGGATGTGCCTTCAATCCGCATCACCTCACTGTAGTAGGAACAGAAGCGAAGATTGATGTGAATAAATTGCTTGCAATATTCAGAAGACTGTACCATGCGGCATAAGTTATTCTAATAAATACACTCCGAATAATAGCAGTAATTGGCAAAATATATCACAGCGGTCACTAACCTCATACTGTGGTAAACAGTGGGGGAAAATAGTTTGTTTTATTTTATGGATTAGCCCCTGAGGAAATCCAAAAACAGGCTCCTTGCATCATCATTGTGATTAATTATTATGTATGATTATCATGTACTAGATATCAGAGAAATGTACATGTATGTTTTCTCCTGTTATGAGAATTTTCTCTGTTCTGATTGTTACTCCTTACTGTGGGAATATGCATTTTAATGTTACCCTTGGGGACATAAGGATTTTGATGGAAGAATCCTTGTGTATGTCAGTACTTAAAAAGCCAATGTTGAATAGCCTTGGCCTAATGATGATTATAGGGCCTAAAGGAAGACGCGGCATTAGAAACCACAGAGATTATGTATAGGCTATTCTCTTCAAGTAGAGAGAGAGAGAGAGAGAGGCAATATCAACATGTTGGATGGACAGAATGACTTCACTCATCTAATGGTCCCAGTAAAAACATAACATAATATAAAGTGAGAAAATACCTTACTCACATTTAGAGTCAGAAGGGCTCTACAACAAGCGACGAGGGACAGGGAACTTGGAAACCCACTCTATCTCCTTCACCTTTTGTTGTTTGTAATTGTGTTGTGAAAGTTAACACATCACAGTAGGTTAATGCTCGTGTTGTATTCTTTGTCATCCCTTTTCTATAGCGAGTGATGGATTTTGTGGGGCTGCATTGCATCACTATCAACTGAAAACTGGGTAAAAAGCCAGGCGAGAGTGAACATGGCCACCTGTCCTCAAAAATGTTTGGACCAATACCTCAATGTTTACGGCTGCAATCATAAGCTGCAAACGGCAGCAACAAACAAATTTGAAGACAACTGACTGCGTGATTGAGGAAGTCCTATTTTAGCAGGAAAATCCAGGATGGACTTCGCGATCTAAAAATCTACAAAGATGAAGATCAACAGAGTAACTGACAACATTGTAACGTCTGCTTTACTTCTGAGAAGTACCAACTATGGCCTCATTCAACAAAATCAGTGAAACTATGGGACAATCCTACTACAAGTTTAATAAAACTAACAACAGTGAGTAACCTTCAACTGTTGGTTGGATTACCAAGTTAATACCCAACAATGGATAAGTCTTCGAAAGAACGTCTCACAGCTGCAACAGTCAAACATAAAGGTTCAGCCACTCAACACCAAGTTCTAGCTATGAACACCAACTCAAACAAATGGGAAGAGACACTGAAATCACATAAGCCAATACAACCAAGAATAACTATACCAGATTACCTCAAGGATCCAAAACCTGAACACCATCAGATAAAAGACCATATGAAAGCAGCTAAATGCCTCTACATCAGCAACAAGAGGAATCATCTAATTGTTTGCAACCCTGTTACTGTGCTGGATTTATTTATCTTTGGATATATGTAGGTATAGATCAATTGTGGCCCTAGTCACAGATACTACCATGAGATGCCTCTCAGTCATATAAGTTTCTACACTGGACTAGATAACAACGACTAATTCCTTGCTGGTCCAATGTCAACCTAAATCCATGGATGGGAAGTACCTTCTGCAGAGCTTAAGTGGAAATTCCGGAAAGTGAGACCAACCAAGACCCCAAATTTCACAAAAAGACACCGAACCTACTGCAACAGAGTAGGCGAAAATTTCTAGCCCTCGGAGGGATACGTGATTGTGTGTAATTTCTATTCTTGGATTATAGAGTATGATTTGCACCAGCCAATTACCAGTGGATAAATATTAGGAACATAACTGAGTAACATATTTCGGTACCCAGATAATGGGAATAGGAATCTAATCTACAGAAGAGATGAACACTTAACCGCACACCAGGAGATAAAGGACTCTATTAATTAGTTAATTGAGTACTCATTGCTTTTTATATGTTTTTTTTTCTTTTATGCCATGATACAAGGTCAGTAGTGTTTTTATTTGGTAACGAGGTATCACTAAAGGATGGTTATGATATATATATAGTATTTTGAGACCATCTAAATATTTTTAAATACGAGAATTGTAGTGTCAGAAACAACTGTTTTATATGTTGGGTCCTATGTACTTATATCATGATTTGCCTCAATTATGTACGTGGGTCCAGGAATAGACCCAATTTGTGGTAGTTGTGTTGTTTGTAATAACCTTGTTTTTTTTCTTGGGACACTGGGTACTATGTTGTGATAATGCAAATCATTCCCATGCCTGTCTGAAAATGCATAGTGTTCATTACACATATATATGTAACTGCAGATCTTGTTTTAATACTTGAACCTGTTTGTCCAAAATTTGTTGATGTGTACATCAAGTAGATGTGGTGTTCACCATTGGTTGTTTTATATGTTTTGAACAATCAATGTCTTCTAGCACTAGATAAAACTTTAGAGGGTGATATGTGGGAATGGAGAAGTATCAGAAATACAGCTATGAACAGGAGTGAAGTCTTTTCTTCTTGGGTTTCTGGTAGAATTCCATGATCACCTCAAGTGGCTAAAATAATAGAGAATCAACTTAAATCCCCTAGACTTTTAACGAAATATTCTCATAAATTAAAATCCACACCCCACAAGCTCTGTATTACCTTTGGCGATGTGGAAGTCTCGCCGCAAGAACACTATGTCTACATTACCAGAAACCATGGAGCAAATATCCTCGGTGTCACCTATCCACGGAATATCTGGGGCAGTAAGAGAATGTCAAGCTAGAGCTCTGTTATAACTTGGACGTGGAAGTCTCGCCGCAAGAACACTATGTCTAAACATTACCAGAAACTTGGAACAAATATCCGGGGTTTGTGACCTACCCACGGAATATCTGGGGATATGTAAGATGACTGATGCGGATATTGACCTAATGACCATTCGAGTGCCGACTAATCTATACTAATATAGGCCTTTCATTATATTCCCACAACGCATCAAGGCGTAATAAAATGATATCTTTCCTTTCCTTGAAACACCTTTTCTAAAATTTTGGCTCTCTCTATACTTTTCTTAACTCACCTTTTCTGAAATACTTGGCTCTTCTATCAATCAATCAATCATGTGCCATGCCGGAAAGCGTGGGCGGTCATGACTCGCCATTTCACTCGATCACCAGTGTCGTGGATCAGCTCAGTGTTCCTGTCTCGTCCATGCCATGTGGCCAAGCCATCCAGGTATTTTCCTCTCGGTCTTCCTCTTGGTCTGTTCCCCTCGATCTTGCCAGTTGTCACTAAGTTCTCCAATCCATTTCTTCTCATAACATGTCCAAAAAATTTTGACTGTCTACGTCTAATTTCTCTAATCAGTTTACGATGTTCATTTGTCTCCTGTAGTACTTGGTCATTGGTTTTTCTGTCTGTCCATGGTATTCTTTGCATTTTCCTCAGAAACCACATTTCTGCAGCCATCAGATGCTTTTCAGCTTGACTGCTCATTGTCCAAGTTTCACATCCATACAAAAGAACAGGCTCTATGTATCCCCTCAACACTCTTTTTCTCGTTTCAATTGACATCTTTTTATTGGTCAGATATGTTTTTCATCTTGCTAAAGGCTACTTTCGCCATGGCGATTCTTGTTCTAATCTCTTCAAGGCATCTCCCATCAGATGTTATGACTGTTCCAAGATAATTGTACCTGCTCACTTGTTGAAGAATATTTCCATTTACTTGTATATTACATTGTGGCACTTCCTCCTTCCCAGTGACGACCATAACCTGAGTCTTTTTACAATTTAATTCTAACCCCAGTTGCTCACTGTGTACAACAACCGCAACTACTAATTGTTGCAGGTCCTGCGCATTGTCTGCCATTAATACTGATCTTGCCTCTTTCTATACTCTTCTTAAAACACCTTTCTGAAATACTTTGGCTCTTTCTCTATACTTTCTTGAACACCTTTTCTGAAATACCATGGCGGTTATATACTATTCATTGAAGCACCTGTTCTGAAATACTTTGAACTTTCTTTATACTTTCCTTGAGATTCTTTCTGAAAGACTCTGGCCATATTAAAGGCAGTGAGTTGAGAAGAAGGATAATGCCAGGCATGATTCAAGGAGAAGAAGCAAGAGTCGATCAATACTATAGTGGGAACTGAATAATCAAGACAGCCAGGGCATGAAAAGTATGAGGTTAGGGACTTAGTGAAAGGTCCAAAGTTTTTCTGGAGGACGGCGAGAGATCCACACTCTGTAAAATGACCTACTTCATGGTTGATATTGAAACATCTGGCACACTCGCCGTCTGGACTGATGCTGGTTTGTAAAAATAAAGTATCACCTCTCCCTAGCGCAAAGCCTGGGCTGAATTTACAGACAAAGTGTTACCCATGCAGCTTGATCCCTCTCTCGACTCGTCTAGTATACTCCTACTACCGGCACTTGCCATCACTGACGGACGATAGTGTGTTCTGTTACATTGTGCTTCAAAAATAGGCATAATAACACAACCCATGGTGGTAGCGATTGTGACTCTCCATAGCACAACACCTGGGCTGAATTTAGAGACCATATGTTGTCAATGCAGCATGATGAACCCTAGGCATGCATAGTTTAATCCACAGGAAAGGTAACACCAATACGCCTGGAACACGGACAAACTGCAGCAAGGCAATACTCTATCTGTCGTCCATCTGAGCTTTAATCCTAGAACAGTGACGACAAGAGTTACGGCCTGGTCTGACCTGACATTTAGTCTTTAGGAAAAAAAAACCATGCTATTTAGACTTAAGGTTGCGTTTTCTCGTACTAGAATAGGGCTTGGGGTTAAGGGTTTGTCCCCTGGCCGGCCACGGATAGCGATTAGGAAGAAAGGAACAATGAAGGAAGGAACAATAAGAAAGAAAACGAGAGCGTAA
This sequence comes from Cepaea nemoralis, assembly GCA_014155875.1. Classification (NCBI taxonomy): domain Eukaryota; kingdom Metazoa; phylum Mollusca; class Gastropoda; order Stylommatophora; family Helicidae; genus Cepaea; species Cepaea nemoralis. The sequence continues at coordinate 17,669 of JACEFZ010023237.1, read as the reverse complement.
AAAATATTGGAAGGCAAGGGAAGACTTAGGTTGTAAGAGAGGCAGTTGTTAGTTCTCGCTGAGTCTTGTATTTATTTATGTTAAAGTTCGCTTTTGTTTGCAGCCTGAGATAGAGATAGTGAGACGTGCAAGGAGAGATAGAGTTAGAAAGATAGCAGGGTGTGAATGCGTGAATGAGTGACTCGTGAATGAGTGAGTGAAACAGTACAAGAGAGCGACGTGAGATAGGGAGGGAGTTAGAGAAAACTAAGAGAAACAATAACAGAGATAAAGAGGCATGAAATATACGAAACTTCATGTTGACGAGAGAAGAGAGAGAGAGAGAGACGAGAGAGAGAGAGAGAGATCGGATGAGAGAGAGAGAGGAGGAGAGAGAGCGAGAAAGAGAAAAGAGAGAGAGAGAGAGAGGTGACTCACAGAAAAAAAAACATAATATGAACTCATACCCTTGAGAGAGAGGGTCATAAATACGGCGACATATTAAAATTCAGTCCTCTCCTAAGTTTTATTGCAAAGTTTTAAAATATCAAATGACTAGAAAACTTGGTATGCCTGTTCTACACACCGTGGTAAAACATGTCAAAAGCCACTTTTATGGCTTCCAGTTAAAAGGATATTCGACGATTAAGGAGTAAGTACTGTAAAGTAAGGAGTGCTAGACTAAACTACGACCGTCTAGCAATTGTACAGGTCCTCCTACAACATTGTGTAGCGTTGCCTTATCTCTTGCATAACGACCCAGGAACTCCTCCTACCTCTCAACACCGACCCATCTGTGTAGATAATCACATCACCCGGGCGAGCATTATCCTGAATTAGTTGCTGGATTTCCACTTCCGTGGCCCCTGCTGGCCCACTCTCGCACTCCCGGCTCATGTGATTATAACTCTGCCAAGTCTGACTGCTCCGCTGGTACTCTGACCCACTCCTCTCCACGCCTAATGTTCCTCCAAGGGGCACACCTGTCTGATCGTATCCTCCCGCCTGAGCCATCCATGATTTCCCTCTTATCAGTCGCTGACCCTTAAACTGCGTCAGCGCCTCATGCAGTGGGTGGTCTGTGTCTGCAGCTACAGAGAGAGGACCTTCTGCCTGGCTCTACGACAGTTCCAATATCCCACTCTTACATGGTTGAGACCTCGTTAGTTCTCGCTGAGTCTTGTATTTATTTAATGTTAAAGTTCGCTTCTGTATTGCGACAGTTCCAATATCCCACTCTTACATGACAAAATGGCAAAATGGTTTCTTGGCAAAGGCTAATGGTTGACGTTTGGTGCAGGGAGAGCCTGGCATATGATACCACAACATCTAGCTAAGAATAGAGGGGAGGGCAGTCAGTGCAGCGACAGCTGGATGGAAATACGACACACACACACACATCGTGATTGTAACTGACTCAGAAAGCATGCTGAGAGGGTGAGACAGGCAAGCTTCGTGCCGATGGCTTGCTTCGCTTCGGAGGTTTTCTCCGGGGCAAGCTGGTGTGCTGGGGAATTAACAGGCAGACAGATTAGCTGTCTCTGCAAAACTTGGTGGAGTATTGATGCATGATAAGGCAGACATGGTTGCGGCCTTGTGGGAGGGGGCACGTGTACACCTCGGAGGAGCAAATGGATCACCATGGTTGGCAAGAATGCGACCGCGTGTAGTGACGAGGGGATCTGGCCGACGATCGACGCTCAGAGGAAAGAAGAGACGCACATATAATAAGATTGCTACTGGTACTATTGAGGTGGAACTCTTCGCTGGCTTCTTTGGATGGGGACGGATCGCTTATGGGAGCGACTGTGCGAGTATGGCAGCTCTAACTGTGTACCATTCTTCCAAGACAACAAATATACCCTCAATCACTATATACAATCACAACGTATTTAAACACCATCTCAGCACAGAATACATGCTCCTTTTTATTATTATTATTATTATTATTATTATTATATTATTATTATTATATTATTATTATATTATATTACACCAAAGGACAGCTAGTATAATATATATTCTCGTAACTGTAGAAACGATACACAACCTTCGCTAATTATATTGCCATTCAAATATTGAGTGTAAGAGAGTGCTAAGGTGCTATATAGAAAACCTGTTTTGCTGTATGGCAGTGAATCTTGGAATGTAAAGAACAAACTAGGGAGAACTTGGAAGCAACAGAGATGGGGTTCCTGAGACGAATGTTCTGAATTCCCCTGGACTGTCAAATGTAACTAACAATCGATTGCCTGAAAGAGGCTAATAGAAACTAGAACATATATATACAACAATAAGAAAGAGACAAACAGCTTTCTTGTGTCATGTGATGAGAAGAGAGGCATCGGAGAGCATCGTGACAACTGGAAAGATCGAGGAGAAGAGAGGCAGATGCAGACCAAGAAAAATGGCACTTGATGATGTTGATGATGATGATGATGTCAAAAATTAATTTTAGTGAGTCATGTATTATTGATTATTACACATTTTTCATTCGTTAATAATGCTAGCTATTCATTTTGTTATTGTCGTTGTTGTCTAAGATTAGTCTCATAAGTGATGTATGAAGGAAATAATTTATGAGAGCAGAGCCATGAGAAGGCAGATGTCACACGGGCCTGCGTGCCAATTTTAAAACCCTTTAAAAATAACGTTTGTTCGCTTTCTCTCTTCTTTCTTTCTTTCTTTCTTTCTTTCTTTCTTCTTCTTTCTTTTTTTTCTTTCTTTCAGTTACCCCAGCTCTCTGTTTGTTGCTCTGTTTCTCTTCTTTAACCTCTCTAGCCCGACAATAACTACATACGACGCTCAGGCTTTTCCTCGCAATAAAATACATTTAACGAAAACAACCCTTGCAATTCTCGTAACACAACCTACAGTAACACACCCAAATACGTTGTGAATTTGTATGTTCCAAGTGCGTTCTCTTATTGTCCTTCCTTCAACCGCCAAATCTGGCTAAAACAAGTCGATTTCGATCTTGCCAAGTGTTACTGCTAATTTAACGCTTAGACAGGTGAAGCCGAATAATGAAGATCGACCGCCCTTGGATAGTTCCCTGAATAATATCATCATCATCAGAATCGCAGAACCCGTGCGTATTATTCACCACGTTTCTGGGTCCGCTTATATACCTTTCCTGAATGCAAAAGACGCGCGTCTTCAAGCTCCAGAAATACAAGGAATACAGCTCTTTAGCACTCACTATACGTTTTCAAGCTTGTAGAAATTACAAGAATAGTCTTTCTTAGCACTAAACTATAATTTTATTAGCTTGGAGAAATTACAAGGAATAGTCTCTCTAGCAATAATTTATACGTTTACAAGCTTAGGGAAACTACAAAGAGTACAGTCTCTTAGCAATAACTATACATTTTTCAAGCTTAGAGCAAAACAAGGGAATCGTCTCCTTAGCACTAACTATACGTTTTCAGCTTGAAGAAAAAATGCAAGGAATAGTCTCTTTAGCACTAACTATACGTTTCCAGCTTGAGGAAACTGCAAGGAATAGTTTCTTTAGCACAAACTATCCGATTTCAAGCTTCGGTCGTCGGAGGCTCGATGCCTGGCTCAATCAATCAATCAATCAATCATGTGTCATGCCGGGAAGCGTGGGCGGTCATGACTCGCCATTTCACTCGATCACCAGTGTCGTGGATCAGCCTCAGTGTTCCTGTCTCGTCCATGCCATGTGCCAAGCCATCCAGATATTTTCCTCTCGGTCTTCCTCTTGGTCTGTTCCCCTCGATCTTGCCTGGGCTCATCGCTTGTTAAAATTGAGGGACAAATTGGCCTCCCCTGCTCCGGGTTCTCAGGCTCCATAATGTGGATGCATATTACATCTCAGACTTGTGGCGGGAACTGCTCCTGAACGGATTACACAAAGGTTTATATTAAATGGCTTAAGTCATTACACATCACATGGAAAAATAACACATCACTCCGTATCACATCATATCATATCACATCACTCGTATCACGTCATATCACATCACATCACTCGTATCCTGACTTGTCGTGATAACCAATCCAGGTTTCACAAGCATATAGCAGTGTGGATAATACGAGGGACGTAAAAACGAGGGACGGAAAATACGAGGGAGTCTTCGTGACGAAGTGTCAAGCCGTTTAACTCGGGCTCCGAAGGTCTTGGGTTCGATTCCGGGCGCGGCGCGCTTCCGTTTCACTGAGTTAAAATTTTTTCGGAGACTCTTGTGGGGTCGTCGCTAGAGCTACGGAGTTCGTGCTTTTGTGACGCTTTCCGCGCTGCGGAAGAGATCGAGCCATATGGGATAAAACCGGTGCAATGAAGTCGACCCTGCGACTTTTACCGACTTTTTGGTAAAGGATAATTCGAATGTAGACTTTCACCTTTGTTTGCAAGCTGATTCTGTTTCTGTTCGACACATTTTTGTAGTCTGCCAGTTACATCAACACGATATTAATGTTACAACTACAAGTTAGTTAGTTAATTAGTTAGTAGTTTAGTTAATTTGTTAGTGTAATAGTTAGTTAGTTGCTTAATTATTTATTATTTATTTATTTAGTTAGTAAGTAGTTAGTTAGTTAGTTTGTTAATTTGTTAGTTGTTAATTAGTTAGGTAGTTGCTAATTAGTTATTTAGTTAGTTAGTAGTTAGTTAATTAGTTAATTTGTAGTTGTTAATTAGTTAGTTAGTTGCTTAATTAGTTATTTAGTTAGTTAGTTAGTTAATTAGTTATTAGTTAGTTAGTTAGTTAGTTAATTAGTTAGTTATTAGTTAATTAGTAGTTAGTTAGTTAGTTAGTTAGTTAGTTTAGTTAGTTAGTCGACAGCACATCGAATCCTTCAGTCCATAATTGCTCAGATCCCCTCCCCAGCAAATCCGCAGCGTGTAGCGGCTCACGACAACAGTTCTGAGTTGGTTTATTACTCTCCTTGCTTCCTGTGTAGTGTTCTTTTTGGCCACCCCTTTTAAATTGCTGTTCTCGCAGTCTGAACATGGAGGTAGATTCACAGTCCATCACTTTGTTCTCGCAAACGACTTACCTCTAGTATAGCATTCCAGTATACCAGCCTGGTCCGTGGCGCGTCCGCCCTCCACAGTAGCCCACCTGCGAGTTGTCAGCCCGCTCATTCCTTGTCCTCCCGCATGACCTGGCACGAAGATGAAAATAATCTTTGCCAGCCGAGACCGCTTCAGAGGCAGCAGCCATTCTCTCGGATCGACCCCTCCTCTATCCTCTTGATCATGTTCATTGAGTCACTAAGGAAACATGCCTAGTGAATGTCTGTGTCTCGAGCCATGTTATTGCTTTACTTACTGCCATGACTTCCATGGTCAGGCTACTTGTGGTTTCAGTGAAAGCACCAGAGTCCTCCTTCACAATTCTCCCTCCGGCCCGAGCTGTAAAGGCCCATGAGCTTCTCACATGTCGGACGACCGACCATCTGTGTAGATACCGCGTCACCGTCTAGCGAATTCTCGAAATCAACGCTTGTACTTCAGCCTCAACAGCAGCAACATAGACCAGGTGATAACAAAGGCCAATCGGGTTTGGCAGCGATGCGGGTAATGGCGGCAGCAAACTGTGAGCAGCGCCATCTATGTCTTCTGTACGAGGGGCTGGTCATGTCTGTTTTGGAGTATGCAATGGCAATCCTGACTCTCAGCCATAAGCAGATAGAAAGGATGGAAAGGATACAGAATGAAGCTATGCGCATTATTCTGGATGTACAAGAGATACGCATGCAGGGCGATGCGCTACCTTCTTGATTTTCCAACCATTGAAAGAGAGAATACAAGTTTGCAGGGCACGCGCCTACCTCAGAATTAACGCAAACACACAACATCCACTGCATAGTGAAATTAGGAAGGTGAAGGGCAGCAGGTTAAAAAGAGGACGGTCGTGGATGGGTCAAGCCGAAGACATTCTTCAACAGTGTGTGTCACTTGAGGACTTAGAACCTGGCGAGGAGTGGGTGCAGTGCCAACAGACTTCTGCACATCCTTTTCAGTTTGCATCCAACTAAGTAGTAGTAGTAATAGCGGCAGCAGTAGTAGTAGTAGTAGTAGTAGTAGTTAGTAGTAGTAATAGTAGTAGTAGTAGTAGTAGTAGTAGTAGTAGTAGTAGTATAGTGGCAGTAGTGTAGTAAGTAGTAGTAGTAATAGTAGTAGTAGTAGTAGTAGCAGTAGTAGTAGTAGTAGTAGTAGAGTAGTAGTAGTAGCAGTAGTATAGTAGTAGTAGTAGTAGTAGTAGTAGTAGTAGTAGTAGTAGCAGCAGTAGCAGTAGTAGTAGTAGTAATAGTAGTAGTAGTAGTAGTAGTTAGTAGTATAGTAGTAGTAGTAGTAGTAGTAAGTAGTAGTAGTAGTAGTAGTAATTATTATTACTTTTATTGTAGATGATGTTGTTGTAATTGTTGTTGTTGTCGTAAAGTAGCAGCAGTAAGCGGTTTTTTAATCGTATACGCTTGTGCTAATGTAGCAGGTAACTGCAGCGGTTGAAGATGATGTTGTTGTTAAGTAGTAATAACAGATTGTTAGCAGTTAGTGTAGATGATCATGCGTGTAGTAGCAGCAAGCAGCAGCAGCAGCAGTAGTAGTAGTAGTAGTAGTAGTCATAGTAGTAGAGCTGTAGTAGTAGGGTAGTAGTAGTAGTAGTTGTAGTAGGAGTAGTAGTAGTGTAGTAGTAGTATAGTAGTAGTAGTAGGGTCTAGTATAGTAGTCTGTGGTAGTAGTAGTGGTAGTAGTAGAGTAAGTGGTAGTAGTAGTAGTATGGTAGTAGTGGTAGTAGTAGTGGTAGTAGTAGTAGTAGTAGTAGTAGTAGTAGTAGTAGTAAGTAGTAGTAGTAGTAGTGGTAGTAGTAAGTGGTAGTAGTAGTAGTAGTAGTAGTGGTAGTAGTAGTATAGTAGTAGTAGGTAGTAGTCTAGTTAGTAGTAGTGGTAGTAGTAGCAGCAAGCAGCAGGCAGCAAGCAGCAGCAGCAGTAGTAGTAGTATAGTAGTTGTAGTAGTAGTAGTAGTAGCAGGCAGCAGCAGCAGCAGTAGTAGTAGTAGTAGTAGTAGTAGTAGTAGTAGTACAAGAAGAAGAAGAAGAAGAAGAAGAAGAAGAAGGAAGAAGAAAGAAGAAGAAGAAGAAGAAGAAGAAGAAGAAAAGAAGAAGAAGAAGAAGAAGAAATAGAAGAAGAAGAAGAAGAAGAAGAAGAAGAAGAAGAAGAAGAAAGAAGAAGAAGAAGAAAGAAGAAGAAGAAGAAGAAGAAGAAGAAAGAAGAGAAGAAGCAGAAGAAGAAGAAATTAACTGGAATAATTACCATGTATGTTCTCCCCCCCCCCCCCCAAAACCGTCTCTCTCTCTCTCTCTCATTCTCTCTCTTCTCTCTCTCTCTCTCTCCTCTTCTCTCTCTCTCTCATCTCTCTCTCTCTCTCTATTCTTTCAAATCAGATCCGGAAGTACACTCGTTTGCGGATGTATCACAATGTTCCACATGTAATTTCCGGATAGAATGTCATTCGATGCCGCTTAGTAATACTAAACAAGCCTGGAAGCAAGGCACTTTTGTTTTTTTTTTACAACTGTTTCATGTGCAAGCTTTACGACGTACAGAATGACACATAATTGTAAACCTAAATAACACCTTTCACGTGGAGGTAAATAGAGTAATTCTATATCAGTTACTGCCATTGGGGTATAGAACATGCTTACCAGGCGTAATGACTGAGATGACCGGTTAATGTCCTCGCCATTTATCCTAAATATTGTCCGGGTATTTATAAAGCAACCGTCTCCCTGGTCGAGGAGTTAGAAACTTTCTCCGTAACCCCGAATACTCTCGAGGTTGACGTGAGCGCACGAGAATTGGAAGCGTTCGAGTCGCGCCAGTGACCTATGAGAGTATGGAGCCGGTCGCTCAGAAAGCAATGGCAAACTACTGAGCGTAATCTTGCCAAGAAATCAACAATCAGCTAAAAGATGTTGATGTTGACAGCGATGTCCTGTAAAGGATATGCAAAACATGATTATTATTATTTTATAAGCAGTGTCGAGATTTGGGAAGTAATCTTCCACAGGTGGAATCGAACGCGGACCATACTCTTGGTATAAGCGTGCTGCACCATGCTACAGGGCTGCGTGATATATAGCCCATGCATGGTTTCTCGGTTACATGTAATGCTTATAAGTGTGCGCCTTAAACTCCCGGTGAGCTGACGACGGGTAAAGGTTCAACCCCTGTATCAGACAGTTTGGATTCAACGTTGACCATCTGGTTCAGAAAGCAATGGCAAACTACTGAACGTAAACTTTCCAAGTTAATCAACCTGACATGATCGCAACGTTTTGTAAAGAACATGCAACATGAAAATAATAATAATAATATAATAATAATAATAATAATATAATAAAATAATAATAATAATAATAAAATAATAATACTATAATAATAATTGTCGTTATAGACGGTAGTTTGTAAAATGAGGGAGTCTCTGCAGCGAAGTGGTCAATCCGTTTGACTCAGGCTTCGGAGGTTGTGGGTTCGATTCCGGTCCGCGCCTTCGGTTCACGAGTGAAATGTTTCCGAGACTCATGTGGGTCGTCGCTAGAGCCACGGAATTCGTGCTTGTGTTCGATGCTTTCCGCACTGCGGAAGAGACCGAGCCATATGGGATAAACCCGGTGCAATGAAGTCGACCTGTCGACTTTTAACTTAAAATTTAAGCGACTTTTTTTTTTTTTTTGTAAAATGAAGTTATACCTCTCTATAACACAACACCTGGGACAGAAATAGGGACCATGTATTGCTATATACAACATGATCCCTCTCTCGTCCTGTCTAGTTTACTCCAGAGGAAAGATAACACCAATAGTCTGGAACAGGACCAGCTGCAGAAGCTGCCGGATTAGCAAAGCAATTCTCTAACTGTCCGCATGTCGGAAGCTTCGATCCTAGACAGTTGCCGACAAAGACTTAGGGCCTGGTGTGCCCTACCATGACATTTGTCTTTAGTTGCATTCCTCACACTAGGATAAGGCTTGTACCCTCCCAATTGCGCTCCTCCGCCCGAAGCCGTTGCACAATGTGGGGGTCGGTTTGGTAAGCGCCGCCCAACATCAGCGCTAACAGAAAGCAGGTAGTACCGTCTACTGTCATACGGTTTGTTTGTTTATGTTGCGTATCCCTTACAGGACGTTGCAGTCAACACCAGCATTTTCCATCTGCTGTTGATGTACTAGGCAAGATTAAGCTCAGTAGGTTTGCCATTGCTTTCTGAGCGACCCGCTCACATACCCTAAGTTACAGAACGCGGCGAGAACCGCAATGATTCTCGCTCACATCACGTCACTCACCGAGTATGCGGATTATGGAGAAAGACGCTAAAGCCTAGGTCAGGAGACGGCACTGTCATAGTGATATCTGACTAAGACCCAACATTCGGCGCTAAAGAAATAGGTAGTACCGTCTACTGTCATACGTAGTTCAGTCATATCTGACTGAGATCTGACTGTCATGGATTATATTCTTCACACAAAAAAGTAGACTCCAACTTCAATGATGTTTTCACGCTGGACATACGGTGGTAGCGCCATATTGTTATAGCCCAGTCAGCGCTCGGTGGGTCACGTGGTTGGTATCGCATGGGCCGCCTTTATTTGCCAGGGATATTAAATGGAAGTCCATGCTAGGCTCGGTTGATCTTGAGACCCATGTCAATGTTAAAAAGTTTATTTCGATGCAGATTGGAGCCGACGATCACCACAACGGCAGGTGAGCCCTTGGACGACACGTCACCACGTCAACATACCACCCACGCCATCACGTCACCACGTCAGCATGTCACCATGTCACCACACCACCACGTCGTGATCACACACCACGTCACCACGTCCACATGCCAACACACCACCAACATCACACGTCAACAAGTGACCACGTCACCATGCACCACGTCACCATGTCACCGCGTCACCATGCCACTACGTCATCACGTCACCATGCCACCACGTACAATGTCACAAGTTACCACACCAGCACGTCACCACGTTACTACACCACAACACCACCACGTCACCACGGTACACACACAACCACGTCATCATATCATTACGCACCCACGTTACCACACTACCACGTCACCACGTCACCACGTCAACACGTCAGCACGCCAGGACGTCACCACACCATCGTGTCACCAACGCCCATCGAGCCACCACACCAGAAAATCTACACGTCACAACGTCACCACACCAACATGTCACCACACCAACATATCACTACTTCACCACGTCACCACACCAAACATGTCACCACTCACAACGTCACCACACCAACCTGCTGCCAGTAGTAGCGCAACTGATATGACGTAAACAGATATTCGTGACAAAAGTCGCGAACCAAAGTTTAGTACAGTGGTTCTCAACCTTTTTTGGCCCATTCCCCCCTTCACCATATTTTCAGAAGCCATTCCCCCCCCTTCCTATAAAAATTTGGCCCGTTCCCCCCTTCACCGTATTTTCAGAACGTCATCCCCCCCCCCCCCTTTCATATTTCCTATCTAAAAATCCCCTCACCCCTACACAGTATACGTAAAAGTGGAAGGCAAATGTAATAGCATATACTAAAACAAGTCTAGACATCCACATAAAACATGATTTGTGGGTCTACTTACTTTATAAAATGAATTTTAGAAGGACGAGACATACATAACTGTAAAGTATGAAGGGAAAAACTATGTCAAGTAATCGGTTCTTGTATTAACACGATCTTGAAATGGTCTTCATTCCCCCCCCTGGAAACCATGAAATTCCCCCCTGGGGGTGGGGGGGGGGGGGAATTCCCCACCGGTTGAGAACCACTGGTTTAGTAGAAACTAAGGCCCTGACGTAGAAAAACGAAGACGTCAGAAGAATTGTCAACAACAACAGAGCATTCAGATCAGAGAGCTGGGACAAGAGAGGCAGCACGTTGAAGCTATCTCGAACGTGGAAGATATTTACTGGCAGGACAACGTTATCATGGCCAACACACATTGCAGAGGATGATGAGAAGATTCATTAACGTTATATCTATGAGTACGAATAATGGACAGATGTCACATATCACAAAGGAACCTAGGAAGTCACGGCAAGGTGAAATCTATCCTGATAGGGAATGAGAGAAGGACCGGACATTAATTGATAGTTACTAGAGTCTAGCACCTTTAGCGATGTATATTTTATTATATATTTGTAATTACCGTCCCGCCTGGCAATTGCAGGCCCGGTAAACATATCTTGTCATATTTTTGATAATCGTCTGGAGATTGCAACTGACTTGTTATCGGGCAAATAAATTATGCCTTCAATTCCATGATGCCGGCCTTCAAGTTTTATTGCCGTAACTGTTACACGCTTCTAGAATTGTTTGGAATTGTGTCACTCCCTGGACTTTAACGTTGCCGATTTACATTTGAATTCCGTTACAACACATTCAGCACATGTCACCACACCAACATGTCACACACCAACATGTCACCCACTCACCACGTCATCACACCAACATGTTACCACATCACCACGCACAACACCAACCGTCACCACATCACACGTCACAACACGAATATGTCACCACACCAACATGTCACACACCAACATGTCATCACACCAACATGTCACCACACCACATGTCACCACACACAACATGTCACCACAAACATGTCACCACATCACCACGTCACAACACCAATGTGTAAAATGAATGCTGTAAGCATAAACATTGCATCAATGTTATTATACAGGCAGGCAGACTGAACACACACACACACCACACACGCTCACACACAAACGCTAGGACACACATATACGCAACACACACTCCGCACGCACGCACAAACACACACACACACCACACACATCCTATCTCTCTCTCTCTCTCCATCTCCCTCTCTCTCTCTCTCTCTCTCTCTCTCTCTCTCTCTCTCTCTCAGAAGAGAAGAGTTGGACAGTTTCAACTACAGTATGTTATATTGTTATATTTTCCACATTAACAAGAATAAGGGGAACTGCAGTAAAGCTTAAAAAAAGCAATGATGAATCACCAGAAAACGAGAAGTAGATTCGTGAGTTTTATTAGGAACACGATTACAGGAATAAAGGATGAAGGCGTTAGTCGCAACGTCCATTTTGTGTTTTTTTGTAATGTGTTCTAGTGAACCTCACAATCTACTTCTCTTTTTTTTTTTTGGGGGTGATTCATCCATTGCCTATATTACCCATAGAATTTTATGTATGGTTTCATTAAACAAAAAAATGCTGAAATCCCTAAGACAGCCCACATGATATTTTGAGGGAGGCTAGACAATTTTCCACAAACATCAGAAATATGCAGTCTTCAATTTTTGGCAACTTATAGAAGAAAAATACTGGAACATGTTGTGACAACCAGAAAATATTTGTGCGAAGGAGAGATAGACGAGCAATTCTTGACAGTCTTGTGTCATGGCACGGAAGGGAGTCAACACATGAATAGATCATGCTGTCGGAGATCGGAATTTGAGGAGAAGCATGATCGCCCAACGCCAGCCTGTACGGCACTGGATAAGATGATGGTCATCATCCATACATTTGCATGTTGCTATAGAATCTATATAACGTAATGTTGTTATATCATACATATATCGTTATATTGTTATACTCTCCACGATAAATATAATGTTGTAATTATCATTCCATAATGTGATATGGTTCTTTCCTGCAGTCGTTCCCTGACACCCTTAATGCTATGGCGCAAATTTCTGCTGCAAACACGGTCTTCAAATTTCGCACCCATCATTTATGGTTTGCGGAAGTAAAATATCTTCCCTAAGGTCTCAATTACATGTATAAAAACGAAAAAAAGCAATATTAACACGGATTCCACTTGTCCCATCCAAACACCGGCGTCTTGTTGACTTTGGTAACATGCGTCTTTCGACAATCATCACTACCTGTCTATTATGAGAGATTTATAACCGGCGTGCTATTAACTTCTATGTTGTGTGTTTTTTTTGTCCTCAACAAGTATTTCTTGTGAAATTCATTCAGTTGAGTTATTTAATAAATCCAAATCAGTTGCAATGAAGAAATCTCTCGGTTCTCAGCTTGTACTCTACAAATAGCCACACGCGCATTCACAAGGAACAGCTGGCAGGCAGTAATCCTGACAAAAAGCCAAATGTCAGCGATCGCATGACAAACGTCTGACATCTGATAGCCCTCGTGCTGCGATGTGCTCGATGAAAGTAGCTGCACAAGGAATAATCGGGTATGTAAGCTCAGACAAGACAAATATAGTTAGTTAGATGCGGACACTTGACTGCTCCAGCTTCGTGACCGCACATACGTGGAGTTTAGTTGAACTTGGAAACAGTATAGGACCAGATTAAATGGATAGCAATGTCGACGATATCGATGAAACTATGGCGTAGGGTGGTCAAGTTAACCAGATTCCTCCTCATCAGGGAGGAGAAATTAATAAACAGATATGATGTTGCGTTAAGAAGTATATAGAACACTTAACAATTAGATACTAAAAATCCACTCTACAAACAATCTTCCCACCAACTCTAGCTACAATGCCAAAGCTAACGAAATACAGAAAAATAGAAAATAGAATAATTACACTACGGAAATGAGATAACTGAGAAGAATACTCAATGTATCAAGAAGAGATAAGATCAGAAGTGAGAAATCAGGTCTAAAGTGGGGGTTATGGCAGAGCTAGTTTTCATCAGAAAATAACAATTGGCCATGTAACTAAGTTACCAACTTAACATGGAATAGAAAGAAAAAGCAGCGGCTGCAGCCGGATTATATAGCAATATGAATTGGAACAAATCAGGTATATTAAACTCCTGCGAGAAGAAACGTTCTAAACATCAACAACGTTGCACATACCTTAAAGGAGATCCATCGTATCGCGAAATACAGGTGAAAATCCGAAATCAGAAGCACTCAATAAATATATAAAATGAATAATAAACTAAATAAATAAACTAAACTACACACAAACTGCGTACAATACGAAACACAGGACTACCGACTGTTTCGATTCTCAGAATCTCTGTCAAGACACCAGTCCACGGTTTGCTGTATTTCGTTTGTGTAGCTATCTGTGGTGTCCTTGACAAAGATTCTGAGATCGAAACGTCGGTAGTCCTGTGTGTCGTGTTGTACGCGTTTGTGTGTAGTTTTATTTTATTTTTATTTTATTATTCATTTTATTATTTATGAGATGCTTCTGATTTGGATTTCACCTGTATTTCGCGATACGATGGACTCACCTTGTAAGGTATGTGCAACGTTGTTGATGTTAGTACGTTTCTTCTCGCAGGAGTTAATATACCTATGTCTCCAATTCATACCAACTAACAGGTATGGTCAGAACAAGCAATGGTGTACAGTCCAAAAGGATCCGTAGAAGAGGGCCGACCGTAGTAAACAATGACAGAGAGAATAACATGTCCATGGGAGTCTCGATATATAAAGCGCATAAACGGGCACTCTCCGCCTGTTTATGCTCACATCGACACCACAAGGTAAAAAGAGGAAACAAGATAAGACGAGATAGAAGAATACAGATTATAGACATATTAAAGTAAGTAGGCCGGAAATCAGTAGGCTGACCAGGAGTTATATGGATTGAGAGGTCAGCACGCGAGTCTTCGTGGCGAAGTTGTCAAGCCGTCTGACCGCTCTCCGAAGTTGTGAGTCGATTCCGGGCCACGTCTTTCGGTTCACGAAGACTCCTGGGGGTCGTCGCTGGAGTTACGGAGTTCGTGCTTTGTGCGACGATTCGGCAGGTCGCCCGCTAGAAGAGACTGAGCAATATGGGATAAAACCCGGTGCAATGAAGTTGATCCTCTCGACTTTTAAGACTTAAAAAAAATTTAAGATAAGGTCAGTATGGAAGAATGGATAAGAACGCTCGTTCTTAAGCTTCCAATGCGCTGATGATGAGATAGCGGGTTCACCCATTCACCGGTCATTGCGAATAAAATGTTGACTACTCGTTCCTTGCCTTGGCGACGTAAATTACAAGCACCTCTGAAGTCGGAGTGGTTCGCCTGATGGCGAGAGACACTGGTAATCGGGAAAGCTAATCAACACGCACAAAAAGTCAATGCGGTAGACACGTGTATGCGATACGCTTGTAGTCAAACGCGAGTTAATGATTTTAAAATAAAAAAAACATGGACAGACACAATCACAACGATAGTGGTAGGGTGTCTGGCATGGACAAGAAATAAATGTAAGGTATTGGTTTGAACTCACAGAAGTAAGAGAGCGAGTCACTATGTAAGTCACACAGTTCTGTGGGATGGCAGGTAAATGTCAGTTGGTGTTTTCTACGGTGTCATTAGGTGACAGCAACATCGAACTTTTATTCCCGTTCGTCAGGTGACGCTAGTGTCTTATGCGCATTCGAAGGGGATAAACACAAATGGCGACTGTACTTACGGAGTGTACAACCAAAGAGAAACGTGCTGTTGTGCGTTTTTTTTGTGGCAAAAGGAAGGTGGAAGTTCTGGAACATCCACCTTTACAGCCCCGACTTAACCCTATCGATATCCACCTTTTAGAGTCCACTGAAAACTCACCTTGACGGGAGACATTTCGCGAATGACCCCGAAGTTGAATGTGAAGTTAATCGCGGTTTAGGAACAGAGTACGCAGGTCTATGCAGCCGGTCTGGAGGACTGATAAAACGAGGGATAAGTGCATCTATGTTGGCTGGAAATTATGTTGTGTGAAATAAAGGGACAATGTATGAATAAAAAATAAATTGTTTCAAGTTGTTATCATATTTAGTTTATTTTTCCACAGCCATGTGTGAACTTCCTTATGACTTCCCACTCGTATAAGAAAGCCGTGCAGATTAAAGGATATAATAATGCACAGTTACCGGAACTGTGTATTGTCCAGAGTTAAATGGATAGAAGCCGACCTATGACATGAAAACGATAGTGGTGGGGGGGGGGGGGAGGGAGGGGGGGGGTACATGTTGTCCATTCGCCCTCAAAAGGGCAAGAGATTAATTTTCAAAGGTATTCATTCGTTCATTATGTGCCATACCTTTAGCGTGGGTGCGTCATGATTGGCCACATCATTTGATCACCAGAGTCGTGGATGAGCTCAGTGTTCTTGTCTCGACCATACCACGTTGGTCAGCCATCCAGGATTTACTTCTCTGCCTTCTTTGGGATTGCAATAATATAGAATTACATCAATTAGGAGGTAGAGATCTCAAGTATTATATATTGTGTTCAGCAGGTATTGACGAATCATGATAAACTAGGCATCTTTGAAGACCGTAGCCATTGTCTCTAAGGAGATCCTACCAACGTCGCGAAAACTTGAGACCATAACCAACAACTATCCTGGCTTCTGCCCTCAAAATTCGTCCACCACCTGCCTTCCGTGTTTTCTTGTGAATACCTCCTAAACACGGATACGTAAAACAACCACATCCTCCCCACTAAGTACAAAAAGAGCATCCTCTGAAAAACAAAAACAACAAAACAACACACACACACACACCGTTATGTCGTCGTCATTTAAACCGAAGATATTGATTAGCACCCATAGAAGTATATGAAGTAATGGAGATAAAGGACAGGGTAAAGTAAGTAGAAGAAAGAGAACCATTCCAACACAATAAGGTGTACTCGAAATGTGGCCGCCAATCACCATGATTTTATTGACCAATCGTCACTCGAATGGTGATGGGCAATAGGTTACTGGTCGTTGTTACTTCCAAACACATGTTCAATGTGAGGCTGGGTCGAGTGGAAGAGTTCCCGGTCATGGTCAGCGAGGCTGGGTCGAGGGAAGTACTGGTTATGTTCATGTGAAGCTGGGTCGAGTGGCAGTACTGGTCATGTTCATGTGAGGCTGGGTCGAGTGGGAGTACTGGTCATGTTCATGTGAAGCTGGGTCGAGTGGCAGTATGGTCATGTTCCTGTGATGCTGGGTCGAATGGGAGTCCCGTTCATGTTCATGTGAGGCTGGGTCGAGTGTGTGCCCCGGTCATGTTCATGTGAGGCTGGGTCGAGTGGCAGTCCCGGTCATTGAAACAATCCGCTCATAAGAGTTTGAACCAGTGACTACCGGACTGCAAGGCTAGTCTTAGAGGGACACACAGAGGACACACTAACGGAATACTAGAGCAGTAGTTCTCAACCTTTTTTGACCTATGCACAAAAAACACACAACAAAACACAGTAGTACGTAAACATGGCAGCAAAATTTAATAACACATACTGGTACAAGCCCTCAAAACGTCATGCATAATAGCGGAATGCGGGTCTTCTTATGTTATAAAATGAAATTTCAGGAAGGGCCGAGAAGTACAGAAACTGTAAAGTATGGGTGGAAAAACAATATCAAGTAATCGGTTCTTGTTCTAGTAAAGCGATATCTGATATAACTAATTACTACTACTACTACCTACTACTAACACTACCCTACCTACTACTACTACCCTACCTACTATACTACTACTACTACGACTACTGAGAACTACTACTACTACTACTACTACTACTGGACACTATGGACTACTTGACTAAATACTCTACTACTACTACTACTACCTACTACTACTACTACTACTACTACTACTACTACCTACACTACTACTTACTACCTACTACTACTACTCTACTACACTACTACTACTACTACTACTACTACTACTACTACTAA